>CM056996.1:126705537-127235537 GCA_029891345.1 Dryococelus australis | reverse complement strand
CCAGTTGCACAGGCCTAGGAAGCAGTGCAACTGCTTCTTTGTGGAAGGCTTTTCGGCCTCTTCAATTGCGCATATGACGCTTGAGGGTAGTTTCATTCAGTTGAAATCACGTGTCCTAGGTAGTTTATCAACGTCTTGCAGAAATGGCTCTTCGATAGGTTGCAGTTGAGGCAGTGTAGTTCTAGTTGTTCTAGGACTTTCTGGAGGTGCCGACAATGTTCTTCCCATGTCTTGGAGTAAATGATCATGTTATCTAAATACGCTAAGCAAAACTGCCCTATTTACCTGGTGAGCACTTTGGGTAATATGAGCATCTGGAAAGTAGCTGGTGTGTTCTTCTGTCTGAATGGCATGATCCGGAAGTGAAGGGTTTTGCCCTCTGTTGTCGTGAACACCGGGTACTTGTGACTATCAGGGTATACCACAATATTCCAGTACCCAGACTGCATGTCGAGGGTACTGAAGACTTTGGCTTCCTCTATGTCCCTTAAGGTGTGCATTAAGTTGATTGCGGGTGGTGTTATTGGGTGTGTGATGTCATTCAGACCTTTATTATTTATGCAAAAATGCAGTGGGCCATCTTTCTTTGGTACCAAAACTGCTCATGAATTATAAGGTGAGTCTGACGGTTCGACAATCCCCTGTTTTTTCTTCTATCGGATTTGGGTCATTATTAAGTCTCGTCTCTGATGGACACTTGTTATGGGCGGTTATACATGGGAGCATCTATAGTGGTCCAGATCTTGTGCTGTTTTCTCCAGGTTTGGCGTAATTGTCCGAAGGTGCTGGCGTGCTCGACCAACGTCTTTTTCAATTCAGCAAACTCTGGCTCAGCTAGCTGGTGGTTGATCTCATCTGGGTTAATGGGTGGTGGGATGACTGCATTGGGGCTGCATTCCCAATTAATGGAGACCCTATGTTTATCCCCCTGGTAAAATCTTCTCTGCCTGTGGTCTATAACACATGGTTTCTGTTGCAGTCATGGATGCCCTATAATTATTGCAGGGCGGGCCCTTGGTTCCCGGTGGTGGAGGCCCACTTCTCACCCGGGTTGCAGTGTTTCCTGTCTGGCTAGTCTGTTTATTTGCGCCTTCAAATGGTAGGGGGGTTGGCACCCTTGCTGTGTCCCTCTACCCTTCTCATCCCTGGCTTGCCTGCTTGACAGGGCAGTCCTGATGGAAATGCCATTCCGGACAAATCTAGCACTTGAGTAGAAGGGTGTGGTGAGGGAGGAGGCGGCGAGGGAGGGTTTATCTTTCTCTCAGGTTGTTTGTTGGCCCCGAAACTTCTTCACCAGAAAACTGCATGGAGAGGCGCAAAAACAGTTGCCCCCACTCTGTGACAAATTCTTCGTACCAGTTCCACCATTCTTGCACTTTCCCTCGGAGCTTTTTTTGGATGTGAGTCACCCATTGTTTGTTTGGGACTTCATGTTCTTGGAATTCCTTCTCGCATTCCATCATAAATGAGAGAGGCTATTCATGAGGTCACCCAGCGAATTCAGGCAGCTGTGGTTCGCTGATGCTTAGAGTGCTTACTGGGCTTTGTTGAGGGCCCGGATTGGTACGTTGGTATTCAACTGCTCGTTGGCATACTTCGCAGTGATATACTAGTCCTGGTCGCGTTACATATTCTTCAGTTCATCCTATACACGCACCATAGAAAGGTTGGGCGCACACAACACAATGTACGTTACTAATTCTGCTCCAGTGTTGGTGATCCAGCTGCAGAAGACAGTCTGTTGGGTGCGGAATTCGTTACATCTGAATTCTAAGCCATCAGTGTAACACACATCTGTCCATCCCAAACACTGGTATTGTCCATTTCATATAAGTGGTCTCAAATTTGACAGTTCTAGGAAAGTAGTGCCAATGGCATCTGGGTTGCTATGTATCCTTCCGCCACAGCTGAACTGTCATTGAAGGTCACTGTTTGCAAACAAACACCATGTGACTGCCAGTATTTGTAAACAAACAACATATGACTGCCTGTTTTTGTAATCAAACTGCATTTGTTTCCTCCCAAATGACTTTTAGAATCTGTGAAAGTGTGTTCAAACAGTTGGAGGTTGGCAACAGCCCCATTTTTTTTAGTTTATAAATATTTTATGTAAATGACTAACAGCCCATGTAATAAGTCTATGAATTGATAATATTTTTACCTTGCAAGAAATTTGTAACCAGTAGGCACAAAATGAAATTGTATTTGACTGTCAAATGAATAAGATATTTTACTGTGTTTTAATATACGGTTCTCAAAATATATTAATGACAACTAATCTTGTCACACCTGAGGAAAGTTCTTGTAAACATAAAAATTTAGCATGGTTTTCACAAACACCAAATACCAAGATCCCCTCCCTCTCCCCGACATCTTCTTTTCAAAGACAGTTTACATTCTTACATACAGGCTATGCCTACTATTGCATTAAAAGTACATAATTCAGCTTTGTGATGTAATATGACAACAAACTCTGTACAGCCTGATACTTTTATGGTGGTTATAATTCTCAGGATGTTAAAGTATGTAGGTAGCCAAAATAATATTTAAGCAAATGGTACTTAATTTGTCATTTTAATAACTCTCATTTAGTAACTCAAATGGTAAGTATTGCAGGTCTACATACAAAATATTTAAATAACTTTTCTCAAATATCTGGGTACATGTTCAGATTGTCATGCTGCAAATAAAAACTTATTTCTGACTAACTCAGTGTTGATATTTTCACTGAAGTTCAGTCGCACAACCTCCCTCCTCAAAATTGTGAATACAGCCCTAGGCTTGTTCTCGGGTTCCTTATGAAAAACTGTATTTCAGTTCAGAGATGTTCCAAAGCGCTCTAGAGAAGCAGATGTGACCTACAGCAACAATATATCAAACAAACATGTTACTTACAAACTAAAAAGATGCTCCACCTACCCAAGATTGAAGACACCATAAAGTTCATTTTCCTTAGCGATAAATTTTGGAATGTCGCAGTTCCTGCTGATGCATGAGACACTTCTATATGATGTTGGAGCACTTTGTTGGGTGCTTAAATTGAAAGAATTTTGTTTGATAAGTATGTTGTAATTTACTTGATATCAACAAGTCGTCTTTCCAATGTAAATCCTGTTTATGTGAATTATTCTTCTGTTACTCTTGCAATATTCTTAACAACATATGTTAAAAACGTATGAGCACTTTTAATTTGCAAAACAAGAATGCTCAAAATGTTTATGAAAGACTCACATAGCCCCAACGCGCACAACACGACGGCCAACAGCCAATGAAATACAAGATAGATTCTGTCGTCCGACCAGCAATTTTTAATTAGAAATGATTTCTATTCTTTGTCGTGTCGTGTGGCACGACACACAGAATGTAACAACATTGCAAAATGTAATTGTAAATACGCAGCTTAAAAAAAAAAAAAATTGAAAACTACTGTATCTAACTCTTAAAAATAATTATTTTACTTTTGTATGCATTAGTGATACCATTTTGTCACCATTTTGTATTACAAATTTCCCTCCTGTTCATCGCCTTTGAGACTGACTATCAATGCCTTCTTAACAGTTAGGTTAAATGCAGAGAGTGTGGTGTCGGTTGTGCTGTAAATTCAAGTAGTCACATTGAAATGTGTCCTGGTTGCGTTTTTGGTTGTGTCGTGCTGTGTTGGTCATGGCTATGTGATTCTGGCATGCGTGTGTGGCATTTTGAGTTGCATATTGTTTTGATGGACCTCAGTGGAAAATTTTGCTCCTATAGAAATAACGTTTAAATTATTTAACTTAAAAAATTATAACTTTAATGAAATTAAAAACGCGATACATACGTCTGTGTTTGTATTCATACACTTTGACCGAAGTTAACCTTACACTCAAATTTATGATGTAGACAAACAAATATTATTCACTCACTCCAAAAGTGTGGAAAGTGCGGCATTTTTCAGGCCACATGCATTTCAATAATCATATTAACAATTTAAAAATTCATTTACAAAACACGCAAACTTACTGTTGTAACCTCTTGAACGTGTTTTTCTATGGCAATCCTTGCGAGTTTACTTCACTTAAATCATGTTTGTTCGTCACTAGCATTAAATAATTTATTTGTGTAATCATTCAGTAAAATCAACACTGCGCACATTTTCTGATACAAACAAACTTAAACTTATATACGGAAATTATATTTGTTTCACTTCATTGTGGAAGGCATTAGGAAAATTGCGGAACAAGCAGTTTTAACGACGTGCCGATTAATATTACATTTAACTCAAGAAAATGCATTACAACAGTACCCACAACCAACTATGTTTGGAAAAAGCAAATAAAAAATAATTAATTACAGATAAAATATTCCGACAACACCAATAAGATATTTGTATAATAAACACGAGAAAAAAGTGCACGTACAACTGCCTTCACTGGGATGGAATCTGGATACATAAACATGGATAGCCATTGGCTGGAAACATTTACTGTTCGTATGTGTTCACATACTCTGTCGTAAATGCTGAACATGTTTTTAAAGTCCCATTACTAATAGCCAAGAAAATTTATTATTACTTTAGAAACATAATTTAAACCATAAATGTTGTAAGTATAATTAAGATTATAAATTACAACTTTTAGTTCCGAGTACTATTTTCATCCAAAGACATCATCTGAATAGCCAACCTAACAACACGTATCCTGCAGCAGTTCATCAGCTGATACAATACTGTAGGAACGAGAGCATTTACTGTTTACATAGAATGTAGGTTGGTCACATTGTATGTCAAATTTGAGACCACTTATATGAAATGGACAATAATGGAAATTTTTCTGGCTGTGGGCACATATAATGGAGTGTACCTCTATGCCAGGGCATGTGGCTATATGGCACCTATTCAGGATGGCTTTGGCCATGAAAGCATCTTGGTTTTTGGGTTGGCTAAGTTCAATGTCCGACATTACCACTATGGTGCTTGGGTGCCATGGGGTTATTACCGACTCTCTGAAGTCCAGTTGGCTTAGGCTTGACATCCGGCTGGTCTCACTTAGTGGTAGGGTTGTGCTGGCCTGATTCTGTTTTACTGTTTCACTAGTAAAAATGCATGGGCCCCATGTTGGGCACCACAAAAAATTTGACGTGTGTTGCTCTGGTGTGGTTGCGGGTGACATCACGGTCGGGAATAGTTATTTGTTCGTGTCGGCCAGGGATACAAGAGTATATAAACGTCCGTCCTCACTAACTGGGGCCTGACCTGTATTCAAAGTGGGATATGTAGCTTGGCTACTTGAAACAAATTCTTATACAGGCTGGGTTGTCTGGCGGGATGTGTGGCTTACGGCCACATGGTTACCTGCATCAGGAGTGGTCCAGATGGACTGCTGACCCAGTGTAGACTGCTGTTGGCAGCTGCTGGTGCTGCCAGTGGAGCTGAGTGCTGGGGAGTTGCTTCGGCTGCTGAAGCTGGCATTGGCCCGAGCAGGGCTGGTATTTTGCTGACCCTGGAACCACGGGTTGGCGATTCCAAGGGGCATGTGCTCTCATCAGTGGATGGCGGCGACGATGGGGTGAGGTTTCCCCGATGTCAACAGGGAAGTGGAGTGAGTTGGGAGGTGAAGCCTCTCCAGCTGATCGGCGGCTTGACCGCTCCTTTGGGTGTAAGGCATAGGCAGGTTATATGACCGGCCTCGCAAGTGGGAAGCAGGCGATGATAGTCACTAACTAAAGTGTTCTGCCACAGTCTGATGCGAGCTGATGCAGGGCTGTACCCGTTACCCCAACCGGCGGCACAGCGGCCCGGTGAACAGAGTACAAACTGGGTTGTTGGCTAGCCTCCTTATGGGTTGTCTTTCTGGTGGTTGGGCGTGTATCATTCAGTATACAAGCTGCACAGAACGGGTGGCCATTGAGCATGTGTGTTATTGACGTATGTGCATCCTGGTGAGAGGAGCCCTCAGTTCTACACTCGGTTCTGTAACATCAGGTGGCAATAACCAGTCTCCTGCTTCACTCTGTTGTGCATTGTGCGTGGTGTTTACGTGGGAGTAGCACAGTCACCTTAGGATTAATACCCGGGGGTTAAGAGAGAACTCGTGTTTTATTCCGAGAAGAATAGACACGTGGCCCGAACTACTCCCTATCTAAAGCTGACTGGATGTATTAACTATGCAAAGCCAGGTGAATGGGTTCTGGGCTGGACAAGACAGTTCGGCTAGGTAGCTGTAGAAACTTACCCTAACTACTCTGTACCGTTGTCCTGAAGGGCCTTACGGTCCCACTACCAGAAGGGCAGTGGGGTGTATTGCCATTACCGGAAGGGTAAGCATGCAAGGGAGATTGACTACTTCTTCACGGGTTGCTGGTGCAAAGCTTCTGGAAGGTCTAGAAGGCATTGGCATAGCAGTTGAAGAGCTTCTGGTAAGTCTGAAAGACATTATGGTCAGCAGAGAGCTCCAGCACACAGGGTAAGGGAGCGAGCTGTCAGAGTAGTAATGGCTATGAGAAGAGTTGGCAAAAAACTGGCGTTTATGGGCGGCGTGCAGATGTATATTCTGCTGGCCTGCCCTCGTCCAGGCTGCGGGGTGGAGACGGTCAAGTCGTCTGCTAGCTGGTGGAGCCAAGGGTTGTCTGCTGATTATAAATTGTATTATAAATTGTCCGCGCCTAAAACATTGCAGTGAGAAGGGAGGCCAGTCTGCAACGTAAGTGAGTTGACCCTAAGCTAGTGGCGGATACCGCCCACACACAAGAGGAAACTACCCCATTTACAGCCTTCCCGAGAGATTGCAGCTAGTACAGCAATCCCCTCAAAGGGAGAAACCACCCCATCGAAGTCGCCCGATGGCCGAAGAGACCCGAGACACCCCTGGCCAGGTGTATAAAAGGCCCTGCACTGCCGCAGGATGTCAGTTGATACTAGCAGCTCACCTTAGCACCAGTTGTGCTAAGGCTTTGTGCACTCTTCTCTGCCTTGTGAGCATCACCAGTAACCAACACTGGACTTCTTCAAACACGCACTGCTGCAGCCCTGAATAGTTGTTGTTCCTCCCACTTGACACTTGCCGTCAACTCACGTTAGCCCATCTCCCATTAAGTCCCTTCAGTACAACCCAGATTCAGTTAGGATCCAAGTTATTCTAATTACTACCTAATTTGTAGCTCTAGCTCTTCAAGTATGTCCTTCAGGCAGGCTCTTCTAGGCATCATGCCCCTTCACATGTCTATTGTTTCTTTCACATTCTGTAAGTTAATCTGTTCACTGATTCTAATAAAACACATCTACAGTCTAACCGGTCTGTTCCTTCGTAATTCAACTGTTCGTAGTCCTTTCTGGTTAGTGTCACCTGCTAAAGGAGTGGCAAGGAACCGCTGTTTCTGAACAGATTTTTCAACTCTAGATAAAGACGGCGGCCTGTCCCTTAAAAAAGGACTTAATGTATGTCACCCAAAACACAACAGATTCGACAGCCACCCGTACAGTGGACGAGGTACGCAAAGGTACCGGGTGCACACATACGGTAGAGCAACCACTAGCAAGACACACAATAAAGAGGCTAGATCACTCTTGCCAGTTAACCCACTCTACCCACCATGTATATACCAGCCAGAAGGAGTGCCAGGCTTTATAAGGAGGGATCTTATTCTTCTGGTTTACACTTAACTAGAGGTATCGTTGCCTGCGACCCCAGTGTGGTCGTGAACTGGTAACACCTTTTCCTTGCAAATGCCATTTATCCACAGAAGAGGAAGTAAATGGAGTATCAGAAGGGCAGCTGCTGTCCTCACCGAGAAACAGTCACTGCTTAACAGACCTTCTCTAGTCTTCAGCTACTTAACTCCCAGGAAACGAGCTCAAGCAGCACGTCAACTGTTGAAGCCTCACCTCTAAGCCGCCCCCCCCCCCCCCCTTCTCATCCTCCTAATTTATTTGGCCTCTGGGTGAAGATCCTCGGAGCTGCTCACCTCATTGTCCAGTGTCTATGCCTGGGCCTACCCTAGTGCTGGGTGTCAAACTTGCCAACGGCGCCAGACTACCGCTGCCAGACGCCGACAGCAGGCCGGATGTTTGCCTGACCCTACAAAGCCAGCCACCCCCCTGAAGCCACCCAGCGAATGCTGCTGCAGTCAACCAGAGCCTGGTCAAGAGATTGAAACCTGGACCTTCATAGACGAGTGTTTTGCCCACACCAGTAAGGCACGTCAGACATAAACCAGTGAGCCTGCCAATGCCAACTAGCAGAAAGCTTAATCTAGCCAGTTAAATTTGGTACCTTGTAGGCGGCCTTCCCTATTCTAGAGAACAGTTAATGCCAAGCACCAGATCTTGCTGACCCTGTCTCACTAGGGTCTACACCCCAAGACAGTGTGTCTGACCTGATGCAGAATAAAAACCTTGTAGATGCTGATCTGTTCTAGCCCTTTAAGCTGTCACGCATCAATTTTTTAGAGTAGCTTATAAACTGAGGAAATATAATGTTGGCACTGTATTTTACTTGTATATATAATTGTAACAGCATGCATGTGTAGTATGTAGTATGATTGCGAAGCGAATGAGTGCTTTGTAAAGGAGTGACATTCAGTGTGTGTGTAAGTAGCTGGTTGTGGGTACCAGGTACCAGGTGGTGGCAGAGGCTGGAGCATCAGCGCAAAGAGACTCCACCACAGGAAAGAAAGTATTTCCTGACTGGAGCTACAACTTAGGGGATAATCCCATTGCAATGACAGCTATGTCGTGGTCTGCGGTTGACTGCTACATCCTTGTGCTTGCCCAGCGCAACTTGTTCTGCCTCAGGGACAGCGGAACACTCATGTTCATGAAACGGCTAGAGTACAAGCCATGCTGCTTTCATCCCTTCTTTGTTGGTATGTGTCAATCCCTTGTGTGTGTCTTGCTGTAGCTCTTGCTTGTCAGTATGTCTGCATGTCTACTCTCTGCATGCAGTTTTGGCTTTGGAATTGCTTGCATAATTTTTTTTGACGTTTTTTATCCCTCACTGAATTTCTTTGTGGGTGAGGTGACTTACACCTTTCCAACCTGCATGTCACATCATCTCTGAATGACTGGCATCCTTACAGAATAATAAAAATAGTGACTTACGCCATAATTTGAGCATGGTCAAGAAAGTTTAGGAGCATTATGTGTACTATCATTGCCAAAATATATACTGATTAAAATAAAAGCAATTGCAAGAAAGTGACCATTACTTGCTGCAGTATAAAACATTTTGTGTTCATGGTACAAACAAGAGCACCCCTGTAATCACAATGAAAATTATCTTTTGACAGTTAGGTTACAAAATAGATAACACTCCACACAGGAACACCTTGCCATAAAAAGTGCAGAATAGTGTCAATTTAATAATAGTGACGCATGATACCCTGTGGCAAGGGAGGTACGTCACAATGCCTATTGTTTTTGGTGGGCGCTAGGACAGATGCACCCAGGGTGAAGCTTGAACTCTAGTCCTTGCGTGGCACTGGAGCACGTCCAGTATATAGTACTGGCCGTGTGGCCTTTTGGCAGGGCATGAAGTCTGTTATGGCAAGAACTATATTGCACTTTGGCGGGACCACTCTTGTGGCGACGCTTAACCTGTGGAGCCTGGTGGACCTGCGGTGGTTCAGGTGCATGTATACTGGTGCATATATTGGCTTGAACTGGAAATGTAGTCACACAGGTGCTCGTGAGTGTCAGCTATCGCTGGGGTCGGCTTGGCTATTTGTCCTGACTATTCAGATACGCAGCAAACACAGGGTGTGTGTCTCTGGGTAGCTTGACAGGTGGTGTGAAGAGTTTCAAGGCTGCTTCCAGCATGGTAGGTCTCTCCAAGTGGCAAGTGGCTTGATATCTCTCCTGAGCTTGTAGGTACACGAGTGCAGCATGGAAGGGGCCAATCTCCGGCTGGTGCTGGGAGACAGCTACTACCCTAATGGGGTAAGTAGACAAAAGTGCTATGAAAATAACTTAAAACTTGGCTATGCTACTGTGTTGTCCTGAAGGGGATAGACGTGTCTATGTGTTTAACGACGTTGGACGACGACAGGATCTTCGGCACCAGGGTGCAGTGAAGACTGGGGAGCTGATGGTTCCTTCGATGCCAGCATGCGGTGAATGAACAGAACAGACTGGTGATTCAAGGGTAGGGCCCCAGTATTTATACTCTTCCTGGCTCGTCCTTGGTAGGTTGTGGAGGGAGTGGCAGCTTTGAAGTGGCGCTTTTTCCTCTGGGTGTGTGACGTCACCAGCTGGCACTGAATCCAGGGCAGCATGTTTTGGCAATTGTAGTAGTGGTGCCATCTGACTGTGCACATAAGTACTTGGAGGATCTTGAAGCATAGTCTTGGTGGCTCGGCCGGTGAACAGATGCTAGAAAGGACAAGTGGGATACAAACATATAGAATGTGTTAGAGGAAGTAAAGTCCGGTTCTCGCAATGCCACGCCCTCATACATATTGACACAACATGCCACCTGTACCTACAAACAGATGCCAGCCAAGAAGACATCAAAGCTATGTTGTTCCAGTACGAAAACAACCAAGAGCGGTGTGTTATTGACTATTGTTGTGTGAAACTTGGCAACACTGAACATCGCTATGATGTCAATGAACGAGAATGTTTGGTAATCATCTGGGCCATAAAACTGTACCGTGTCCACCTAGAGTACAGGCACTTTACCTTCAGAACAGACAACCGTTGTTTGCAGTGGTTGCACAAAATGGGTGAAGTTCATAGCACATAGACAAGATGGTCTATGCTGCTGCAAAACTTTGACTTCATCGCCGAACACGTGCCCAGAAAAGATAATCAGCTAACCAACGCCTTGTTGCGTTCTCCAAACAAACGGGAAGCAGCGCTAGACGAGGAAGAATGGGAGACCATCTTGCCTCTGGAGAACAATGCCTTGATGGCGATAGTGCTCCAAAAGATCTCAGTAAAACCACCGTCACAGAACCTGCTAGTGTAAACGTGTGTAGATGACCTCTACGTTTATGTGTTAATCCAACAGTAGATGACCCCGGAAGTGAAGGAAATAAAGGCGCAATGCGAGACACAGGTAGTAGAGGGCTGGAGAGTGATTGACAGCCGTCTCGAGACACGCAACAACATCCGGTCAGGAGGTTGGTGGTGCATCTACGTGCCACCAGTGGCGCGCAGTACTGTCATTTGTGTCACCTGTTCGGTCATCCCGGAGTAGCAGAAACAGTGCGAAACATTATAGCATCATACTTATGGCCTGGCCTAACAAAATAAGTGAGGGAACGCGTGTGCAAATTTCATGCCTGCAATGTTTACAAAACATGTATATCAGATGGAACCGCACAACAATAACTTAGGTTACCATAACGCCCCTTCGAAGCTATCGCCCTGGATCTAATGGGACCATACCCACGTTCATCAGAGAGCAAACGTTTCATTTTAGTGGTAACAGACTTGTTCATATGTTGGTGTGAATAGGAATAGTATGCATTGCTGAGCGCACGCATACACCACATCGCTGCCACCTTAAGAAAGGAGTTTTTCCCAGCTGGGGATACCCAAAAACACTCCTGAGTGACATTGCAACCCAGTTTTCTGAAGCTTTCGTGTGCAGTGTATTCACTTAGCTCCGTGTCATTAGAGAAGACACGTCACAATGTTGCGGAGGTGTTCGCAGCCAGGTTATTACCCTAGCAAGGTATACCGTAGTATTTTGTTGTTTTCAAAGAATGTTGATAAAGAAGACAGGTCTTGGACTGTTAAAATTGTTGATGCAGAAGAAAGTAATATTTTGTTGTCATTTTTGTACTGTTTTTGTCTTCAATGAATTACTCCTAAGGCAGGTAGTGGTTTGTTGGAAATGTGTTTCTTCAGAAAGCCGCAGCATGAGAAGGATCCTGCTCCTAAGGAAATTAGTGACATCAATACTTGTGATATAATATGGTGGAAAACTTATCCAGTTCATGAAGGGAAGATGGACAACACTGCTGTCATTTGTGTTTTTGATAACATGTCACTGTATTCGTGTAAAAAGATGAAGTTTGAGACTGGTGATCAGATTTGGTTGTATTTAAAATTGATTGGTACGACTGGAAACATGCATATTCATGGACATCTCGAGTTGTTTTACAATCCTTAATTTAGAGAGGTTTTTATCCTGTGTTATACGTTGCGTTTTATGCTGAGTGCAAAATAAATTGTTTGAAGTATGAATGTAGGCTACTGCAGTGTTTTTATTTATTTATTTTTGTATGTTTTTAAAATTTGTGGGGTGTCATTGAGGGTGGAAAATATTAATGATATTAATAATACATAGTGTCGTCAACTTGTGGTACTTTTGCATCCAGATATTACGTGACACTGCACCCTTAAAAATGCCCTTATAAAATATATAGCGCTATTCAGAGAGCTTCCTTAGGGAAACGTCCAACATTGAATACTGATATTATTTGTATTGAAAATATAATTTAATATTTATTAATAGTTATTTTGAGTTAACGACGTGAAAAAGTTAGGGACACAAACTATATTCCCCTGTCCTCCCATTGATCCCTTTAACAACACCCAACATAAGAATTTCATCATGTAGCACATGCATTTATGCCGTGACGATGAAACACTCTAATGTTATATGTATTGATTGTGGTGTGAAGGTGTGTTTTAAGGTTGTGGTAGTTATTAAAATAGTAGTTTGTGTGAGGAACATTGCGGTTGCAGTGAACATATTATTAATATTGAGTTTGAGTGTATAACCAGTGGGAGCTAGAAGTGTTAGAGGATGGGTCAGTTGCGGGGCCGGAAGTACTGTGTACTTTGTTGGCCCATCCTAGGCACCGATAATGAAATACTTACCTCCTGGCAGTGAGCGTACACGTGATAGAGTAGATGCCGGTTCCGGGGCATGTGGCTATATGAAAACCTGTATCACTTGGTGTGGCCATGTTGGCCTCTTGGGCTTCGTACAGGCTGGCTTCACTAATTGACATAGCTAGTTCAGGAGTTGGGTGCCATGAGATTTTACAACACTCCCTGAAGTCAGTAGTATGGCTAGATCTGGCAGATTGATTAGCTTCGCAGCTCTCAGCTTGTGCTGGCCGGGTTCTGATCTTGCTATTCATGTTGCTTATGTAAATGTGGGTAAAATAAAGTCAGAGGAGAAGGAGGAGGTTGTTCAGTGTTAATGTAATGTATGTATTAGGTTTATTCTGATTGCTTGGTTTTATAACAGTGTTTGTGTGCAAGATATTGGCTTCTGCAAGAGCATTTAAACTGAAATAGAGGCAGAGAGACACAAATCATGTAGCTTCTCAAGGTGGAAGCCACAATGTTTGAAATGTCAGTTGTTTCTGGTGAGAAATGCCAATAGAATGTGCTAATGAGGTGTGCAAAGTGACAGAAGTGTTTTGTGTATATTTCCAGAACCAGATGGCAAGCTGATGATTCTGGTAGTGGCAGACACAGGCACAGTGCTGTTGTATGAGCAGACAAAGCTGCGTTGGTGTGCCAGACTGGAGTGGCTGCCCACAGCTGTGTGCAGGGCTAACTTCCAGGTAACTGTTGGCAGGTTTGTGTAAGCCTGTTTCCTGGTCACACTACCAGTTTTTTAATGTGTTATCAGTCTCACCTGCAAATTGGAATATTTCAGGCTCTCTCTCTCTCTCTCTCTCTCTCTCTCTCTGTGTGTGTGTGTGTGTGCGCGTGTGTGTGCGTGCGCGTGTGTGTGCGTGTGCGCGCGCGCGCGCATGCATGTATGTGTTTGGCGTATGAGCGAGTGGAGGATGTACCATATTTTTAGAGTTTTTGTTTTCAAGGTCATTCAAGGTAATGGGGTCAAGGTTGAGGTAGTTTGCATCTAATATGACTGTTGTAGTTAGTAACAAAATATTCATGTTGACTTTTATTTATTTTTTATCAAGTGTTTGTTTTCGATGTCATTCAAGGTCATGGGGTCAAGGTTGAGATAGTCCACGCAAGAGCTTGGGGCAAGTCACAAACAGTGGCAGATTACTCTTCACATGCCCATAGAATCGACTCCACATGTTGAACAGCCTCGGACATGAAAATAATTAATGTGTTTAATTATGAATTGTATTGCTCGCCCAGATTCTGACCTGCAGTCACCACCCTCTTGAGTTAAGATATTTTTACCAGATGAGTTACTATCCCACGATAGCTGAGAAGAAAGTTCAACCAACATCACAGGATCGCAGCACCTCTGCTGCCCGTGATATCACACCCGCCAATCCTCTAGCAGAGGCGGTAAACTGGTCATCGCCTCAGCGCAGGGAGATAAGAAATGAACGGCACCCGCCGCAACCCTATGATAACTAACCATTGAGGAGAAAGGCTACCATCCCCCTTCCGGAAGATCGCTGATCTAGGGATTTTCAACTATATAAGGAGGCACGAGCACGCCTCTTGCCAGAGTCGCTGAGCTTGCCGGTCATATAGGTCGGCAAGCACTCCCTGGGTCTGACCAAGACCTCTCTCTCCTCTCCTACACCCCGAGAAGGCTTGACCTCTCCAGCAGCTTGCAGAAGGCTGAACCTGTCCAGCAGCTTGTGAAGGCTCGTCCACTCCTGCAGCAGCCGACCGCAAGGGCGGCCCATCTCTCCAGAGATAATTCACGACATCCACTTCCTGCACCTCTTTTACTACAGTCACTCCCTTGACTCCGGGGTAACAGGGTGTTGTGACATCCGTTCTGGAAAACCACCCCTCGGAGGTTACACTGTAAATTGAGTAAAGCAAAGTAGAGAGAGCTTTATATTTTGTTTTCCTATTATAGGCTAACCTTCGCTTGCGTAAATGAAATCATTATTGTTAATTAAATTTTTGTAGAGTGTATTATCCAACCAGATTTCCCCATTGTTTTTTTTAATGTAATAATAAAATATTACGTCAGACTTTAAATTCGTTTTCTACCCTTTTTATTGAAAATGGTTCCTTGTTCATTGTTATTGTGTTTCTAGATTGTAAGTTAAATGCCCAGTATGAAAGGTGGGACTCAGTGTCGTATTTGGCGTCAAGAGCGATGGGCTCGGTGGAGGTTAATTAACACCCAATCAGAGGAAGAAACCAACCCCCTCCAACGAAACTAGAACCTCACCCCATTTTGCAGAGCATCCCACTTGACCATGAGTCTGAACTCGCTGCATACCTAGGTACCTATTGGCAGTGGCCATACCCAGAGTATATAAGCTATCGTCAGCCAGAGGCACCTCTACCTACCACGAGTGTAGCACCACCCAAACCAGGCGAGAGAAAAGCAGTTCCAAATATGTGTACAATCCTTTTAGCTTTTGTGAAGATTATATGGGTTAGACTACCACTGAAGGTTACTCCAGAAACCCTCATAGCTTCTTCCCTCCTAAATTACTTCCCCAACCGCCAGCAGACGCGACCACTACATGTAACATCTAACCCTTCATCAGGATCATCCACCTCTACTATCACTACAGATTAAACAGTATTTTACTACACTTATCCTCGGGACAACTGATGTCCTGCATTTAGGCAATCCTTGCAATGAGAAAGAATTTACTCCCCGTATGGAACACATTCACAGTTCAACTCGCTCTGGGGTTTGATTCCCCAGTTTTATTTTCAATTTCAAATATCAAGTAACATGTTCACAACATGAACACAAATAGTTTAACAAAGTAGACGAACACGGGACAGCATCACAGTAGTTGACTTGTTAATGTCATCATTTTCATACTCGCATTGCCTCTTTCATGGCCGGTTATCATTTGCTACAGGCCCCTGGACCTCGGAGCGCAGCTAGGCGCGTGCCTATCCCCTCTCCTTACACCAAATATGGAAATCCTTTGCACAAACTCCTACTATTGGCTAGATCCAACTATGTCACAGTTAACTTCTAGAACTAAAACTGCTTACGAATGGAAAACGGCATACAAAGTCGAAAAAAAAAATTTTTTATCTCTGAATGTTATGAAACCTCAACTGTGACCCCAAAACTTGAAAAAGCAAATACAATACTGATAAACACTCGAATACGGCCACGAACTTCAACTACTGATTAAACATTCCTATTCCACGTGTCACTAAAGAAAATGAAATATTACAGTCACTTGCAAAATAAAAAGTGAATTTTACCTAAAGTCCTATTTAAAATTACTGTAAAAATTGTTAAAAAACACAACCTGCAATGTTACAAACTTGTTACAGATTTGATGTTTTAATTTCATAGTGCAGCACGCTTGCACAGTGCATTGAAAGAGTGTCTAGTTCTTCAGAACAGAGAGAACATGCGCTGTTGTTGTGGTTGTTGTAGTTGGTGAGAGGATCACTGGTGCTGTTGTCAGACATGGGCCGTCTACAGTGCGGCTACCTTGGCACGCAGCCGTCCCTCTTTATGCCCCCACCCCTCGAAGTCACCAGTATCAACTACCAGCAAGCTGAGAAACAACTCAAGGACCTTAACAGAACTATAAAAGAGCACACGAAAACCAACAGTGAGTATATAGAAATCCCTTCTTGCTGCCTTCTTTACAACATATTGTGTAGCATTGTTTGCCTCTGACTTGAATGTCATTAATATTGTCATGAACTCGAGTGTTTTATCGTCTTAAATATGCTCCATGTGACACTCTTGCCATTCCGATGCCTACTTATTTTGCTTTTAGATTTTCCTCAACACTTGCTTTTGTTGGTAAATCATTGCTTTCCCTCCTGCAAGTTTTCGTGTTTATTGTCGTGAGTAGTAAAACTGCCATATAACAAAATTGAAGCGACCAAAATGTTGTGTATGTGTTGTAAAGAGTTATGCTGTATGGAGGTTGCCTAAAATGCTCAGTTAATCCACAGTAATTAAAATTTTGTCACAGATCATACTTAACAGATTACTTATGTAACTAAACTCCAAATTGCAACATACCTACATTTATAAAATTAATCTTGCATTGCACTTATTTAAAACATATTGCAAACATTTACAATAGTCCGCTTCATTGTGTTAATTAGTAAATATACTAGCAAAAAGGGAGAAAAAAAATCAATCACTTTTGGATGGTGTTTGAACATCTGTCTGCAAGAGGCGAAAAGTAAATAGAGGGAGGGGTGGGTGATGGGGTGTTGCATGTTTACAGGTAGCTACAGTATTGTCATTCACTGAAATCTTAGTTTTGTCCCACACCATGGGTTTCAACAGAGGAGAGACAAAAATGTTGCTCTTTTTCCGGCCTTGCCACGAAGAAGAAGAACCAAGGAATAAATAAAGTGGCATATCTGGTTTTCCATCAGCTCAGCAGTAGGTTGTGTGTGTGTGTGCGTGTGTGTGTGTGTGTGGGCGCGCGTGCACACACACACACACACACACACAAGTTCGTAGCAGACCATGTGGTGTAGGTGAAATTGCAATATTTCTGCGTGGAAATGGCAAACTAAATTCATATCAAATATTATTTGTGTTTGGCAAATAGTTTGCGTTATGAATAGCGTTGTTACAGGCTTGTAACATGCCTGATGGGGATAAAATCAAACATTACTGTGACCGCATGGTCAAGTACATAAAGCATTGATTTATGTGAAAAAAACATTAAACCCTGAATGAAAAATAGATAGAACCCCAAAATAAATGATTGCACATACAATGTTATATAATTAAGCTCTTAAAATGTAATGATGACGTATACAAAGACTTGGCTTGAGTTGGCCACGTGGTTATACGTGATGTTGCCGTAAAATATTCTAACATAAAAATTACCCTTAAATACTTACATAAAAATAAAGCTCTTAAAATTGTGTGTAGCAATTATGCAGAAGTTACAATGAAATGCCATAAACATAGGCAGATGGCGTCTGATTCAAATGTGCGGGTCGCGTGACCTCTCCGACATCTTTCTCCTCCTTCTCCTCGATTAAGTTAAAAATGACACAAGGGCATAAGAAATTAGTGAAGTGTGAGCATAGTGCTGGGGAAAATGTCTGGCAAAAATGTACGCAAGCAAAGATTAACCGGTAAACTACATGGACTATGGAAACCTACATCAGTGTACAAAAGTTGTAGTGCGCACGTGACAGTGTCTTACCTCGCCAGCTCTCCTCGACAGCGTCGCACGGACTTATCATGGCCGCCTACGGGGTTCACGTAAGCGGAAGTGTTATGCACGCAGAGTAAAATTTTATATTGAAAATAAAATGGCACAAATTTAATTAGATATTTTTTTACATTTCTATAATTTTATGAATTTCAATATTATTTTTATGTCTCTTTGTGATGGCGTTCATGCCAGAATATTATTAAGTGTTCTTAATCACTTTGAATATTCATAACCAAACAATTAAAATTAGTACAAGCAGTTTAAAACATTTTAAGACATATTAAACACTGTAAAGACAATATAACACATTTTACCCTGAAATTAACATTTATAGGAAAGTTCAAAATTATTGGCCTCCTTGCGCACGTGCATGTATGACATGTGAGCACGGGACATATGATACGTGAGCACCGTCATGGGCTCTAGCGCTGCTGGCTGTCAGCCGGCATCAAGTTGGTGGAAGAGGGGTTGTGGTGGCACAGAGGTTAGGCCACTCAGGTTGAGCAGGCGGTAAAAACCCTGCCCCGCAGTGGTGTACTGCAAAGTGCAGGGGAAGAATTTGGATTGCAATTCAGGCTACTTCTAGAAGCATAAGCTGCCCTTGTGCACAGAATTTCTTTTTGTACCATTATTCAGAGTGTACAGCATAGGAGCGGTTACATATTACCGCCTCGCAAAAGTGAAGCTGGCCACCCGTACTGTGCCCTGGGGCACAGTACGGGTGGCCGTCTAATGGATGTGTGTTCTATTACTTAGGTTAGCTAGGTCTTCTGGCTTCACTTTAGTGAACTGGTTTCTACGTGAGTTTAACACAGTGACACTCAGAAATCAGTACTCAGAAGTAAGTTTAGATCATGTGTATATTCAGTGAGGATATATACGGTGGTCTATACCACCTCCGAAAACTAGCCTGAAATTGTCATGGAAGTTAGACTTACGTAAAGCCAGGTGAAGGCGACCTGGTTCTTACCTGATTGGGAAGGCAATAAAAGACTAGGTAATTATTTGACAATTTTGCCCTAGCTATCTATATTGTTGCCCTGAGGGGATCGGTGTTGGTTACTGCCAGAAAGGTAGCAGTAAGGTTTTCCGTTACCGTCTGGTAAGGCAGAATGTGAGGTGGTCCTTACCAAAGGATGGTAAGGCAAGCGCTGTCGGCGTCTTCAGGAGCTAGTAGTGTTGAGTCTTCCAGGAGCTCTAGGGAGCGTTGCCGCAGGCAGAGAAGAGGTTTCTGGAAGGGTTGACGTCAGTAGTAGGCTTCACCTGGCCCTGAAGAGAGTGGTGGAATCAGAGAGGCATACTAGAAAGCGAGAACCACCGGTGGCTTCCTCCAGCCCAAGATCGAGTGGTGGAGGAAACATAGACTGACTTCTGTGGGTTTTGCATGCCCTTGTTTACTAATAAGTGCTTGGACCTGAGTAGGCGAGGGGTGAGGAAGGAGATAAGCTCCACCCCCTTATGTTCTGCTTGTATCGTCTGCTAGTATTGTCTGCTGCGTGGAGAATCGCTGGTAGGGTGGGCTTCATCCCTTATCTCTTCCTAGTATGAGTGGTGCCCTCCCTTGGCACACTGTAGAACTACGTGATCTTGGGTGGTGGTCTTGGTGGCTCTACAGAGAGTGCAGTCTCTCTTCGGAGGGTTTGACATGGTGTCTGCTTGGAGAGAAAAGTAAACAGTACAATTTGGACTGGTGTGTCTGTAATATCATTCGTTATTGAGATTAAGTACCCTGTATGTACTTTACCAACATCTTCAGTACTGTTCAAAATTACTTGCCTAGCAAAATGAAACAGCGTTCAGATGAGGCAAAGTTGAGTGTGCATGAAATATTTGCAGAGCATCACATGTCCACTTTTAGTCTGGTCTTTGGGTAGGACTAATGATGTATTAAGTCAAAAAGTAACATGACGAACTTAAAATAAGTTTGTGAATACACAAGAAAGTAAAAGCTAGATAATGTTTATGAAACTCAAAAAAGTATGTTTAAAGTCAATTCTGTCAATTTGTTGAAGCAAAAATCTGTGGATTCAATGAATGAAATGTTCCACAAATATTATATTAAAGGAAATATCATCATAATACATCAATGTTAAGGTACAGAAATGCTTCTTGAATTTCTGTTTCAATCAAATACCTTTCGAGAATATATGTATGCAGTAAAGTAGTATACTCATGATAAGTGTGTCAGTAGCGCAATGACAACTTAGTGGATTGATGTGCACGAGGATGCAAGTTGGAGTCTCATCTGGATGAAACTTTTTTAACTATTTATACTGTATTTTTAATGTATTTAGCACTAAAATATTAATTTATTATTATTATACATGTAGTATTGGCATAACAAAAAAGAAACCACCCCATATTACCAGTGGATAGGTGTGTGCTACGAAAAATTAACAAATCAACGCAAGTGTAACAATATTATTATTGACTATTGCCCATTTCATATGAGTAAAATTTGATAGACAATGTGACCAACCTACACATTATGTAAACAGTAAATGCTCTTGTTTGTAAAGTATTGTATCAGCTGATGAACTGCTGCAGGATCCGTGTTGTTAATTTGGCTATTTTGATGATGGCTTTGAAAGAAAATACTACTCAGAACTAACAGTTGTAATTTAAAATCTTAATTATACTTACAACATTAATGGTTTAATTATATTTTTAAAGTAATACTACATTTTCTTGGCTATTACTGACTAGACTTTAAGGACATGTTTAGCATTTAGGACAGAGTATGTCGACATGTATGAACAGTAAACTTTTCAGCCAATGGCATGCTTGTGTTTCAGTTTTCAGCCCAATGAAGGCCATTATGCATGTACTTTTTTCTCATCATGTTTATTATACGAATATCTTGTTGGTGTAGTCGGAATATTTAATCAGTGGTTAATAATTTTTTTATTTGCTTTTATCAAGCATAGTTGGTTGTAGGTACCATTGTAGTGCATTTTCTTGCGTGAAATGTAATATTATTCAGCACATGTTTACCGCTTCATTAAAACTGCTCGTTCCGCCATTTTCCTTACCACCTTCCGCAATGAAGTGATATGTATATAAGTTTAAGTTTGTTAGTATCAGGAAATGTACATAGTGTTGAGTTTATTGAATGATTGTGCAAATAAATTATATAATGCTAGTGATGAAGAAACGTGGTTTTAGTGAAGTAAACTCACAAGGATTGCCATAGAAAAACACGTGTTTGAGAGATTGCAAATTTTACAAACAGTAAATTTGCGTGTTTTGTAAATATATTTGTAAACCGGTAATATAAATATTGGAATGCACGTGGTCTGAAAAAGCAGCATTTTCCACACTTTTGTAATGAGTGAATAATATTTTTTTATTTGTCTATATTGTAAATTCAAAGAATGTAAGGTTAACTTTGGTCAAAGAGTTTGCGTGTATATATTGCTGCATCTGTACAAATACAAACAGTGGTGTATGTATCACATTTTGTTTTTTCATTAAAGTTAAAATTTTTGAAGTTAAATCATTTAAGTGTTATTTCCATACAAGAAAAATTTTCCACTGCCCCATCAAAAAAATATTCAACCCAAAATACAACACACTCATAAGAACATCAAAATAACGGCGTCTCACGAAAGACGATTAAGCTAAAAGCCTCTGCACTGTTTCTTTTTTCCCTCGTAATAGAATAAACAGAACCCCAAAAAATTTGACTCTGTAATTAAAAAATAAAACAGGTTGGAATGCCAACCTAGCTACAATATCCTACATTAATAACTGGATGGAAATTTGCTAATAATGCCTGCCATGACAGGGAACATGAGGGAGGAAAATGCAAGTGTGCTTTGGACTCAAAACATTTGTTTACAAACATCTCTTTCTTCAGTGACAAAACAGCTATGGTGGAAGGATTCATTGTGGTCGTGCTACTTTTCTAGAACTGCCAAAATTTACCCCACTTTCATGAAATGAACAATATCAGTATATGAATGTTTTTCATCCTCTATCCTGAGGTATTACAATACAAGATCAAAAATTAGATGTATATAGAATTTCAAAGAAAAATTTTTTTTTTTTTGCATTTATGTAAAAATATATTTAAAGGAAGTAATTAATTTTGTTTACATGTACTTGTCATCAAAATAAATAGTCACATAAAAAATTTTGAAATAACAAGTGAGATTCGAACGTGTAGTTCACAGTTACAGAGCAAGAACCTTATCCACTATTCTACACAGTCATATATGCTTTCGGCATATCCAATTAAAATATTGTTGACCATTAGATCATAAATGAAATATTGAATAGGTTGCAATTTACAGGGAATTTGGTCATTAAGTAAACGTACAATCTCTGTTGGAAATGAGTGAAGTACTTTTAATGTGTGTGTCATCTGAAATGTGACTTTCCTTTCATAGTAAAGCTTTTATTTGAGACGAAAATCTGCAATGCGCATGCGCTGTACACCTGACAACAGTGTACTGTGATGATCCCTCGACTAAAGTTAGTCCCACTCTAGTTTGGGTTTATGAATACGATATAGTTATTCCACCTATAGTCCGGACTAACCTCAGACCAACTCCGAGGAAGATGATCTCTGAATCATCCCTGGATTAAGATCTGACTATGAATAAAGCCCTACGAATTTAAGTTTGAAATAAATATAGCTGTCATCATTAAAATTAACTTACTACTCTTCTTTTTTTGCTTAAGGAAACTACCCAGGAAAACCCTAAAAATGATATTTTTAACCATTTGTCTATTATTCAGTTGTGATGTGTAAATAAATTAGTGGTGTAAGTCTACATTTGGCTAAGTACATTTATAGCGATACAAGCCTTTAAAGTTTATTTGTTTATGTTTATTTGTTTTGAGCTGTATTGTTTATTTATTTTGACAGTAATTTAAAGCCCCTATCCTAAGGAATAGCTAGAATTGTATTTCAGGACATCACCTCAAAATTATTATCTATTAATTTTATTTGTGTACAGTTTCATCTATTTTGACAGTTTTTTATTTTAATTTATTTTTCTACGTCAGCTGGTCTCACTTATTTTTGGAAGAGTTAATATTTTATTGCAGTTTTCTCTTTGCACATTACCTGGTGCTATGAATCAAGATTTTCCATGGAGAAATGAAACAATGACTTATAAGATGAAATTAAGATTGAAAATAGACAGCTAGGCTACTAAAAATATATAAAGGACAGGAATCCAAGTACTCATAGTCTAGCACTTGGCTATAGGCACACACACAAAGTAGGACTACACAATTTTTTCACATGGTTGTGCGATCGCGACGTTTCGCTGGCTAAGCCAGCTTCATCGGGCGGCAAGTTGTAGGACACTGCAGTATGGTGAAAGGGCACTATTAGTAGTAAACCTAGTGGCCGGGTGGCGCACTAGGTTGGGGCGGGAAAATTAAAAAATTGAAAAATTGTAGGTATTGTAAGGAGCTGTGATTATCTTATATTGAGGCCTGGTGGTTGCCTGGATTTAGTTATAAATTGGTGATGCATCTCAGGAAGTGACTCTTCTCTGGGATTTTCCTGTTCGAATTAGCATCATTGTGAAAACCCCTTCGAGGACTCTCTAGTAAATGCCAAAATACGGTATTCAGTAAGCAGTTGTCTGAGAAAACAGTTATTTACAGGTTTCAAGTTAGCTATTGTTCCAATACAAGACTACGAATTATTGGACCAACAATAGTTACAACATAAGTAACAGCCAGAGGCTACAACCATACATGAACGCGTGTACATACACCGTATCACGTAAAGGCCACATGGCAATTTCTTGTTTCACTTGTACAGATGTTTCAAGTGTTTTTGCATACGTCAAAAAAAAATTACTAACCTCTAAAACAAATGTAAGTAATAGGTATTATGAACTTTGGAAGATAAGCAACACATGCTCCCATCGAATACCAGTCAGTTGAGGTTATGCATTACGCCAAAGCTTAAAATGCAAATTAATGTTTTATATTTTTTTGTTGACTATGTATTTTTAACAAAGTCTAGAAGTGTTTGCTTGTTTTATCACCCCAGCAGTGCCATACTTTCTATTTTGTTTCATTAATCAGTATATATATTTTATATTTTAAGTTTTTTCATGAGTCAAGTGGGAATGCTGTGCTTGGCAGCCAGCTCCCGTGCAACCCAAGTTTAGTAGCGTCATCGTACTCATGTGGAGCGGACGTCAGTGCATTGCCTCCTTGGGCCTACATCATTTTGCTCAATCATGTTAATTTTCAGTAGTTAAATTTTGTACCGGGGCATTTAATTATGTTCATTTAGCCCGGGGTGAGCACTGATCCACAGTCCAGTCCGTTTATTCATGGCTGGACCGTAATTTTTCTCCTATATTAACCATGTATGCTTTTGCGCCATTTATCTGTGTGTAAGAGCTCTCTGCGCTATACTGGAGAACTTTCATATCAGTGCCTCAGTGGAAGAAGCAACGTGAATAAAATGTGTCATAGTTGCATGCACACCTTTTATTTTCTCCAGCCGCTTAATGGCTGCATCACCATTTCCATGATTTTTCAGGCGTAGAGATGGCCTAGTAAGAATCTCTTACAGGAGTGAGCTTAGCATTGAGTATGGCTACTTATCTCTCACTAGACCAGTCATTACAGGAATACAGCTCTACATCATCATCAATAGATGCTGAATCATCAGAGGAGGACATGTCAGGGCCGTCGACTACATGCCTTACATCACTTGTGCTCCCTGCGCTGGTGTCCTTGGTAAAACATTGACAATCCATTCTAATCCAGAAAACGTGAGTTTCTTGGTTGGGACAGGTCTGAGGTCTCTTTTTTTTTTATGAACACTAGCCTAATGAATAAGGTAGTAGTTTTTTATAGTTTTGGGCAGACCTGGATCGCTATTGTAAGTGATGTGTGCTGATCTCAGTGAGGAACCAGAGTAATGTGCGGTCTACCTATAAGGAATCATCATGGCTTACATTGTGTATACACCCTCAACCTTAACTTAAATAATATTTGACTGTAACTGTAATATGAACAAGTGGTATGTGTCATTTTCTTCTAGCATCCCAGTGAGTCGCTCTTCTGTTACACGTGAAGTAAATATTTTTCTTTATGTGATTGAGTTTGGCTACCAAATGGTAAACTTAAACAGTTTGTAAAGAACTGAGCTACATCCGTTTGTTGAGTAGAAGCATACAAGGCAAATTTCAATATGGGAAAGGTTTCTTCGAAATCTCTCCCAAACAGAGGGGGGGTATTGTAATTATGCAGTTAATAATAATTAAATTGCAACATTGGGTTAATTTTCTTTTATTTTTCAAGGAACTATAATAGCTTATCAGTATTTGAAGTTGTGACCATGTTAGAATGTTTATCTGTCATGCGTTTGCTTTTTAAAAAATCATAGTTTAGATTGCATCAGCATTCGGAGATAAAAGCTTTTACCACTTTTGTGGACATTTTTATTTCGAGAATGTTATGGAAATTTGATTATTTTACTATGATGCAGTTCGGCATGGCGTGTGGAAGTGGTGGCGACAAGGATTGCGTGGTATTCTGAAGGGATTCCATACCACATCATGCCCTTATTTGGTCATGTTTTTGGCACCCTGGTGCGAGGAGTGGGGGCAGAGCGCGTGGTGACTTCAGCCCTGAGCGCCTGCCACCCACTAACAGTCAACGAGTGGCTCTATGAGAAGACATGTCGAGCGTGGCACCCACACCGGCCAGCACCCCTCACTTCTACTTCATTATTTTTTTTTACTTCAATTTTCAGACACAAGTTTTTCTACTAAATATTTCCGCTGGTGTGAGAGGTCGCTAGGGTACCAGGAGGAACTGACATCCCTTCTGCCTTCGCAATTTTTCTCTTGCGATGCGAGTTTTGAGTGATGTGAATAATAAATGAACTACTGCAACACTGTTCTTTGTCTGTATGACTTGTTAAGCTAACTGTTCGTGACTCTGCATTAATAAAAGAATGTGAAACATTTGTTATGAACTTGAAATAAAAATACGGAGGAAATAATCTGATACTTGGTTTTTTTATTTTATTTTTAATATGGTACCTTTATTTTAAGTTTCATATCTCTACCGAGTGAGTAGAACTGAACTGTTGATTTGCAGTTGCCAATACTTATGTCTGCGATATTGCAAATGCTTTGGCAGTTTTAACTAAAAAAATTCTTCTATCCGTGTTGAGATTTGCAGTATAAACTTTACTGTGTTATGGCACTAACTTAAGTCTTCTTTTTCTGATGTGCTCATGCTCTATGTGAATGAAAATAGCCAATATAATATTGAAGTTATTTACTGCTGTGACAAACTCTGCTGATGTAAAATTTGTGTAGGCCTATATCCTGCTTCTTGGCTAGGTTTGGCTTGCAAAAGGTGCTACCAAACTGCTACATGTATGACTTTAAATACTAGTAGTATATGCTGCCATAATGATGATGTATTATAACAGTAGTATTTGTTAACTGCACAATGTTTGTGATTCCTAGGATACTGCCTGCTGCTTTACTATGCATGCAAAATATGGATTAATTTAAAATAAAACTGAATCAGTATGTGAAAACTTTGTTCTTCAGTATACTCTTGGAAACAAAATTGATTATTCATATCAAGATAAGTACGTACCTGGTAGATTTGAGTAGCTCAAGATGTGTGGAACTCTTAAAGGGCTCTACACTCTCTCCGGTATTTGGAGAGGCCCAGCTCAAGGTACAAGACCTTGAGGGTGACTTTGCGTGTATGTGGAAGTATTGGCTTGAGGCCGAACTGACAACCTGGTCACAAGGGCTGGTTGGACATCGAACGGGAATGTTAAATATACCTATGGCCCATCCCCCTCACTCGGCTAGCTGGTCCGTGTATACCACCTGCCAGGCCAGTCTTGAGGTGTTGTACCAGTCACTACCTAAGTATGCAGTAGTGTGTTTAAACCCTTCCTTTCCAAATAAATATTTGAAGAGCTCATAATGTTGTATAGAGATTTGTTTTGACTCACTTCACTGGCTGTGATGTTCACAGGTCATTACACACCCAATGCATGTAGATGTCTATTCACAAACATGTTAATTGGGTTTTATAGCACCTTTGCATGAAACAGCTGGCGAATATGTCAAGGATAGTCCACACTTGGTCGATGTAGCATTTACAATATCCCGAACACCCTTCATTCCTGACTTTGACTACCAGACGTAACTGTTCCCGACCAGAGTAAGCAAGGTACTACTATGGTGGACACACTTACGCTGCACCTGACATAACCAATATGGCAACCACCAAACTTGGTTAAACTGACGTGTGTCAACATTCTGCCCACCAAATTTGTTACAAATTTCAGTATTGTCAACATTTATTTACATTATGTACAACACTGCGAAAGAAGTTACTGAGTGGGGAGGGAGCACAGCCTCACAACTTCCCTCTTGATTACTCCCTGGCAAGTCTTCATGCTTGCGACACGACTAACCCCATCTTTGCCTGGATGAAGTGTGTCAGTGCGACCAAGCTGCCATTAAAGAGGAGGAAGGTGGTCTCGTACCAATACCAGGTCTCCTACCTTTACTGTAGACCCTTGCTGGGACCATTTACTTCTTTGTTGGAGAGCGTGTAGATATTCCTTTGACCATCGTTGCCAGAAATGCTGTGTAGATTGTTGTAGCAGCTGCCACCTGTCGAGGTGTTTTGTAGGCAATTCCGTTAAGTTAGCAGCTGGTGGAGCTACTAGCATACAGCCAATGAGAAAATGCCCTGGAGTCAGGGCACTCAGGTCATTGGGATCTGCGGAAAGAGCACATAATGGTCTTGAATTCAACACTGCCTGTACTTGAGTGAACAGTAGTCAATTCCACAAAGGTCAATACCTGCTGCCCTATTACACGTTTCACATAACCTTTTGCTGATTTGATACCAGCCTCCTAAAGCCCACCAAAATGAGGGGCCGATGGTGGATTGAAATGCCACTGGATACCGTTTTTTGCCAGACTATTTGCTACTTGGGTTGCATTGGATTTATCTCTCAAGTATGTTTCCAGGTCAGTAAAAGTGCTTGTGAGCACCAACAAAGTTAGTGCCACAATCACTATAAACATCTGTACATAATCCTCTATGAGCAGTGAAATGATAAAACACATTCAGGAATGCGGTTGTAGTCAGTGCAGAGACGACCTCCAAATGCAGTGCCTTTGTAACAAAATATACAATCAAACTTCATACACGTACATTCCGAAGATGAGATTGTTTGATATGAAATGGACCTCCATAATCCACTCCCACAGTCTGGAATGCCCTCGTGCACTGAACCCTGCTGGTTGGCAAACTGTCCATTATCGGCTGGACAGGTGACTTCTTAAAACGTAAGCACCTCACACATTTTGAACTTCTTGATCGTATTATGCCTTAGCCTGCCAAAATCCAATACTTGTGTCTGATGACAGAATGCACAGTGCTGACACCTGCGTGTAGGGACCAGGCATGGTAGTAATCAGTGACCAGATTAGTGAGGTGGCATTTCTTGGGTAACAGGATTGGATGTTTTTATCGAGTGACAACGGATTCGTCCATCTACTTTAATTAGGCCTTGAGGATCGAGGTAAGGGTTGAGGTTTCTGACCTGTGATGGGCATTCCTTTGCCTTCTGCAACTGATCTATCTCCATCTTGAAAACATCTTGTTGCACTTGGTGTACACAACAAACTTTTGCTGATTTGAGTTCTGTTGATGTCAAGGGGCCACAACAGCGGCTTGATGGATGCCTGACATTTGGAATGAAGCGCAACACAAACGCTAATACTCGTCGCAGCCATGATAAGGAACTAAATCTCTCTATCCACTCTGAGAAGAAAATCGTGGTGTGTGCACCTAGGTCTGTTATGCTCGAAAGCTTCAATTCATCTTGGTACTCTGGGGAACTAGAGTCTGAGCAATCTCCTGGCCAGGCATCTTCTGATTCAACAAGCCATGATGGACCACTCCACCAAAGGTCATGACTGACAAGCTGACTTGGCATCAAGCCTCTCGAGGCACAGTCTGCGGGGTTGTCTTGTGATGGTACATGTCGCCACTGACACACTACTTTGTTTTCCTGTATCTGAGATACTCTATGTGTGATAAAGGTCTTGAGACGATATGTTTCAGTACGGATCCATGCAATGTCAGTTGTTGAATCAAACCATGCTACCACCTTTTAAACAATTATCTTTTTTGACAAACTGGATATGATTTAGTTCATGAGTTTCACAAGCAAATGATCTCCCAGCAGCTCTAGGCGAGGCAGACTTACAGTTTTCACTGGAGCAACACGGGACTTGGCCACCAGTAAATGGACTTCAAGTTTGGATTGATTTGCATTCTGTAAGTATACAACTGTTGCAACCACTGGGTTGATGCATCACAAAATCCATGAATTTCGTACCCTGCACCATCAACTTGCGTCACTAGAAGAGGAATAGCAAATTCATGTAAACTATTAAGTTCAACAATGAATGTGAGCCACTTATCTTTGATATCACATGGTGGAGGTTCATCCCAATCAATTCCAAGAAGCCATAGATTCTGCAGAAACAGTTTAGCCTTGAAGACATTTGGACCAATCTAATCTAATGGGTCATACATCTTAGCTATATTAGACAACATCACACATTTAGTAACATTATTAGAACTGGCACTGTGAGTACAATTGAGAACACATCTCCCTTGGACTGTCATTCTAGTCTCAGAATTTTTATGACTTCGTCCCCACTATCTTAAAATGTCAGAGGGCACTCTCTGTGGTCATCTGGAATGGCATCTAGCACAGCAGGATGATTGCTGACCCATTTCCTTAGCTCAAAACCACCACTCTTGAGTAGTGCTATCAACTCTTCCTGGAGTGAGAGAGCAGCTGTCACTGATGATGTACCTGTAATCACATCATCCATAAACACATCTTCCCTCAGCACCCTTGCTGCATTGGGATAGTTAGTTTGCTCGTCAATAGCTAGCTGATGCAGGGCCCTCATAACTAAGAACGGAGCTGAAGATACTCTACATGTAACAGTGTCCATCTGATACTCTTGAATAGCTTGATCATAACACTCGCGCCACATGACTACCTGGTATGGCTGATCATCTTGATGCATGCGAATCTGGCGATACATTTTCCAAATGCCTGTTGTCATCACAATGGCATATATGCGGAACTGGGTGATGAATTTCAATTACATATTATTGCATTTTAGGTCCATTGAAAAGTGCATCATTTAAAGACTGACCTGTTGATGTTATTGCAGATGTATCAAACTCCATGCGCAATTTAGTTGTCAAGCTGGTTCCTTTCTGGATACAGTGTTGAGGAGTGTAGTACTGAGTCTGGTGCAGCTGAGCTTCACTCAGATGATGCATGTGACCAACATATTCATATTCCTTGAGAAATTTGGAATACTCAGTTTACAGTTGTGGCTGACGTGCCAGACAATTTTCAAAATGACGTAATCTTTTTCAGCTTGCAGGCATGACTCACCCAGGTTGGGTTCAACATCTTTGAAGGGTAATCTTACCATGTATCGTTCATCTGGACTACGTGTGTAGGTGTCTTTGAAATGAGCTTCATAGAGGTCCCCTTCAGGATTAGTATGTTTTGTTGTCGGCAACTCTTCATGTTCCCAGAATCACTGCCGCACATCTGTAGTAACAGATAGTGAAACAAGGCCATCTGAGTTACTAGTGGCTTTCACGCTCAACCTTCCCATTAAGATCCAACAAAATGTACTGTGAAATGCTCCTTGATAACCAGCAGGGCCTGGCTAGCACTCACCATCAAAAATCTGAGGACAAACATCAGCACCCAACAGAATGTCAATGGGCCCTGGAGAATGGAAACCTGGGTCAGCAAGATCTAAACTCTCGTAATGGGCTAGCACATGTTGAAGCAATGCAACAGATAGCAAATTTGAGGTTATGACATTCAGGATTAATGTATCCACAATTGTCTGGAAACCTGCATGAAGTAACAATTTTAGCACAAAAGTTACTGCACCTTTATTGGCCTGAACGACTGACTGGCTTAGGCTACTAATTGGGACATGTGACCTTCTCCGATGCAAACCCAACATTCCTCAGATCTAAAGGAAGCTTATGAATCAGTATTGAGTAGAACACGAGCCCTCTGAAGATTACCACAGGCATCCTTCACTCTCACAACTGCCATACCTAGAATCACAGTGGCAGCATAAATACTGGAATTAGTAAGTGAAACTGCTTGTGTAGCTTTCTCGCATGTAGTGGTATGTCCTGCTGTGCTATCAATATTTTCCATCTCATCAACTGATTGTGGTGGCCCTGTTTTTACTGACATTGTTGACATCTGATGTGTAATCAGGATGAAGTAATGTGTGGTGGCATTTATGGCAATATGTGCATGAAAGTTTTGAAGAATTTGCTGCCACCCACCACCAGGGAGAAGCGAAGAGTGTGATGTACGTAACGGTAGGGATTAGAGAGCTGCATACCAAGTGCAATGTATACATTGTGCCAGACTTGTGCGAAGAAGTGATTTTGGGACCGCCATGGCTTGTTGACAACCACGCCGTGATAGAACCACACCTGAATTGTCTGCATGTAGGGACACGTGGCCGATGGACTGTTTACACCGTGGGAGCAACACCACCAATAAAAACTGCTGTGCCGCATGCTGATTTCGTGCACTAGGTGCCCGCCACACATCAGTAACATCTGCAACATCTGCTGGGCCAGCATGCCAGTGTGTTCCACACTGAGGGGAAGCTGCAGCGCACCGTTGTCATGGAGCACGCGATCATCACCACGCATGAGGACCCGGTGTACTCCAAGCCACGAGACCCAGGTATTTTCTTTCGCATTGTCATCAACCAACAGGTATGTGAGATGCTCAATGATAATGTTATTGAACCTTCACAAAGTGTGTATAATTCAGGTATTACCCTTGCTCCTAAGAAAGTTGGCGAATGGTGATTCTGTGTCGATTTTAGACCACTAAATAAGAAAACCATAAACATGCCTCCACCAGTCATAAACATGAAAGTCACTTTGTCAACCCTAGGACCAACTTCAGTATTCACGTCGCTTGATTTTTAAAGTCCGGATATTGCAAGTCCCTATCCGCCCACAGGACAGAAAGAAAATAGCCTTTACTACCCCAGATGGACGTAGATTTTAGTTTGTAGCCATGCCATTTGGTTTAAAGTGTGCCCCTGCAGTGTTTCAGAACTTAATGGTTAATATATTGGATGGATTGATTGGAGACTTTGCGATGGCGTATTTGGATGATGTACTTGTTTGGTCTAACAGCTGGGAAGAGCATTTGCACCATTTGAGCCTTGTGTTTGAATGGCTCGAATGTAATAAACTTACCTGCAAAGTGGAAAAGATTAAGTTGGGTATGAGTAAAATGGAGTTTCTAGGGCATTATGTAATAGAAAACGGACATGAACCAGAACAACACATACGAGACATTCAAAACAAACTCACACCCAGATCACGTAAACAAGTCAGGAAGTTTTTTTGGAATTAATTGGTTAAGGGAATTTGTCCCAAACTTTTCCGTAATCATTGCACCGTTAACTGCTTTGTTGTATGAGAAGCGTAAAATTGTCTGGACACCTCAAGCCAATCGAGCATTTCAAGACATTAAAATTGCATTTCAGAACTGTAATCCGCTGTCTAGATTCAACCCAGAATTATCTATTGTCGTACAAACAGATGCCAGTCAAGAAGGTACTGGGGTTGTGCTGTATCAGGAGGGAACACACTGGGAAAAACATATCATCAGTTATCACAGTGCAAAGTTCGGAGATGCAGAACGTAAATATCACGTTAATGAACAAGAATGTTTGGCCATTGTACATGCATTGCGGAAGGAACTGGCCGTACTTGCTAGGAAGGCTGTTCACACTCAAAACTGACAACCTATGCCTTGTATGGTTAGAGGGAATGCATAATGGGAAAAGTAAACTTGCCCGCTGGGCACTGTTACTGCAGGAGTATGATTTCAGGGTAGAACATGTGGTGGGAAGAACCAACGAGCTCACGGACGCCTTGTCCAGGAATCCTTGCCCAAATCTAACGGTAACTGACGATGCGGAGTGGGAAGAGGTGCTACCGCCATGCCGTGCAATACCAACTGGAGAAACACAAACCCTCGTTGTACAAAATATTGCTGCCATACCACCTGGCGAACTTGTTTCATTGAATGTACGTGACGTGTTAAAAGAGGTACACACCGCACAAGAAAATTCCCCAGATGCCGTGCAATGCTGACAACACTGTGCCACACACTACACAGAACATTCGAGGGTAGTAGACAGGGAAATACAAACCAAACCACCTGGTAATTTTGCACGATGGCGGATGTATGTACAGAGAGAGAAACGGGAACTTATGTTAAAATACGCACGACAGTTTGGAACATGGGCATCAGGGATCCGAGCAGACACGAAGGAATGTGCAGAAATATTTTAACTGGCCAGGGATTCAGGGCGGTCAGGAAATATGTACAGAACTGTGTCATGTGTAATACCCGTAAGCTGCGGAGAGCAGACGGCGATGCTCCACAACAGCCAAGGCTGCCAACTGAGCCATTCAAAACAGTAGCTATCAACATCATGGGCCCTTTCCCGCGTACGAAAACTGGGAAAAGATTTCTTGTTGTTGCCACGGATTTGTTTACCCGTTGGACCGAAGCATTTCAAGTCAGCAATGTTCGTGCGCACACCGTGGCACAAATAATGCAGAACGAGTTTTTCCTGAGGTGGAGACACCCTGAATATTTTTTGATGGACATTGGAACACAGTTTGTAGGGCAAAAATGGAGGGAGTACTGTACCAGGTGGGGAATAGAACACTATCCCAGCCTACCATCCCAGGGCTAATCCAACCGAGAGACAAAATGAGGACGTAAAAACAAAATTACGTCTCCGGTTAGGCGAGGATCATACTAGGTGGGCCGAATTGATCCCGGAGATAATGTTTTGCCTACGGAATAGAGTGAATGCGGCAACCGGTAAAACACCTGCCGATTTGGTACAAGGTTGTGAACTCCGTGCCCCCATAGCACCCTGCGAAAACCCGCTCAAATCACCTTAACAAATCGCTGTACACCAGGTGCAGGTACATGAAGAAGCCAGGGCGAACCAGCTCAGCTATTGTAATGTGTGGGTACCGGATAGCAAGAGGCCGCCACCTGAACTTGTACCCAGGATATACGCATATATACAAGAAAACCCATTATCGGCCAGGGCGAAGCAATACTGTGCTGGACTGGCACCTAGATGGGCAGGGCCAGTGAGAGTGGTGGAAAAGATGGGAAATTCCACATATTTAGTGAAGTTGGAACCCAGACGTGTCGTGAAACGGCACCGTGACGACCTGCGGATAGCCCGACCGCCTGTCGGGAAGAGAGGCAAGAGACGACATTATGCCCAGTACCGCAGCGAGCTCGGAGAATTTCACCAGGGAGTTCACAGGGAAATGTCAACCCAGACACTGAAGAGAACAGCAACACTAACACGAGAATACCCAGCCAAAGTAATGAACTGTAATTTAAGGGTTTTGTACCACCCGAATACTAACACCTAGTAATGAGGAGATGGAAACAAGTAGTACCGCAACACCATTTTGGGGTTTTTCTGTTAATGTCTGTAACAACACAACAAAGCAGAGTGAATTTAAGGGATTCCCAAGTGTACATGAAGAAAGTGGTAACATCAGTGCACACGTAAATATCAACACAACCAGTGCCAGTGAGTTGAGTTTTAAGGGGTTTCCCAGGGCACAGCTGAATTTTGTTGTAACCAAAGTGTAAACGTAAACCTTGATACCACATGTGAAGGCAAGATGCCTTTTAGAGGCTTTCCAGTTCCTGCAGGGGAGAGCCTAGTAGGGCAAGAGAGATTGAAATGGTTTGGGGAAACTAGTAGAGTGGGACGTCAAGTGTCAACAAGATGTAACACAGCACTTGCAAGAGGTGAGCCGAGTCACCACTACGTACCAACATTGTTGTTCCTGCCTACACCCTCACCCCCTGCAAACCTAGAAGAAACTGACGGCCTCCGAGGCCATGTATTTTGTACTGTGAATCGGCTACCAGCTGGGCAACGCCCGCCAGAGCACTGTTGTGTTGTTTGCACCGTCTTGGCCTTCGAGGGAGGGGTCGTTTGACGCTGGCTAACAGCCAGCGGTGCTAGAGGCCATGACAGCGCTCACGTGTCACGTACGTGCGCAAGGAGGCCGATAATTTTGAATTTTCCTATAAGTGTTAATTTCAGGGTAAAATGTGTCATATTGTCTTTACAGTGTTTAATATGTCTTAAAATGTTTTAAAGTGCTAGTACTGATTTTAATTGTTTGGTTATGAATATTCAAAGTGCCTGTGGCGCAGAGGTTAAGAACACTTAATATTCTGGCATGAACGCCATCACAAAGAAACATAAAAATAATATTGAAATTCATAAACTTATAGAAATGTAAAACAATATCTAATTTTATTTTTGCCATTATATTTTCAATATAAAATATTTCACTTGGCGTGCATAGCACTTCTGCTTATGTGAGCCCCGTAGGCGGTCATGATAGGTCCGTGCGATGCTTGTATCTGGACAGTCTGTCGAGGATAGCTGGCGAGGCAAGACACTGTCATGTGCGCACTACAACTTTTGTTCACTGATGTAGGTTTCCATAGTCAGTTTAGTTTACCGGTTAATCTTTGCTTGTGTACGTTTTTGCCAGACATTTTCTCCACCATTATGCTTCTGCTTTACTAATTTGTCCGCCCTTGTGACATTTTTAACTTAATCGAGGAGAAGGAGGAGAAAGCTGTCAGAGAGGTTACCCGACCCACGAATTTTGAATCAGATGCCATCTACCTATGTTTATGGTATTTCAGTGTAACTTCTGCATAATTGCTACATACAATTTTAAGAGTTTAAAAATTTTATGTATGTATTTAAGGGTTATTTTCATGCTTGACTATTTTAAGGCAACATCACTTATAACCACGTGGCCGACTGAAGCCAAGCCATTGTATACGCCATAATTGAGTTTTAAGAGCTTATTTATATAACATTATATATGCAGTCATTTATTTCAGGGTTCTATGTCAGTTTTATTCTGAGTTCAATGTATTTTTCATGTAAATTGATGCATCCCTGAGAACCCTGAGTCTCAATAGTGCAGTGATTGGGAAGCACCGCTGGCGCCCAAATTACCATTAAGTATTTGTGTCATCGTTCGTCTTGTGTCTCACCCGACGGCATCAAGTATAATAGATGGTATGGGTGGTACGTATGCTTGTGTTAGTTCAACTTCCTGGATATTCCTCAGCCTTAAGCAAACAAAGCTTAACTGAATATAGAAAGTTAAACCAAAGGGACAAACAATGCACCACATTCGTGTGCATTCAGTCTAATAATATATTTGCATAGGAACTATGTATTTATTACTGGGTACATATTATCAATACACTTGTTTTCTCACTGTTTTTATTTAAATTAATTATAGTTGAAATAATATTATCTATAGATAAAATATAAGTAAAAGTTCAATTTAACCAAAAATAAGGTACTTTTACGTTAACAGAATTATAAAATGCTAGTGATACATTTAGGAAATAGCCAAAGCCGTCATACATGGTGTGGTTTTTCCAAGATTATTTTCAAAAAGTGTGAAGAAACTGCAAATTGAGTATATTTAGGTTTTGTTAAAACCAGGCCTGTGTAAAGGTAACTTCAAAAGTATTTTTAAGTGATTGATAAAAATAGGTACACTTTATCAAACATAGCTAAGAATGTGGAATGTCGAAGTTGAATTAAGGAAGCAAAAGAATTGAGTAGAGGTACAAATTGAATACAATTGCTACAGTAATGTGGTATTTTAAACCCTTAGTGAATATAGTTTAAACATATATGGTGTGGAAAAGAGTTTTTGAAAAAAATATGCTCAAAGGTAAAAATTTAATTTTTATATAAATAATGTAAAGTGAAATTTTACATTTAAACATCACAACACTTTTCTTAATTTGTAATTACAGTATTAAAACATACAATTGAACTACTGCCCTTGCCAGATGTCGTCACACATGAGCTCCCTTGTCCTACGATAGTGGAGTTGTACATAGCCAGGTGCTGCAGCGAGCGGAATTAATAATGGCATGGTTATCTTTACTTTTAATTGCATTTTCCCACGTTTCCATTGAATAATTTCACACCAAAGCCTGGTTCACTTTAATTCAGGTTTTCCAGAAGTCTTTTTTTATACCTTGCACATCTTTAAATTGTGATTATTGTATCATACTATTACACTTTTTACTGTAAAATATTTCATCTTATTACAGTGCAATGTTTTATTTGCCTTTTATGTGTAATTCTTTATGGATAGGTGAGTTTCATACAAATTTGTCATCATTGAAAAGATCTAAATTTACAAAACAATAAAAGAAATAGATAAATTAGAATAGTACAGTTTTTTAATACACTGTAAAGTTGTTCATAGTACTGATGTGAGAGAAATTATCATAACGATGGCAGGCAAATCTAACATGACTAGCAGACAAAATTTTCTCATGAGCAACATAAATATAGAAACCTTGCTTATATTTAGTAGATAATTAAGTTTTAGAGTTGTGACATTCTCAGGGGATATAAATGTTAGTAAAATGCTAAGACATGATTTTCCAGCCTGTTATACGTGTTAATACAGTGGAGAGATGAGCGGCGGTGTGCTTGTGTTGCAGCAACATCATCGCTGGCAGATGCAGCTGCAGAGCGGGAACTGGGTGTGGGCGTACAGCTGCGACTGGTGGAGGACACAGGTGATGAGCTGCCCCAGTGTAGCGTGTGTGTGGAGCTGACACCTCTAGTGCCGCTCAGCAGTGTGCAAGTCTCTGTGGTGATGCACGCTCCACTTGTGGCCAGCCCTGTTTCTCGCACCATCAGCAGCCTCTGTGAGTGCCTTCTGCTCTCTGCTGTACACATTTCATGTGGCAGTGACACAAGTTTATGTTTTATTTTTGAAGAAAACTTTCACATTTTAATGCTTGTGTAATTGTGTCACAAGACATTATGGAACATGACTTGTAACATCTGCACCACTGTTAAATTTGAGCGTTTGAATTGTTTGTAGATACAGTCTTCCAATTTTACAGCACAAAAATATTTTGTGATTGCAGTGTCTCATGAAATTGTTTATTAGGTGTAATGTGACTACAATACTATTTCATGTGAACCCAGGAGAACTTACAGTTCCAACACAGTTTCTGAACACTTGTTTTTTGATTTGTAGATGACAGTTTATCCAGTGAACCAAAATGATCTCCTTTTGGATGGTGGTTCTGAACATGTGTATGTAACAGCTCCACCTAATTGAAAACTTTTCTATTTTTGTGCAACATGGATGGTTATAACTTATAGCAATTACAGTTGTACTCCCCACAGTATTAATTATTTTAAGAAACAGCAAGTTATACCTGGTTAAGACTTATATTAACACTAAAAGTATTTTGGAAAGCTGATGGACATCTGTGTTAAAGTTAGTGTCACACTACCTATATGTACTATTTTATACTTTAAGTAAACATACAAAATAATAGGGGTGGGCGAAGCTTCGAAAATTCGAATTTGAATTGAATATTTTCAACATTTTTATCCCACATTTGCCACACACATGGCTAATGAAACATGAAAACATAACCTCAACTCAACAGAATGCCCACAAATTAGTCCAAACTGCATTCGGTGTAAAATCATTGTCAGTATCTAATTTTAGTCACAATATAGCAAAACGGAATTATCTGGGAAAAATCTTTTTATATTACTAAGCACTTCATCATCTTTCCAAACTTAATTCTGCACCTCACATTTTAATCAGTATTATATGTTTTATTTTCCTCATGTACAAAAGAGTTTTGCAGTGCGATAAATATTATATTAAACTGCAAGTTTTACAAACTGAACTGCTGTGAAAAATGTGAAATTGAACCCACTGCTATTCAAATCTCACTTTTCAATAATGTAAAAAAAAAAAAGCCGGTAATTGTTTATGAAATACAAGTGTAGTTTCATGTCAGAAGTATTGTATCGACTCTTTACGTATGTGATTATGATTTGATGAATGAAATTGATTCAAGAAAATTGATTTTTCCGCATATTCACAGACAGATTTGAAAGTTTGTCATATAAGCAAAAAAATATTTGTACGTCATGTATTATGTAACTTGAGCTATTTTGCTTCCCAGCAAAGCGCTTCCTCTTTGCAGCCATTTGCAAATTAATCGGATTAGGATTAGCCATTTATCGGATTAGCCCTTAATCCGCAAACTGTATTTTTAGACCATCCCATCAACATGTCATCATTCGCGTAGTGAATTAGAACACGCCCACCTCTACTACTACTACTATTACTACCACTACCACCACTACTACTACTACCACCACCACCACCCACCACCACCACCACCACCACCACCACCACCACCACCACACCACCACCGCCACCGCCCGCCGCCGCCGCCGCCCACGATGATTATCTCAGCAGGGCAGCTTTTCCTGCCCTGTACTTTCGGGTTGTTAAGTGACAGCCTGTCAGTTTAGTTCTTGGAATAAGAACGGCATAACTACTGCCTCAAAACAGCAGCAGTTGAGCCTGTCTTACTCCAACGTTGCTACCCTATCATCCTCAGCTAGAAAGAAAATCAGCTAATTTCGTGGGATATCGCACATTTGTTGGTATTTTATGTTATTTCACTTTTTAACTAGTATTTCAGTGTTATTTCGCTTTATCGAGTTACCACAAAATCGTGCCTCTAGATTCCGTATATTCTTTCACATGTGGGAATCATGCCAGATGATGCTGCTGTTTGGCAGGTTTTCTCTGGGATCTCCCATTTCTCCTGTCCTTACAGTCTGGCACTGCTCCATACGCACCTCACTTTACCCTCTTAAGATCAGTGTTAAGAGCAGCCCAAATCTCTCCACTCTTTAGCATCATCGATCATCCTTAAACCTACTTACACCTCTGCCCAAGCAAATTGTTTGCTCACATTGTCACCCTTCGTCAAAGAGAAAACTAAGAGTATGATAGCATCCTGATCACAGTCATAATTTTATCATATGACACCTTCGTTCTCACTAATTAGTTCAAATATTTCCAAAATATTAGTCGTATTAGTACTAGCACTCATTTCCACGTACTCTGAAGGATCACCGGATATGTAGCTGAATTGATTGCTGAGAGTTCTGAGTTTATTTTAGCTCAGGAAGAAGTGCAGTACTATCAAAGTCAGATATTCCAAACATATCAAATTTGAAGTTGTGTTGTTATGAAAATGTGTATTCCTCATTCTCACCAAATCGGAAATTTTCCTTAATTCCTTTTGTATTTAAATTAATTTTTCAGTGTCGTAAAATTATGTTTTAAAAAATGGAGTCTATAATTGAATATATTTTCTCTTCAATGAATATCCCTGCTTAGTGTTTCAAAACATTAATTTCCTGCGGGTAGAAATATTTGGATATTACTAGCAACCAGTTAATGCCTGCCACTTTCCCCTCACTCAGACTGTTTGCCCACCACACACATTTTGTCAGTGTATCATGGATTGGTGCACTACACATGTGCAACATGGTGCAATGGTGCGTTCATGTAGCGCTAAAGTATGTAACGTATTGCAACCAGTGTAGTGCATTACCAGAGCAGCCTAGCGTGACACAATGCAACATGATATAAAGTGCCAAAATAGGGCACCCACACAAAACGTCTTTATGGCAGTTGCCGCAGGGAACTAAAGAGACGTCCCTATATAATTCTATATTAAATGTTATTGTTGTGACGCGTGATGCTTTCTGCGCTTTTGGGAATTGCACACTACTTGCAACTGTGTCCCATCTTGGAAAGCTCAAATCCTTATGGGCCAGTCATAACTCATTACGGAACAAATAAGGGAGACGAGGCATGTGTCTACTAGAGCGCCTTGGGAAGGGCCTCCATAAGAAGACTCTAACACTTGCTCCTACTTAGCACTACACCATGCCACAAAGCCGTCACAAGCGTCACCCCTCCACCACAGTTTGAATTGCCCGCTACTCCAGAATGGCAGCGGTATTTCACAATCCCGCCGCTGGAGAGCAGAGCGCCACCCACTGGAGCAGTCACAGTCTCCAGGATGTGCGGGTTGGCAAGATATATCAACACCTTCCAGCCAAGCTGTGAGCACCATGCAGATAAGGGTATACAGTTGGCCATGCATGAAATCTAAAGTCCAACCCTCCAAGAGGGTTGAGCTGGCTTCCCCCCACTCTTCAAGGGTAAGTGCTAGCACTGTAATGACCACGAAATAATATAACAGGGTCCGGTAGTCGCTCAAACTCTTCACGTCATGTTGGTTACCACAAAGTCTCCTGAGGGTCCTCGACTTTCAACATCCACCAGCCGTCTACCAGCAGCTGTGGAGACCCCGCTAGCAGTCCAGAGGGTCTTCCATCACTTTGGCGACCTCCAGCTCCAGAGGCCTCCGGACGCCAATGCTTACCCGAGGGTCTACCAACGCCGTCAACCACCTAACTTTCCTTGGTAACCTTTTTTTGAGGTCTTCCTTGGTCACCCGTCTTCGACTACGTTCTCTCTTGGTAACAGTCACAACATTCTTCAGCGCCGTTCTGGTCCTGCTTACGTAATCTAGCTGGGTTCCTTCAAAACATGTCCTTTTAATTAATTAATTAATTAGTATTATTGTGGCTTCTTAAAAACTCACGTCATACACGTAGCATATATTCACACGTTCATTATTTGCTTCAGGATGCCTTTGCATGATTTAGAATCAGCCCTTTTTAATTATATTAATAATATTACTAGGAGAGTGCACTTGCAGTTTAAAGCTTTTAATAGCTTATGTCAATTGAATTCACTCTTGTATTTCTATTGCTTAAAGTGTGTTCTATTTGCAACACATTACATATTATTTAATACAAGCCTTTAAGGCTTACGTAAACGCCATCAAGACAGACTAACACCTTTTACGTATGGCTTTTAGAGATCATAGTTCCTCCTTACTCCGCCTTACCGCTGTAAAAGGAGGAAGGAGACACGAGTGGAGTGTCTTGACCACTGGACCCGCCGTGAAACCCAATCTGTCACTCCCACACCACGGAGATTCTTACACCCTGTACGTTTCACCCACAGCTGTAAAAGGCCGGGCAGGAATATCAGTGTGTGCGAATTCAGTGGGAAGTAAAGTGCACAGTACTACATGGCAGAAATAATTGATAAACCAGCTTCTTCCCAATACTGTTCATTTACGGCATACTAATGCCATATCTCAGAAAGGGTGGTGTAAAGTGCCGCAGGAAAATCGACGTCTATAATTTAGTAAATGAGTTACTACAACAAGTAGCAAAACAAGTTGACACTATCTCTCCATTGTTTGAACCACCCACTAAATTAACAAAAGAGTTAAACGAGATACACTTACTCATTAATCAGTAACACGAATCTTTATTAGGCTACGACCCCATTCTTGCCACCTATCCTCCCAACCTAGTATCTTCATACAGCTTTGATTACTACCTGGGAACAACTCCACTGCAACCAGCATTGGCCGCTGTTCGGCCGCCTGCATCTTCTAGTAGCCAGATGTCACCACAGTGAGCTCCATGGCCAGGTATGACAAAGGTAAGCTGTCACCCTAGTATCATTCTTACCACACCGGATTTCGTTCCAACACTGAAACCAACTTGTCCATGTTTGCACACAGGGAAAGCACCCCAACGTGATGATCAACATTACATAGTTTGACATTTTACAAATGTCCTTTGTGATGCAGACATCACAATGGCCTGTGTACTCTTCCTTAATTAAATGCTAGTCCACGCATAAGCCTACCTCATGTTATCAATTAGCTTTGGCAATCAGAGTCCAGAGTTCAAATCTCAGAGCGGACATTAGCAAGCCCCTACATCACAGTCAAGGTCGTACGTGGCCAATTTCATGACCCAATGGCAAAGTGAACAAACATAAGTAAAACGTCACCAGGACTTGTGTCTCAGCTCCGACCTATGTTAAACTCTTGTACTTTTGTGTGTCAAACTTGTATTGTATTTAATTATAATATTCCTTCAACAAATAAGCAGGGTACATTTGACAATAACTGGCGCCCAATGTGGGGCATAATTGCGTAAAGTTCAGATTTGGCAACTAAGCCGTGCCAGACACATTCCCCCGAAAGACAGCCGATTTTGGCATGCCGCGCTGACTCGCTAGCTCTTAATAGGATACACAATAAGCTACACCATTTTAACCTATATAGGACAGACATCCTATCACAATAAGCCATTACTTATTGTACCAATTAACACTTCGTTCAGAGGAGCGAGTTAGAGCGAGAAGGGAGAGCACGACCGGTCGAGTCATAAGTTATAGTGTGTGTGTAAGACACTCACGACCCTTATGTAAGCAACATGGCTGGACGCCCGTGTACAATTGCGTTACACCAGCTTTGTATCAGCTGATACATTATCGAGCCAAATCGAGCATAGGATAACAACTCAGACCAGGTCTTCAGGGAGTCCGCGGATAAAAACACCCTGTGATGCCCAAACATCAGCCTCATCATGTCCGCCTCGGAATGCAATCAGCATGACGTCACCGAAGCTTCAATGCCGAGGGACCTCTTTCTCTGTCAGGTCGGGAAGTGTTCCGTGGTAACATGCCCTGGACAGGACTACACACAATCCACTTTGCAACTGTCAACGACGTATTCACTACTCCTGCATAGGGTGGGAGGATGTCCCCAGGTTTACAGACGGTTGAGAATACCGCTGTAAATGATTGCAGAGACCTACAGTTACCTAGGTGCAGCTTGGTAGACTGCAACGGACGAGGGTTGTACACCATCCGATGTATAACATGCTCCTACAAATTTCACTTGACAAGTATAGATTGGCTGAACGAACGGGGTCACTCATCCCGGCCAGGTATATCATTGTGACTTATGCCAGCACAACTTGTCACACAAACCGAGTAACCCCGATAAGCGACCTAGTGTAATATTATTCTGTATGTAACAATGATTTCCACTTACCAGAGTTTAGCGGTCACTCTTCCTCAATGAATGGGAAAAGGAATTCATAGAACATAGCATACCCCAAAGGCAGTGGGTAATTAAAATGCAGTGGCAATTACGTGGGAAAGCCCACAATTCATGGAAAAAGTATGGTATGATATGGATTGGGACCAGTTGAGGGAGCGCCTCACCTTGCATTTCACTGGGGAAGAGGTGATGGCCCAGCTCAGTGCAGACTTTCACTCTAATGTCCAGGGATCTACCAAAGAGGTTAAAATTTATATTCGGCGAAAAGCTCAGATGCATCACCAAATATACCCATAGGAAAGTGAGGATAGTTGCGTGTAAAATATTTTGTGTTTGCTACTCCCCTCCTTTCGTAATTTGCTACACAGCCCGAAGCCACAAACCGTGGACAAGCTTGTTAATAGGGTATGGGAGGTAGAGAAAAACAACAGCGAGTAAATGCTCCTTGACAGGCCTGCGATGCCGTGTCGAGGTCGACAGGCCAGCCCCGCTGGCTTGTCGACGTTGGCCTGGTGACACGACCGCCTGAGACACAGTGGTGCTTTAACCCTAAAGCTTCAAGAGCCGATGGGAAACGGCAGCCCTGGGGTGTGCGCGGGGTCACCGCCACCTCAGGGAAAAACTCGCCCCTCCAAGTCACAACAATAAAGCCCCTTAATGAGGCAAATTTACCGCATGAAGCTCTGCACATCTCTATTGAGATAAATGGACACACATGCCTGGCATTATTAAATTCCACTGCAACAGGTAACTTAACAAGAAGCGGCCTGTTGACAACCGAGCAGTATGCTCGAATCCAGCCGCAACCTCTCATAATGCATATGGCACAGCCGAATCAGACCCTAGTGGTCGACAGCAAGATAAGCCTCCCTCTGCGCGTCCATCACCTGGACCAGAGAGCTGAATTTACGATTTGTGGGGAGATTGGAGAGGAAGGTATCCTGGGTCAGCTTTGGCTTAATAGGAACACTCGTTGTGATGGACCATGGCAGAAAATTAATCTGTCTCAGGGACGGTATGGTTACGATGATCCCATGGCTGTGGGAGCCATTGGTGATTGTTACACCCTTGCCTAACCGTATACCTAAGCAACCCGATAGTGACACTTTTAGACCCAAGGGCCAGGGTCTAGCTGAAAACTGTTACGTCTTCTAGGCGAGCTTTACAGGATCATTCGAGGCCTGGTTCTAGGTAACTTATGGGTAGTTCCACCTACCTCGTGCCACCGTCATCGGCTCTCAAGACATTGCTGTTAAGAGCTGTCCACATCTCTTCACACACTCATTCATTCTGAAGAGGCAGGAAGACTGGTGTGGCTACCTCCGAGGTTTCGTGGCAGAGTCCCCACAATAGGATTCCTATGCCACAACCTCATCATATCCCAAGTGTGATTGTTGAGGTTGACGAATCTCAACAAATCACTCAGACGGTAGTTGAGCACAAGCCCACAAGTGAGATAAGACAGCTGTCGGTTGACGCAATCCCCGAGGATCCTGCTGACAGTGCAGTAGTTAGACAGATGCCTAAAGATGCAGTGTTCTCCTGTGATTTTAGGTCTGTACAGGAGGACCTGGTCTCAGAATCTGAGCTGGATGAGTCAACCTTCCTGTTGCCATCAGGATCAGTCCCACCTACTTCACCTCCTGAGGACGTAGGGACGCTAGAGGACCACCTGGATGTCATATATTTCATTTGTTACGTTTGGTCCGTACTTGTCGTGAAATTTTACGTCTCGTTGCGTGCAATTATGTTTCATTTTTACTTTGTTACGTGTGGTTAGTAATTGTCGAGTTTGTCATTTATTGATTTGCTACTTTGTTTCTCTGATACCTTTTTAATGTCGTGTAGATCACAATAATTTAATGTTGCATGTTTGGTAATAATTTGATGTAGTGGGATTTATAATTATGTCATGTTTTGGTGCTAGTTGCTATATTTTGATATTTTGAAACATTGATTTAGTACAATTCTCCAAATGTGCATTTCCAAGCTCAGTTGTTCGCCATTTCACATATCTAGAGCTCAGTCAATTCTGTCTTCATGCTATCGACACTCCCTCCCTCTCCTCAGACCCCATTACAGCTCATTTCTCCACCAGCCTTCGAACTGAACGAACCTGTAGCCTCGCTCCCGGGATCTATTCCATTCTCAGACTTCGCCAACGATGAACCTATAGTCTCGCTACCTTTCCCCTCCCCTCCCCTCTTGTACCCTCACACAGACACCTACCTCAGTGTCTTGACAGACACCGACCTGGACGGACCTCCTCCCCTCACAACATCCCCCCCCCCCCCTCAACCTCCTTCACACCTCATTCCATCATTACACTTCGAAAGGAGAACACCTATGCTGCTCCAGAGCTCAGTCACCACAGTGACACCCAAGGTTGAATACCTGTACTGCTCCCCCAAAATAACCCTTATGACACCAATTACAATTACAAAAACAAATTAAGGATTAACACTTCATACACTTAATCCGCTACCTCGCATTAGCTGCAATTTAATCCAATATAATCCGATAATCTAATTAATCAATCTGATAATCTGCCAGTTAATCCCAGGTGGTCCAGAACCGCCAGGACCAGCTCCAGTTCTGCAGGATCGACCTACCGTCCAGAGTGCTTCAACGTGCTGTTACATTGCCGCACTGGGTGGAGGAGTGTCCTTGAATAGGTCCTGAAAGAGACAATATTTTTGGTAACAAGCCGAGTAGTGTTGAATGAGAGCTGCATGGTTACTGGCGTGCTAGTAGGCCGTGTGACTGTGGGTAAAGCTTGTTTTGGGAGTGTGGCAGGAAGAGACGACTCTGGTTTAAGTTTGTTGTACCAGGTGTCTCTTGACATTAGACCTGCAGGTACTGAATTCCAGCTGTGCATGGTGACACTTGTAGCCGGTCAAAAAATAGCAGTTTCGTAGCGCTCTTACACTCTGGGGGTGTTAGGTTGTGGTTCACTAGATTGCATAGCGTGGGCACTTTATTGGCAGCTGTTTTTTGGCCTGCCTGGTGTCGTGGCATTTAGGAACATAGCTGTGAGAACACAGCTGGCACTTCCAGTGATGTTAAGTTAAATCTTGCAGGGTAAAACAAAATAAGAAAAATTGATTATTACTACAGTAAAAGTCCGATATAACGCGGCTGTTGGAGGACATAACTCAGGCCCACGTTATAGCTATCCACGTTATTCTGGGAGTGACCTAGTACAGTAACAAAAAAAAAGCCATTGTTCTAATGTGGCGTGGCACCTATCTGTCAAACACGGAGCACGTGTTGTTATTTACCGCTGAAACAGAAGAGAAACACACTGTGATGAAGGGTCACGTGCATTCAAGCAAGAATAACTAAATAATGCTGCATTTTCCAGGCAAAGGATGTACTTGTTCCATCAAGGGCAGTGTTCACTGTGAGTTGTCACATGGGTTGAAGACCCCCCACCTCTTGCTGGGCCTGGTTGTGATGAAGTGAGAATAAGAAAAAAAGCTCACGTCCAAAGGTCAAATGCATGCTTGTACTGCAGATGGGATCTATCATTGCCTCACGTGTTGTTGAACATATTGCTTGCTCATCTGATTTGCATTTTACAAAGGAAAACATAAACAAAAAAAAATTTAATTATTTGTGGCATGCAAAGAAAAGCCGCTTTTCGACATTAAGTCTTGTCCACAATAGCTCGTCTGTTCGGAATTTTTTTTTTGAAAATTGGAAGACATACCTTATAACTGGTATATATACATGATAATCAAAGTGTCTACATTATAATTATAATGATTATGTAGAGCTGTAGCCCGTAGGAGATTAATTATAGGCCTGTAAATGACTTCGAAGCATGAATTTTGAGGCGTGCTTCAAATTTCGAATTTTTTTTTTTTTCGAAAATAGGAACACATATCGCATAGCTGGTATATATACATTATGATCAAAATGTGTACATCATAATTATAATGATTATATAGAGCTATACCCCATAGGAGATTGACGCAGTGGCTTACTGTTGTCGCTCGTGCCTAGATCTTCGGAGCTGGGCAGCTGTCGGTTCGTCGCTACAAGATTATTCTGGCGGGCGGTGGCCAAACAGCTGCCGCCACCGCCATCGTTACAGGGGCCAGTTCAATTTGTAACAGCGGCCCAGTATTGGGAAAACATGCTGATTGTTGCTATTCACATCAATGTATTGTATTTTTATGAAATTTAGGGGGCATTTTGGTCTCTGCACTGGCATGATGAGACCCAGCAATGTTTACGGGAATATAAAAATTTAGTGCAGTCTACTTGAAATATTAATTATCCCAAATTTTTTATCAAAAACTTCTGACGTGGCCTATAGACGCACACGCCCTTACTAGCCAATATGATAATATAGGAACACATTTTATTTGCAGATATGGAAAACCATACAATATTTGCTGTAATGAAACAGTGAAATAGAACTTGGCACTGAAAGGCGGGAGAAAGTGCGCCCGCTCCCTCCGCCTCATCCATCAATGTCCTTGACTCACGACTACCCGCCGACATACCACACGCCTACCTGACCGCACACTTTCCACTTATTTATTTATTGGAGGCCGGGAGACATAAATTACCCCACGGTATAACAGAATCCGCGGTATACTGGGTCGCGTTATTCCTTGCTTCCACTGTATTTTAAGGATGTCCTGGGGGCACAGGCATGAACATAATTGTTTTTTAAATTTACGTAGCAGTGTGGAGGAGGACAGGTGTGGTGTGGGCAGTTTAGGAAGGAATCTACTCTTCTTGGGGCCGGTGCCTTGGGGTTGACCCCTGCTGGAGTCCTATCATCTGTTCGGGGCAGGAATGTGCACTTCACGAGGGATGGTACTCGGGCCTATAGCGGCTTGTGGAGAGAGCCTCCTGATTCCCCTTGGTTAGAAGTTGAGTGAGTGACGCTATCTGCTGCTGACCTCAATTGCCCTTCTGGGTTCATAGCGTTCCCCACGTGAGGACTCAACGGCTCTCAGGTAAGCAGAGTGACCTGCTTGTAGCTTGAGAGTCATAATGCCCTTAATGTGTTCGTTCTTCTCAAACCTGAGAAAGAATGTTCTCTCCCCCCTTGCCACAGTGACACCAGAAGTGCGGCACTACCAGCCAGCAACCAGCCAACCAAACTTTGACAAGAGGTGGGAGTGCCCTTCAGTGGGGACTTTGGTTCAACACTCTATCATGGTGATTGGGTATGCATCTAGAAGTATATGATTTGATATGGACACAGTAGGCAAAGCAAGGAATGGGAGGTGAAAGCGAAAGAGAGTGATCGGGCCAAAAAGAGGTCACTTGGTAGATATATGTTTAATTTCATCAGTAGGAATTTACAAGTCATGTATCTCCAACTTGTGCCCCCTAATATCTGATGGACAAGGGACCAAGTTTGCCAAGCTGGCTGCTGCAGAACGAAAACGAGATATTGATCGATGTTCAGGGCAAGGGAGATCCCAGTAACACCACGCCTGGCACGGATGAAGCACGTGGCTAACACTCAAAATGAAGGAGAAGGCTCCGCGATAAGAACTTCTGCCTAGTGTGTTAAGAAACACAAGTACTGATAATAGTAACGTTAAGTCTGTTACTGCTGAAGGTAAGCGGTATGGTAAGCATGGCGAGATAGCGAGAGTTGCAGATGATGCTCTGGTCAGAACTGCTTGCAAACTGCCCTGTCTGTAGGGCGTGCATAGGAATAACTACTCTCGAAAGATGTGGTGAGTGAGGAGTGACTGAAGCCGGCCACATGGAGGGGGAAGCCTCCCCTGATGCGTAGCGAGTGTACACGTTCAGTGCCTCTGCAGGCCAGGGCAAGGTAAGCGAGGGGGTGGGTCCATCCACTCAGACTGGAGTGCAGTGTCATGTGGATTGCCAGTCTCTCAGGCGGCAAGGGTTGACTCACTTGTGAATAGGAATGGTATAGAGATGAAGTGAGCGGTGGTGATTGGCGCTGTGATACACCAGAGGAACACCAGAGCTGAGGGCTTGGATAGGTATCCGACAGTGCTTATGGCTTGTCAAACCTACAGCCGAACAACACTACAACTACCACCAGAAATCCTTGCAGTGCTACTAGAATTTACGAGCTGGTAGTCTACTTGATATGAGGTATTCATAGAGACAATATTATATTTTGAATAGTAACAAAACTGAAATAACACCAAACAGCATATTAATACTTTGCATATAATCAGAATTTAGATTATGGCACAAAATAAGAATAAATTAACAAAGATACTTTATTTTATTTGAAAACATTAATAATTTATTATTAAAAATTATATCCTCTACATTTTTGTAAAATATTGTTAAAGGGAATACACTATGCATAGAAACTGAAATGTTTATACCAGAAAATAGCTGAATACATAAAATGTAATTATATGCCTTTATTTTATTTTAAATAAAATGCTTACTCTTGATTATATGGATGTACATATGTTACATATTACAATTTTTATGTGAATATGTGTTTAAACGTGCATTTCTAACTACCTATATATAGCATTTACAACAGTGACAACAAAATTCCAAAATTTTAATATAAAAAAAATAAAAATAAACCCACCATAAAATTCATTTTTTGGTACTCATATTAAACATCAGTTCCTTTGACGAGTTGTTGGTTGTATTGTGAATCTTGTGCGGCGCTACTTGTTCCTTCCTATGTACTTCCATATGTCTATGATTCTCTACGCAGCACTAATCCATCACACCTGTGATGAGAGCCACAAATGCTGAAGCACAGCTGCAAGGAGGTGATATGTTTTAGGTGAGAAGAGTAGTGTGGTGATGGAGGTGTGGTTGCAAGATACAGGCTGTGATGTCTCGTCACTGGAGCTACGAGTGGTGGTGTCGTACATGGTTGGTGCAGGAGATTTTCCGAGGGTGCTCCACAAAGTGTCACGACTGCCCCTGAAGCTGGTAGTGACAGTGTGCCCTGTAGCCAAGGAGGCAGACTTCAAGATCACACTCAACGTCAACCAACCTGCGGCCCCTCTGGCTCAGCTCTTCCCAGGTCAGCAACATGCTCAGGCAGGTTCTGTGCTTTGACACCTTCTGACAAAAACTTTAAGATATAATTTTCCATAATTTCAAAAAGGAAAATTTTACAGCTCTTTAAACACATTCACTTTTTTTTAGTGTGTGTGTCTGTATGTCTGTCTGTCTGTCTGTCTGTCTGTCTGTCTCTCTGTCTGTCTCTCTCTATCTCTCTCTCTATCTCTCTCTCTATCTATCTATCTCTCTATCTATCTCTCTATCTATCTCTCTCTATCTATCTCTCTATCTATCTCTCTATCTCTCTCTCTCTCTATCTCTCTCTCTCTATCTCTATCTCTCTCTCTACCTCTCTCTCTATCTCTCTCTCTATCTATCTCTATATCTATCTCTATATCTCTCTCTTGCTCTATCTCTCTATCTCTCTCTCTCTCTCTCTCTCTCTCTCTCTCTCTCTCTCTTGCTCTATCTCTCTATCTCTCTCTCTCTCTCTCTCTCTCTCTCTCTCTCTCTCTCTCTCTCTCTCTCTCTCTCTCTCTCTCTCTCTCTCTCTCTCTCTCTTTTTTTTTTTTTTTCACCTGGCCACAAAGAGGAAGTGCTTTGCTGGGAAGCAAAATGGTTCAAGTCACGAATAGGTATATAACACCCATGTAAGTTTTACAGTGTAAGAAAGATGCTGCTATACGCTGTTTCATATAATTTCAATAAATTTTGACAGTTTTCGAAAAGAAGTGTGGCCACAATCTTTCCCTCTGCCACAGCTGTTCTGTCAGTGAAGAAAACAATCTTTGTAAACAAACTACGAATCCAATGGCAAGCATTGAAAGTCTGACAACTTCTGTTCAGTAATTAGGTTACTGTAGCTGGTTGCCATTTCCAACTGTTTTATTTTTGTTATGATCACATAACATACTAGTTAGGGTTCTGTTTCATTTTATTGGTGGGGTAGGGAATTATAGATTAATGTCTTTCGTGAGATGTGATTTTTTTGTGGTTCTTATGAGAGAATGGTGATTAGAACTTGTATTGTTTTGATGATGCAGTGAAAAATTTTGTTCGTACGGAAATAGAATTTCAATTTACCATGACTCAAAAGTTTTAACTTCATTGAAAGAACTAAATGCGATAAATGTGTCAATGTTCGTACTGATGCAAGAAATGCTCAACAGTTAAATATAATTGCATTTTTTTGTATAATGAACTCAGTGGCGTCTCGTTAAGGCAAGCAAGGCAAGCAGTGCTTGCCCAGACAGTTTCCTGACAATGTTATATTTAAAATAAAGATTAAATTCTAACTTATATTTAGCCTATTTTGAGGTAACTTTTCACTCATGCGTACACATTCTACTCAGGAAACAATGCTATACATTATAAGAAAACAACTCGGCCAGCAAAACCAAGATGTTTGGAAGCGCTGTAAGTAATGCTTTCAGCAGGTAGGCGATCGCAATGATTTCCCAGCCAACGGAGGGGTGGCAGGTTAGGAAGACCGCCCGGCAAGAGGCGGCGGGTTATGGCTGCGTTAACCTGTGTTAGAAGCTACGATGGTAGTGCTTTCTATGTCGAACTGAAACAGACATAGCCGAAGCTGGCTTAGCCTCAGGCAGTTGGCGTCGTGTAGTTTACAGTAACTAGATTGATGCAAGGGCAAGTTTGTGTGCACAACACAAATCGTATTGTTTTTATTTAATTTTTCACTTTGCCAAAATTTATGTTAAAAAAAATATTAATATTTTTACAAGCAGTGTAGTTTATATTTACTTATGAAAAAATGTTTAAATAGCACCATTTTGCACCTTGAAATCCAAATTTTCCCCGGAGGAGGACCCCCGGCCATCCCTCCCCCTTTATTGGGGAGATCAACATCACTACTGTCCCCTGTACACAGTAGCTTGCCCATGAAATTATAGCATGCATCGCCACTGAATGAATTGCACTAAAAGGGCACTTAGTTAGGCCACTTACATTTGAAAACCTCCCGGAAGAACAAAATGCAATAAAAAAATACGTCACTGTTAATACTGATGTGTGAAATGCACATTGTAAACATGTTAAACAAATTTTACATCTACCTAAAAATCGTTAGAGTTTCAATCAAATAAATGTCCAAATACATTTCAAATATTCTAACAACAATTTAAGAAAACAGTGTTTACAAAACACACAAACTTACTGTTCACTTCATAATTCTTAAACACGTACCGAACTTTGGATGATTTATCACTTATTGGCTACGGATACAAAATCATTTATTTGCTGACTTATGCAACTAACAAAACACTTGAAATATATCTTGAAATCAACAAATTCACACTTTACAATGAAAATAAGTTTTTGTTCGCGCTTCGCAATGGTCATAGAAAATGGCGGACCACAGCACACAACAAACCATTTTACAAAGCGGCAGATACATGTTAATAATTCATTTCACTGAGGAGACTGTTCTAGAAAGGCACCTACGATGAACTACACTTAATGAAATACGTAAATACAAATTAATGAACTGCATCTATAATATTCCGACATCACCAGCAAGGAATTCTCGCATATTGATAAATTATGACGGAGTAGATCACATTGGCAACAAATGCTTTTCACCGGGCGGGTGGAGACCATAGAAAACAGACTCAATGGAGATTAGTGGTGACTTTTCACATAACCATGATGTTCGCATGCTTTACCGTAATATTTTTTAATATTTTTAAAGCTCTTGCTCTATAACTCAGAAAAATTGTGGATTAGTCTATGAGCGTAATTTTAACCATAAATGTTTTAATCATCATTAATTTTCCACATTATAATTTTTAATTCCGAGTATTAATTTCTTTTGCAATCACCACCAAGAGCGCCAACATAATAACATGCATCCTGCAACAACCATCAGCTAGTACAGTATTTTGGAAATCGGGGCGTTTAATGTTTACATACTGTGTTGGTTGGTCACAACATCTGCCAAATTTTATTGAAGTTACTGTATATGAAATAGAGTATACCATACAGCTAGGTTAGACACACCTATTTCATTGTGATTAGCTTTTCTTTAAAAGTAAATATAATATATCATATTATTCAGATAATAGCATTTCTTCGTGAAGGGTTTGTCATAAATTCATGCAAAAATACTTTCAACCTAAATAATTTTTGTAGCGCTACACAGGGGTAGTCTTGAATTCAGGTTTAAATATTTTTCCCTCAAAAATATTTTTTTAGGAAGGGGTCATTTTCGATTCAGGGTCGTTTTCCTTTCGGGTAAATACGGTATTACTGTAAATAATACATTATCAAACAGTGTATTCACAGCAGCTGGTGCGGGAGGGGTAGCGGCGGAGAATTACCCCACCATGCCGCTACATGTTGGCGCCCTTGTGTCAAATGTATGTATTTTAAAGTAATTAGGTAATTATATTTTACTGCAAAGAAAACTTGTAATTTTGTGACAGAAATGAATAAATAGGGCGCTTATAATCAATTTCTTCACTGCCTTTTGCACTGAAAACCTGTACAATTGTACAAAAACAAGAAAATCAATTTTAAACCCTTTTAATATAATATCCAGACTCTTTACAAATGAGATCCATTAACAAAATTTAATACTGATTAAATTTCAAACACTATGAATTACAAAATGTAGCACAAATAAATTTTCAAAAATAATGCAACAGTACAACACGTTTTCAGGTACTGACAAGACAAATTTGTTTCATGAGAAATAGCGCACTCAATAAAATATTGCCCACTCAGTATGTAATGAAGTGTTCAGGTTTCAGAACCTTTACATAAAATGTACATTTATATGGCATTACAGGATCTCAAACAATCCACTTGATCTCGAGTGAAGCTTATTCATTTACAAACCATCGCATTCATGCAGGCAGAACATTTCATTGTCTGGGAAAATTCAGTTGTTCAATTACTAACCATATTTTACATCACACCATCAACGGGCTGTAACCCCACACGTCTGTTCATGTGCAAGAAATGCCTCCAATCAAGGATAAATTAAAATACGATTAAAAGAAGCCTAACACAGAAATAGACCAGCTTTAAAGCAGAGCTTCCAACATCGCTCAGGCAAGCACAATAAATAATTTGTACAATACCACTTTCTTTCATGTAACATATGTAGCAACAAATTATGAACGAACCACAGCAAATATTTGAAAATTACTGACTCCAAATGCCGCACCATTTATATGGTCTACCAAAAGATATTGTGATAAAAGAAACACATAAAAAATATTTTACTAAAAAATTATCATTAAAATATATACGTAGGGAGGGCAGCATCCTTAATACTGTGAGGGCTCAACAAACTGCCTATCATTAAAAATTTGTACAATACAATTTAAAATATCCTACTTCGCAGTTACGTCAGCCGTGGACAGCATTTAATTTCACTAGCAAAATTCTGCACGGCCGGGCAAGTCAAATGGGGCATGACACGGGCAACAATACTACGCATTTGCAGTAGCAAAAGCGTTCTGATTTAGCAAAAACGTTTCTCAACTTTACACACAAACCATAATTCGCTACAGAAAGGTACATGCACCCACCTAATATTACATAAGTGAATGAACACTAGTGGGGTATGCAAAACTAATGCCCAAACAAAATTACTGCTGTCCATTACCCCCCCATGCCCTTCCGTCATTGTCGTGTAGACTAACACTATTCACTCTGTACCAAGATTACATAAAAAAAAACATGCCCAGCACGAATATTACATTTAGCTTCACACCAATCACTATCCTTGACTGTAAATTCTTGCTTCCTGCAAAAGTGGTCGGCTTGGCTTGCAGGAGTAGAATAATAGGAGGGATCCTGCTGCACACACCAGCTGACCAGTGATCCCCTCTAAATGAATGACGCATCTGGGAGGGGAATTAGGAGAGGGGAGGTGCAAGGCAGAGGTAATTGGAATCCGAGCACCCAAAGGCGAAAAGTTTCTAGCGCCACTATTGGCAATCACAGGTCACTAAAAGAATACGACGGTGCAGTAGTATCGTCACACTTTTATTTTATATTAAGTCATTCAAAATCACATCCTCTGATTTTCCTTGTCATGAGTTACAGTACACTCGCCTCTGTGCTTGCCTACCCATTATTAGACGGCAAAAGGTGTCTAATAGGTCCTTACATTTTACCTGTTTATTCATAGACGCATGTCTATTAAAATAAATTAATGTAAATCCCAGGGCCTTATTTAGGGTCTGTAGACCTCTAGGCTGAACCTGTGGTGCAGGCCTTACTTGGAGGGTATGGAATACCCGCTACTAAAACAAGGGTTCCGGGGCCCTCCCCCGGAAGGCACATCCTCCCATACAGGAAGCTGTGTCTGGTTGTCGGCCTTGATGTCGTCCAACACCGGAATCTGGGTGGCGTCAGAGGAAAAAGCTCTTCTTCCACGGAGAGGTTTCTCACAGTTTGTTCTTCTATCGGGCTGGATTTTTGACTATGGCCTCAGCCATACTAGCGGCCGTTTTCTTGGGTTCATTCACTTCTGTATTCGATGTGGTGGCTAGATTTCTTGAGTGCCTTTGAGACTGCCCAAAACCTTGTCTATTGGCAATAACTCCCAGCTAGGTCACTTGGGTTTGGGGTCATACTGGCCTAGTTCTTCTTAATTAGGCCTTGGTAATCAAATGCAAAGGCTTTACTATGGGCGCCAGAAAACTTTTTGAATCATGACGTCCTATTGACAATGAAGGCTCGTCATGACCCAAGTGCTTTTAATGGGTTTTGAGGGCAGACACACTGGGGTGAGTGAAACTCTGTTTCTTATTGCAGAACAGGAGCCCGACCAGTGTAGAGGACTGTTCGTGTGGCTTTCCGGCTTGGTACAAAGTCGAGAACCACTAGTACTATCATATGCCTTGCTGGGACCACTCTCACTTTTATACCTGGGCGATTGGTGGTCTGTGGTGGCTAGTGACCCTGCTGTGGTACCAGGACCTGGTCAGGTTGGCTGGGGTTGGCACTGCTGGTTGTCCTGGCTGGCTCGGAGAGCTGGTTGCCTCTGATCCAGGGGTTGGGTATTCCTAAAGGGACTTCCTCACCCCTGAGGAAAGCCTGAATGATAGGGTGGATTTCTCGTTCAATCTTGACCGGGGGTTCAAATAAAACTGGAAGGGGAGCTGGGAGGGCCGGCATCTCCAGGCGACGGGTGGCTTGAGCTCTCTCCCAGGGACTTAGACTGTCAAGTACAGTCAGGTTGGAACTATGCCCTTGTTTGTAGCAGTCTTTTTATCCCTCTTTTGAATACCACTCTGATGCGAGTAGGGCATGAGGCTAAGATTTCTACTATTAGCCCCACGAAGATGGAGCAGGCGACGTTTGCCTCTATCTAGGTATTAACGTGGCTTGGCTGCTAGCGAGGGGTGGGGTATGCCATATTCGAGAGGAACGCTAATGGATGGCAATAAAGTTCAGTAAAGATGTTATAAATTCCCAGGGCACCAGTTCGTCTTTTACACGGGTGAGCACGTGTTGTCGGTATCTCAGTGCAGTAGCAGGTCGACAGCCATGTGGTGATTTCCCCTCTCAGCACACGTTAACAAGAAGCTAATACAAGAGTGAATTAGCACACTTTTTCAAAAACTGAGCACGTGGGTAGTTTCTGAAGTGGGCCATATCCTGAAATTACATTAAGCATTAAAGAAAATTAAGTAAGATGAGGTACGTTTGAACTGTGTATCTGATCTGAGCGAGATCACACATACAGTAAGATACACTATGTCCCTCGAATCAAGCGGGCCTGGCATATAAGGCCTGCCCGAAGCAGACACTGTGAAAAGCACTGTTAAGCGCCAATAGAAATTAAGTTTTGAAATCTCTGGTGCTGTGAGAATCATGCGAGATTTTAATCTTACAATACTCATTCGGCTAGACGGATCCTGTGCGTATGTATTACAATTCGGTGCCTGTGTAGGGGTTGGTTGGACTGGGGTTTCCTCCGAGTCGGAGTCTTCATTCAGTTTATACCAACCTAGTAAGTGCTTTAATGGGGTTTCATGGTCAGGGGGTGTGATGATGCTATAATCAATATGTTCACTCTTGGGTTCACTAAATACCAGTGCACTTGGATTTAAATCATTAATGAGCTGATTTGTTAGTGCTTGTGTTAGGGTAGTGTGCCTCTCGCGTCATGTCTGATGGCTACCAGTACCTCTGTGCTGTTTGCACATTTAGTAGTGAAATACAACAAATAAAATAATGTTGTTAACAAGGGTTGCGGACGAGCAGTCCTGTGTGGTGTGAAATCTGCAGTCACTCCCGCAGACCTGCCATTTACAAGGACAACCCAAGTAACTCGACCTTATGTCTCGTATTGGCTGCAGGTGCCCTGGAATCTCAGGTATTAGGGCCTTTATCAGTCCCTGCCTCCAGAGGGATAGAGCACACTAAGCAGCTAGATAGAGACATGAGGTAATAAAAATTATTGCACAGCTGAAAGAATACACAACACTGCGATTAAAGACAAAATTAATAAAGCACAGAAAAATGACACAGGATCTAAAATTAAAATTATGGTAGTTGACACACAAGGGGATAAGTTTCTAACGTAATATTTTATTAAGTTTAAATCAACACTTAAGCAGAGACACCTGGCTACATAGTATGCACTAAAAGCTAGGTAAAGAAATATTATTAAAGCTCAGTAAAATATATAAATCTAATCAATAGGCGAAGGCAAGCCTGGGAAAAATTAATCTATTAAGAAATTAATTCCTATCAAAAATTCTTAACTAATAGAAAAACCAATGTACGCTATTTACAGCGTGAGCATATCAGGGAGCTCTATCTAGGGGGATGTAAATCGCGCAACGATCTGTTACCGCAGGAGTCAAGGGAAGTTGACTAAGGTAAGGGTATTGGGTACAGGTGTAGGATATACCAATCAACGTGGAGAGCTGTCCCTGGGCGGTCAGCTGAAGGAAGCTTAGTCCAAGCTGGGACTTGAGTGCTGGCAGCCTTCTGCAAGCTGTTGGCTGGAGGTAGAAGTTTGAGTCCTGCTTCGGGCTACTGAAGTGAAGGAGGTTGAGCCCTGGTGTGCTGCAGAGGAGAGGAGAGAGTCTTCTGCAAACTGTAGGAGAGTTCACGAACCTATGCGGCTGGCGAGCCTGGCGTCTCTCGCTGGACCAGGGTGCTGCTCTTCTATTTATACTACAATTGCTGTGTCAGCGATTCTTCAGGGGCGGGGGTAGCATAGCCTTGTAACACAGGGGCTGGTTTATCTGCTGTAGGAGCATCGCTCAATTTATTATCTCCCCTGGTGAAGGCGATGACATTTTCATGCACCCCGGACTGAGGCAGGCGGCCTGTGACATCAGAAGGTCATGGGGGTTCTGATATCGTGAGGGTGGTTTGGAACTTCTTGGCCAGGCAGGGTAGCGTAGTATATTTGAAATAATTAATATTATTTCTTCGTCGGGGTTGCTCTGGCATGTTCCTTCTTGATTGAATGTGTAAGATCATAATTTCAGACGCGAAGTTCAGTTACGTGGATGACTACCCATATTACTTCCATGTCTCAACGGCCAATGAATTTGATTTCGCCCTGCGTTTGGCACGCTCAGATGGGGCGAAGTCGGCCATAGAGTGCGCATTTCAGCAGCGCACCATGCTGGCATGCATCAGAGTCTATGGAAATGAGATTGCAAACGCAAGGAAGAAAAGTTAGCAAAAATTTCCAGAGAATAAGACTTACTATTACAGCTACACTGGTTGTACAAAGAAGTTGAAGTTCTACCGCAACGCGAAGCACATGCACTCTTCTTGGTCCCCTAAGCTAAACTGAAGATGATGGCTCAGAGAGGCAATTACGTAAGAGATCTCCTGCCAGCACCATGAGTGAAAAACCACGAAAATATATATACTGAACAGTATTCAAGTAAAACCAACCAAACAAAGTGTAACACTGTGCAATTTTAAATAAACATTTCCGACACGTCAGATTCCTTTCACCCCTTCCCTGTTTAATTAATTTCACTAAAACCATCCCAAATATAACCAATTTGTTTAATGCTTTGCACGTTGTCTACCAAGTGGAGGGATGACACAACTTGTAGGATTACATTTTTTGGATTCATATTTTAGAAGTTACGAATTTTGAAAAACTTAAGAAAAGTTTCACCCAAGTATACTCTGACATTATGTAAATATGAATATTTTACTGATAAAAAAATATACAGATATACAACAACTGATTGCCAGAAATCTAAGACAATAATATTGTGTAATGACATTTGTTGGTACATAAACTTTTGTTTTACTTGTCTCGAGTATACTCGGGCAGACTGTAATAATCTTTTTGTTAATTTTATTTTTATTTTCTGTAAATCAATACAAAAATACTTAAACATTTCAGAATACATACAATAATGGTACCAATAAAATTTAAAAAGATATTCACATGCATTACGATACATGAAATCAATATCACAGATATTATTGCCTTTAGCGCCTGAAAAAGAAATCAGTACAAAAAATTTAAAATAATAAATATTAGAAAACACACAAATCATGGTTAAAATAATGGAGTCACTTATTCATTGACATGGCACATAACCTTACATATTATCATTATATGACATTATTGCCTCTTGTACATGGATAACTAACACAATACAAAAGAAAACTGAAATCTAGTAAATATTAAAAAAACATCAAATAAATACTTAGTCACATTTTCATTGAAAAAAATCACATGGAAATCATGTTACTTTGTGTAAACAATATCATTATCTGGTGTAATTGCCTCTTGCACCTGGAAAAGTAACACATCACAAAAGTGTTTAGATGTTTGATGCTGTGTGGTAAACCCGGAAGCATGGAGTAACATACAGCGGCACATCATTTGGACTGTAGTACCTTGTTTTCTGGCTTACCTTTTTCCCTTTGGCATCCCTCACGTGGGAACATATTCCACACTGCCTGGTCGGCTTCTCTTTCTTTTCTGTTGGTGGTATAGCTTCCGGAAAGGGCCTTTCTGTCAGACGCACAAGAGCAAGTGATGGTCCAGGCCGACCAGCACGCTTGGGTGAAATATCAGTTGCATGATACTTGTCAAGTATTTCTTGAAAAAGAGCTAACCTGAAGTTCAGGTGTGACTTTTGCCCTCCTCATTTTTGGTAAAGCACGAAGGCATTGAAATTACAAATGTCAAGAAAATTGTGAAAAATTTTTTGTAATAAATTTTTCCCCGTTTTCGTGGGACAGGACGATTTGCAAGTTGTTCATCAACACGATCAACGCCTCCCATGGTATTGTTATAGGCCTCGACAACTTCTGGCTTAGTCACTGGTTCTATTCCAGCTTTCCGAACTGTCACAGTATGTGCCCTATGCACAGTTGTGCGCAAAGACACTTCTTTTTGTCCTGCCACAACATTGCTGTGACTTTGCCTCAATGGTACGGTACAATCTCACCTTTCTTCAACTTCTTTTTCTGAAGTAAATCAGGCATGTCTCTCCTTGAAAGAGACACTGTCCCGTAGGTATCAGTATGATTAGCAATCAGTAAATCAGCAATGGCAGGGGATGAATAAAAATTATCCAGTGTTACACAATAACCTTTATATCATAATGGCTTTATCAAGGTCATAACAACTTGGGAGGATTTCGGGAGATCCTGATATGATGCCTCAAGTTGTGTAATGGTGACAGCAAAGAAGACATAAAGTTTGTTTATGCTTATGTTTTTCCAATTTTCGTATTTGCGTTGTTTAGCATATCTATTGGTCTCGTTAGTGATTAGCTGCATGAAAGTGTGATCAAATAACATACAGAAAAAAAAAATAAAATGCTGTGCTCGTGATCTGTCAAAATGCATGCCACTTGTGCCAGTAAAGTCATATCGTGGAAGTGCTGGTGATGGAGACGTAACACTTACATTACACCACTGCTGGGCCGATGCAATCTGCTGATCTGCGTCGTCCTCGTAACTTGAGCTGCTGCTTTCAGATGGAATTTCATCACCACTTTCCGAGCTATTGTCAAAAACTTTGCTATGAGAGTCCATTTCGTTACATCTATAACTTTCCACCGCTCGGAGTACCGACTAACTGAACAATAACTTCAAACGTGAGCGTACGATAATGTGTAACGAAAGAAGTGCTGCTGTCTTGTGTTATGTGATACTTTTTTTTTTCCCAACAACATGGATTTGCAGGCTATCTAATTTCGAAAGACAAGCAAATAATCTCACTTTTTTTTCGTATAGAAAGCAACTACTTCTGCACTGTAGTAGTAAACCTACGAAGCATGATCTAGACTTCAAATATTTTTTTCTGAGTGACCTGTGATACAATCCACAATTTTTCACAGCAAACATGTCAAAGGAGACTAAATTCGGTTAAAACAACAAGGTGCAGTAAATTTGAGGTTGCTGCCCAAGCATACTCGAATATACAATAGAACCCCTTTTCTACACCATTCAAGGGATCCAGCAAAAATGATGTAAAAAGCGGGAATGTGTAAAATGTGGGAAATGCAGTATAGTGTTTCAAATTGAATGAAGTTGTAATAAATCAACACTGACATACCATTAACACTATACAAAAATCTTTTACAAAAAAAATTGCCGAACATGGAAAGCACTACCAAAATATAATGCAGTACATTTACAAATTGATTATGCATAGCAAGAAAAAGTATGTAACATTGGAAAATATTGTAGATAGAACAAATAAACTGACAATAGGCATATTTACAAACTTTGCCTAGAACTTTCTTAAAAAATTCTATCGCATTTGGAATTTTCATAATAAAGGACATAAAAATAAGAATCAAGGTAATAAAAATTTAGAATGATTATTTACTAATGTACTACAACAGTTCACACTTTCCATTTAATTAGACGTTGAAAAGAAGTCTGAGATTTTTGTCTGCTTCAATAGGACCCTTAAAATAAACATTTTAAAATTAAACTAATAATTTAATAAGTGAACAGAGAATTTAAATTTGGGCACTTGGCATGGCGGTCGCCGGAACTGCCAAGGTTGTTGACTTACATTTTTAACAGAATTGAGAAATGCTCTTACACCCTGTAGAACTAAAACAAGCATTACACAAACACTATAAAATTATAGAAGGAATTTAGAGTGTCACAGATCAACGGTTCAAAAATTATACATAGGCTATGTGGTCAGGCACTCTTTATTTAAATAACAAAACATTCAGGTAAAGCAAGGAGGAGATATTAATTTCTCATGATTACTTTAGACTCTGCTTTCTGGGAATAAACAATAAATTCACAATAAACACATACAACGTAGTTTACTCTTGGTGAGGCAGGTCATTCAGGTCATGGAACGTTTCACTGACCCGTTCATGCATGAACGTCTATGGAGATACTTGCACTAATGCACCTCGTGCATTGCTGGTGCTCGAGCAGAGCAGCATTGGTCTGCCTCCCGAGCAAGACAGTGAGCATGATGTCAGATGCGGTGTCCTCATGCAGTGCTGGTCACGCTGAAGTGCAGCAGTAGGTGGGACAGCTCAAGGGGCGCTGCCTCAGCCGGAGTAGGGAATGGCCATTTCTACATCTCGTAGGATGTCTCGGGTGGTCGCCGATGGCATCGAGAACGCTGGGCATTCATATTGGTTGCAGGGGCCCTTGTCATAAGGCCTGCAGGAGGGCATGTGCCGGCAGTGTGAGTTGGCATGCCTGAGCCCTGGCTGGTGTGTTGCTGGTGCCTGAAGCGTGGCAATAGTCCGTGATACTGTTGATGTGAGTGGCTCAGGTGGTGATATACTGACGAACAGATGGAGCTGGTGGAAGATTTGCTCCTGTCTCCTTGCTGCATATGTTGCCACTCATTGTTGTTGAATGCAGGGGTGGGCACCTCCCCCCGCATGGCATCGATGAGCTCTGGTACTGCCCACTGAACCTCAACTGGGGCAGATGGTTGCTCGGTGGCCTTCCCTACACGTCATTTACATCTTCTGCTGCCGACCTCCATGTTGTTGTTGTGGGCATGGCAGCAGGTGGCGTGGCAGCTGGGAAGCCACGAAAATCGAGGGGTGACTGCCCTCTTGACAGTGGCAGACTTTCACTTTGGTCGTGACCTTGACTTTGGTTAGACGGCGGAATGTCATCTGCTATTGTCTCAGCAGCACTTTCTGAGCTTCAATCGGTTTTGTTTTATCCCATGTTTTCTTGCATGACAGGTAGGCGTGGCTTGTCGGCATCAGCAGGCATGGATGAGGCGAGAATGCTGTCCCTATGGACAAATCTGATCGCCAATCTCCATCTTGGCCTTTTTATGAGAGAACCTTACAGTTGTAGAGTACATGCAAATAACAGCAGTCTAATTAGTAATACCTTTATGAACTGGAACAGTCTTCCAACAAATAATATCATTCAAATCTGTCGCGTAGTAGAGTCCTTGGCATTATAAGCTTTCATGAAGAAACAAAATTCCAAAAGACCTCTTCCAGCCTTAGTAGTAATATGTTGAAGCCTGAACCAAAACACAAATGTCAACAACGCACAACAAAGTGCTAACTTCAAATATACGCACTGATCCCCAGCCATACTAACCATATGAATGATTATTTTTCGACATGGTAAAGGGATCATTTGGAGGAGAGAATCACAGTTTTTGAATCCTCCAACTTGATGCAGTGTTCTTTGTTTGAATTTGATTTGAAAACATTGTTTGGAGATTAGGAAGTGTTTGTAAGGGAAGAATATTTTATTGGTTCATTTAGACATGTTATGCATACTAGAGTAGTTGTGTCTTTTAAAGACATTGTGGCACAGAGTTATTATATTTATTTGAAAAATCCTATTGAAAAAGCTGGTTTGAAAAAAAGAGTCCCATGTTTACAGAGGCTCCAGTTGGTGGCTCTGCAAGAAGTCAAAATATCAAGCAGATGAGTGACAATTTGGTTAGAAGTTTAGCTTGTACTGTTGGTGACAAAGTTCACGCAGATAATTTCCTTCCTGGTACAACTTTTACATTAAATTACTACAAACATTCCAGAGATAATCTCTCAAATTAGGTATTTTATTCTGTGTCAAATTTTTACTAGGTGAAACGTGAATTATAAAATTTATGGCTTTCATAAATTATTTCATTTTGTAATTTTTTTAATTCCTCTAGTTTAAGCTAGAGCCATGTTGTTGGGGGAGAGTTAACGTATGAAGGGTAAGGACATGTGTGCAGGTCTTCCAGCTAGAGTAATATGTGGGAAGAGGTAATGGAATAATTGCTGTGAAACAGAGCTGGTGGCAGACGGCAGCTTACCCAGCGCCAGCTCTACGCTCGGCTTTCACGTGCACGGCCGGCCAGAGGCAGTGGTGTCTGTACTGGTGGCCAAGAACTCCCAACGCTACCGCTTGCAGACTAGCTGGCTGCCGGCTGCCTGTCTGCTTGTTGCGGAGCTGGAGCATCGCCTCGGAGTGCACTTCAGTAAGGTGGCTGGTTTTACCTGCTCCTATGCCTCTTCCCTGCCCATGCATCAGCTCTTCTCTGCCATTGATACCCACCATACCTGCCGGGTCACCGTTCAGGAACTGCAGGTGCTGCTCTGCTCTACTTGCTGTCTTATACTAAAAATGAGGCAGATTTGAGTTTTTTTCTTCTCCACATGCCAACAACATTTAACATTTGTTCACAATTTGCCAGTATTTCTGTCTGTGATAATTATGTAAATTTTGTTTTCACACTTACATAGGTTTTCTTTTATAGAAAAATATATCTAAAATAGTTAAAGACATTTTTGTGTCATTAAAAGTTGATCAGAGGAAGTGTAATACACTTTAAACATGATTTATTTGTGTAAATAGTTGTACTGACCAAGCATTCTAAGGCAGTTTTCCATTGCTGCAGATGAGCACTGAAATCACTGATGGTTTATCAGTGTTCACCAGCAATAAGGGAACAGTCTTCAGTAAACAGATAATATTTCTCTTCGTCAGTAAATTGATTGTTTCGGAGCATCTGGCAGTAGTATTCCCGCATGCAGGAAAGTATTAACAAGTATGGCAGACACACTACTTCACTAATTTTCATACAGCATGTGGACTAAAACAGTAAAAAATTTTTTTTGGCCATTTTCTGACTGCACCACAATATTATAAATGATTGCCTCAGCACCTGTACCTTCTGTGAGTATAATTTCCTCAAACATGACTTGAACTTCCCGCTGAATCTAGGGTATACCTGACTACATTGACATTATTTAGCAGAGACTGAGAAATAACACACAATGATGCGTTTATATTGCCAGACACGCCCGCGGTGAACTTACCACGTCGCGATCTTGAATCATACTGGTGTCTGGAACTACTTGCAGTGATGGCATGGCTGTAGAAGAAAGTAGATCTCTGCGGAAGGATGTCAGGTCTGATTGCATATTGTACAATATGCAACATACTGCATGCAGAGACCGGCAGAGGTCTCCGAGATTCAGTCAGAGTCACAACACAGTTTTACACGCTACAGATACTATACATATTTACATGACACCACTGGCAGACTTCATTATGCAGGTAGATGATACAGCTTGTGTACTGGCCTACGCAGCTGTTCCTTGTCGGTGCACACGTCAGCCATTCTGATCACACAGTCTCTTCCAGGATGAATGTTCACCACTCTAGCTAGGCATCAGCCCATCTTCTCCCACAAGAACAAGATCTCCAACTTTGAGTGCTGGCTGTTGGATTTGCCACCTACCCCTAGGTTGCAGCTGCTGCAGGTATTCTCCATACCATCGCTTCCAAAACTGGTTTGCTAATGCGCACACCAACTTCCACCTTTTCGATAGACATATGTCACTATTTTCAGAGGACTCTGGTACAGCTACCAGAGGTCTACTAATGAAGTGTCTAGGTGTGAGGGCGGCAAAGTCATTGAGTCTGAAGACAGTGGAGTCGGGCCTGGAATTGAGGACTGCTTCAATTCTAGTACAGAGCATAATCAATTCTTCCAGAGTGAGAATTTGGTTCCCAATTACTCGCGTGAGATGATATTTAGCAGAATTTACAGCAGCTTCCCACAATCCTCCTTGGTGATGACTGGCAGGAGGGAGAAAATGAAAACTAATTGAATGGATCAAGGCAAAGTTTTCCAGGAGTGGAGACCAGAGGAGCTGGGTGAAAGATCGCCTGAGCTGTTTTGAAGCTCCTATGAAATAGGTTCCACAGTGAGAGTGATGTGCACACAAACCTCTCCACGATACAAACCGGGTAAGGGCTGCAACAAAACTGTCAGTGGTCAAGTCTGTAACAACCTCAATGTGTATGGCTTTTGTCACAAAACAGATGAAAATGGAGAAATAGGCTTTCTGGGTGACCATGCGACGCAGCTTGTTGAGCCTTATGGTGATAGGTCCAGCATAGCCCACACTAGTCCGTTCGAAGGTCCCAGCAGATGTGACACGTTCAGAAGGCAAGTCGCCCATCAATGAGGGATTGTTTACAGGCCGACAACGAAAACAATGCACACACTTAAAAACTCAAATGAACCAAGGACCGTGCTGAGAGAATCCAGGACCGTTGTGACAAAAGCGATTGCAGCAACTGAGGTGCTGCATGCAAATATTAATGTGTTAGTGGTCTCCCAAAGCTTCAACAGCTACATGGTTTTTAGGTAGTATGATAGGATGTTTTACTGAAAATTCTGTGTTGTCTTGTGACAAACAGCCGTCCGCCCTGAGCACACCATTTTCATCCAAGAATGGTGCCAAACACTGCACTCGTGTTGAGCAAGGTTTCTCCTCAGTCGTTTCAAATCTGCTAACAAATGCTCCTGTTGGATACATTTGCGCACCAAAGCAGCGGCTTCTTTCGGTTCTGCAGGAGACGGGATGCCACTGGTACAAGGCTGTTTCTTAATGTGATTGATGAAATGTTTTACATATGCTGTGACACGAACCAGCTTGGGCCACTAGGAAATTTGTTGCAATACTGGAAGTTCTTCAGAAATGTCATGTGTGGTAAGTAATGCGAACTGAGAAGGCTTTGATTCTGGGATCTCGTCTATCTGATTAATTGTGGACACAGGCCACTGCCCTGGAGGGTCGACTAATCAGCCAGGGCCATGCCACCACAAGTCATGCGAGAGGAGTTCATGAGGCAGCATGCCACGGGTGGCACAATCAGAAGGATTGTCTTTGGAAATGACATGTTTCCATAGCTGGGGAGGGACCCAGTCCTGGATCTGTGCAACACAATTTGCCACAAATGTTTTCAATAAGTAGGGCTGTGTCTTTATCCAAGTGAGAGTAATACTGGAATTAGTCCAGGCATGAGAGTAGCTGTGACATTTAAGTGCTGTACCAGGAAGGCATGACAATAGAGCATAAGTTTGGCCAGTAAATGAGCACCACACAATTTTAATCGAGGAAGAGACACCTGCTTGAATGGAGCTACCTGTGACTTTGCCAGGACGAGATGCACAGACACATTCCCTCGAGTATCCACACTCCTGAGATATACAGCAGCTGCATAGGCTTTCTCTGAAGCATCCGAGAAACCATGCAGCTCCACACTGACGACATCAGGACACATAAAACGAGGCAGACTAAGTACTTCTAGTTCTATTAGCCCATCAGAGAACTGGTTCCACTTCTCTAAGGCCGGAGATGGAAGAGGGTCATTCCAACCTAAGCCCTGAGTCCATACACACTGCATTAGCGTCTTAGTCCACACAATTATTGGCGACAACCAGCCCATAGAATCACGTATTCGTGCAGTTTGTGAAAGGACAAAGCGCTTGGTTGCAACCCCGGTGGTGATCCTCAAGTGATATGAAAATGTGTCCTTTTCTGGGTTCCAGTACAACCAGAGAACATTTACAACAGGGCCAGATGAGAAGTCCAGATCTCTAGGGGTTTCCCGATGAGTTACAGGAATATCATTGAGGAGCTGAGGCTGATTACTGGATCACTTTCAGAGTTCGAACCCACCCTGATGCAGAAGTTCTATCAGCTGGGATTTCAAAGTGTGCGCTTCCTCCATGGACATTGCTCCCGTAACAATATTGTTAACAAAAATGTGATTGTGAAGAACATTTGCAGCAAGAGGATACTGGGCACCTTCATCCAAGGCCAACTGGTGTAGTGTTCGAATAGCCAGGAAGGGAGAGGGTGATAGACCGTAGGTTACAGTATTCATCTGAAAAACTGTAAGTGGAAGGGATGGCTCGACATGCCAGAGAATGAGTTGGTATGGTCGGTCAGCTTCCTGGATTAAAATTTGCCGGTACATTTGCTTAATATCACAGGAGAATACTGCACTATACAACCTGAATCTCAAAATAACATCACAGATTTCATTCTGAAGTTTGGGTCCTGGAAGCAGAACATTGTTGAGTGAGACCTCAGTGGTGGTTTTGGCACTACCATCAAATGCCACCTTCAATTTGGTAGTTTTGCTTGACATTTTTAGAACACCATGATGTGGAATGAAACATTGTGCACTCTCCTCTGCATCAGTCGGCTGGGTGGAGGGAATATACACCTTCATATGGCCTGACTCAGAATAGTCTGTCATGAAATCTGTGTACATGGTCTTCATTTCAGGATGTAATGAAAGTTTCTTTTATGAAGACCAGAACCTAAGTTCAGCATTCAAATACGATTCCCCAATGAGGCAGTATTTTCTGTGCGAGTTTTAAAATTTTGTTCTGACACCTACATCTAATTTGTGTAGCAAGAATGTGGCAAGCACTGGATTATTCTGTGTTATGTCACAATCTAACCCTTCGAGGGCTCGAGCATTTTCACTGAACGTGTTGATAAAGTTTCAAATGGATTGGTGGTTTGTGGAGTTGACACCAGGCAAATCGATAATCCTATTTATATACAAGGTTGTGAGTTTTCTCACATTCTGGTATTGGGATGTGAGAAGTTCCCAGGCTACTAAATAATTTTCAGCAGTAACAGGCAGATTGTTGACCAACTGTAAAGTCTCCCCCTTGAGACATCCTAACAAGTACTGGAATTTTTCTATGTCGACCAATGCCTGACTATTGTGGATTGTAACTTGATATAGTTGAGAAAACATTGGTCACTCCTCCCACTGCCCTGAGAAAGAGGGCAAAATATTTCCGGAAGTCTAACATTTGCTGATGTGGAGGCAAGATTACTGGTTGACGAAGCTGGCACAGCATGAATGGACAAGAATTAGGTTATGTTGCATTCGACGTCTGACATAACAAAGATAGACTCGAGCTTCGAGGTTAGCACATTTTCATCAGTGTTATCCGGCAGGGGATCAGTTTGTAAAAGTTTGTTGCACAAAGAATTTACTTCGGACTCAATTGCATCTAGCTGTGCACCGAATGCATTTACCTCATGAACAGAATTTACTGTGACTTCTGCCTTAACAAGAGCTTGCACCCTTTCATTAATGTTTTGTAGCTTGCTCTCCTGAAACTTGAACTTCACCAAAAATATTTTGAATCCCATGTTTACGACCTACCAATTGACCACATAACAAACAAAAATAATATTAACACTTAATGTAATACGGGAATTCAGCGAAACTGACGTCTACCATTTCTGCCAAAAAACGCTGATTCACTCCACAAAACATGCTGCAAACGGGATGATGCAAAGAAGACAAAAAAACTACTCACCCACATGTTCAGCACAGGCTGGTAATAGAACATTACACAATAATACAAACAACTATGTGGTTTCCCTGGAATTTCCACGAAAACCTCAACACGTCTCACAAATGTACTGGACAACGATGAAGAAAATACTGGTTCCTTCTGGGATGTTTCTGTGATGAGTTGATTCAGACTGGCGGTGGCAGTTTGTGCGCACATGTGAGATAAAGCTTCAATTACGCAGAACACCTAAAACGACCGAAATCGTATCACATTCACTTTATGGAATAAACGCAGGCACGAATCTGGCCTGGAGGACCAAAATGTTTAGCAGAGACTGAGAAATAACACACAGTTATGCATTTATATTGCCGGACATGCCTGCGGCGAACTTACCATGTCGCCATCTTGAATCACACTGGCGTCAGGAACTAATTTGCGACGATGCCATAGCTGTAGAAGAAAGTAGATCTCCGCGGAAGGATATACAAGTATGATTGCATATTGCGCAATACGCAACAGACATTTTAAATGCCAGTAAAATCCACAATCTCAGTAACGGGTGTAGCCTCGCACAGGGTACCTCTCAGATGCAACCAGTAGCCATCAGGGCCTTCAGCAGTATCGGAACAATAGGTGACGTTACTGAAATTACTGACCATTGAAATCCGTGAGTAAGAGAAGGTGGCCTAGATGAATGCTTTTAACAAATTTATTATTTATCCAAAGGATTGTCACAAGTTTTTTGGTAATGTAACTGGTAGAGCATCTATCTACGAATGAGAGAACATTGGGTTCAAATCCTAGTTGGCCCAAGATTTTTTCCATTGTTTTAAATTTAACTGAAGTTACCTGTTACTATGCATATTATGTTCAATGAAGTCTATTTACATTGATAACTTTGTTAAATATTGAAATATGCCATGAAGGCTTCTTTACGGTACAATATAATATAGGCTATTCACGGTAAAATGAGCACTTTTGAAAGCCCTGCTTAAGATCTACTTGTATGCACGTTGTGTATTCTTCCACCTTATGTAAGATTAACATTGGCATGGGCCTCATCACTTTATTCATGTGTAGATCAAGTGAAATTGTGAAATTATTAAAAAAATAAATATTTTACAAATCTGCTCATTTTTACTCTTCAATGCATTAAAAGAAAATAAACCGAAAGAAATCATTTAAATTACCAGAAATGGTTACCCAACACTTTTTATTCAATGTTAAGATAAGGAACTACTGCCCATCCATTGTTACCAACTTTACTGGGTGCATGTCACTCAGGGCGCCTGTTTAAATATGTGCAGGAAGGGGCAGTGACATTTTTCTAAGGTTGATTTCAAAAGTGCTCACTTTATCATGAACAGCCTTTAGCTATATTATTGTGATATCTGTGTGTGTCTATGCAAAGTCTCTTTTCTTCACCATTTTGTAAAATAGTGCCACATTAAAAATAAAAAATTTTTACATCTTGTTTTAGGAAACAATCTACTGATCCCAACCAATTTAGGCGACAAGTTGTAGTTTTGTATTTCAACTAAATTTGTGTAAATTAAGGAGTAGTCACAAAATGTCAATATAACAGCCGTGTAAATAATTTAGGTTAGTTTGCTGTTATGTTACAAAAAATTTTTCTCACAAATGATATATGCTAGCTGTATTTACAATGAACATGAACGTTATTTGTCCGCTATTATGAAAATGGTACCGTATGAGAAAACAGAGTTTTTATGCTTTATATCGGGAACCAATCAATGGATTCTCACTAAATATTTGCACACAAGTAGTGTTCCAGAGGGTCATGTAAACTTTCATGATTTATGTTGACACATGATGCATTTCTGCGCATCTACGATGTGCACTCTACTCAAAGACTTCGCCCCAATTGTGAACGTAGCATTCATGTAAACGGGGCAAGTTAACCACATAACAATAATTACAGGGGAACGTGCCTATGGGATACAACTGACACACATCATGAGCGGCTACAGACACGTGGTCCCAGATTGTCCTGTTTGCCCAGAAACTCCAAGAAGCCATTACGCCGTCACCCTCCAATGTAAAATTGTACTGTTTGCTGAGCTGCCGGCACCCTCGAGCGAAGGCCGCGCTAGTTCCACAGTGCGCCGCTGGATGGCAGCACCCATTCTACTCCAACTGCCCCATGCTCCAGGCGCCTCACTCACAGGAGATAAGGAATCACACATCCAACGGAGGAGATGAGAAAAGTTATTGCAGCCTCATCTGTCAAGAAATCTCAACCCCCGAGACCGAGGCTAGCTACCCTGCACTCCGTGCCTCCGAGGCCTTATAAACTCCAAAAATTAGCATAGCTCTTGAGTCTATGCTCGTCTATCGCTTTCAAAGGCCAAAGGCAGCCATCGGGGTGTGCAACAACTGGTACCTTCAAAGATCACACCCTGCTTGTGAAGGCCGGGATCTCTACCAATCCGAAGATATCGCCGACCAAAAGCTCAACATATCTTCAGCAGCTGCTGAACCCACCGTCTGCAGCCACTGCAGATCCCGCAGCTTCTAGGAGATTCAACCATACTAGATGCTCCTGAAGACATCGCTCTCAGCTAACAACCCCTCGTGGTTAACACCCAGAAACCTCAGGTAGCAGGTCGTGACAATGTCTTCTGGACCCTCTTCATTGCCCATTGGAGAGTTAGGCAACACCAACAACGATCCTTCTGGTAGTTGTCTACAGAGTTACTTCTGAACACCCTTAATAGTTAAACATGGCCCCATGGGAGTTGGAATCACTTCAGCCTGATTGACTTTCTGTGGATACCACACCCGGGTCTCAGCAAAGAAGTGATGTGTGCTGCTCAAAGTTCTGTCCACCACTTGCAAAGGTTGGACGATTATGAACACAGGTTGTTTTTTACTTTATGTCACAAGTCCGTGTACCTGGAAGTACACGCTAGTGACGTTAAGCACCGGCTTATCCTCTGTGGATTGTTTCAGTCAGCTTTTAAATGCTGTACTCTCGGCAAGAAGGAGAACAAAAGTGTTTAAAGAGGGCCTTACATGCCACAGTGTGTGATAGTTAAGACTACTCCCATCGGAAACTGTGGTAACTGACGTCAATACTCCTTACCATCTGTCAGCTCCATTATTTCCACCTTGAATTAATGAATTAAATTACCCATTAGGCAGCACCCTATCGTCAAAGTCATTTTACGAAATGAGGAGTTTCCCTACAGCCTTGACTGGTCGTGGTTAAAGGCACCACTACAAGTGTCTCTTCGTCCAGTTGTCCCAGACGACCTGGACAGTTTCACCGCTACGCACCTACCTGAGCCGGCACCTGACCAGCTGTTCACCAGCAGAGTGAGTGCAGCAGCAAGGAGGAGCAGGCCTCTTCCCGGCAAATCTAAGGTACTGTGCCTGCCACGGCGGAGGGTTGTGACACTGGTCCCTGATTTTGTACCCACCAGATGGCCTACAAGGGCTACACTCTATACCGGCCAGGCACCTCAGAAGTCGTCAGAAAACCATCCATTTGACAGCATCTAAGGCTTCTTTTGTTAAAACACATTATTTTAGAATCAAAATAGCCTTTAGCTTCCGCAGGCATTGGTTAAGGTCAAGCCCTGGTAAGTCCAATGTCTGAACCTAATCTCTAGCCGGGAATTAAACCTAAGCTGGGCACGCATCAATGTGACTGATATACTTGATTTAAACATTATTGGCCTCTAAATATTTCATGTTATTAAACCCTGTCTTCCAAAATATTAAGATTGATTAGAAGTTGATGCTCATAATCCTAATCATACGTCTGTAATGTAGTTGGTGGCATACGAGCTTACAGTACGACGGGTTCTGGGTTCAAGTCCCAGGTAAAGCATGTGCTTATATGTAATTGTCTCATAAATTAGTACTGCATGTCTTTCTGGTTCCATCTCTAGTGATACGTCTCTCAACAAGACGAGGCCTACCTACAATCTTCACTTTTAATAAATTCATCAAATCTATTTGCATCCATGAAGAGGAAAGTAGTCTCATTTAGTTATTATGGTAACATCTTTTTGTCTTTTCAGATAGTTTTACCCATTGATCCTTATAGTTTGTCGTTACGAATACACATCTTGTGGACTTCGCCACTCATCAGTTCCTCCTACAGATATTCAACATATTAAACATGTTCAATCCTTGCAGATTTTATACTCACTTTGCTACGCCTTATCTAGGGCAATGCAAAGGGGCCCATAATTCATTAAGTCAAACCGCAAAAACCAGAAATATTAATTTTTCTGGCACGTATTACTGCACAAAGAAAAACATAAGGTATTTTGCAAGGCACTCACTTTTAATAACATTATAATGTCACACGTGACTGAAATGATAAACATGATTTTAATATAAAAATCACTCTTAAGATATATGCTGGAAAAATACACCATCACTACATTTTGGCATAGAAAGCCAATTCAATAAATAGTAAATAGTAATAGTTCTGATAAATACTTTGGCTGCTCCTTTAGAAAACCATGAAAACTAACAGCCATAAAAGAGCTTTCCTCAAAATTAGCAATCTCCTATTTTATACATTCTGGTAAAAATCCAACATTTGAAAATTAGGAAAATTCTAGATTTCAATCTTTGCACATGTATTAGTATGTCCTTTTGACTTTAAAAATACCTTAAAAGTCTCTCTTAATTTAGACACATCTAAATTCAGAATTATCATCTTTAAGTGAGTTGAACCATCTTCATTTTTAAACAACCGTTAAACACACATTGGTTTAATGCAAAATCTGCACAAGTGTACTGCCTTTTGCAATTTTCCCTTTTAAAGAAATTTTATATTGCTTTGACTAAAATTATTATATAACTCCATTTTCAGTCTTAGATTTACCTTGAAAACTAAACAAAGTATCATGTGTCGTTTCCATAATTTGTCCAGTTACAAAATTACTTTGAGAACTCGGCACCAATGCAACTACAATATACTATGTGTCTTTTTTATTACTTTTCAATCATTTCGGCTGCCAGAATTAACAAACAATTTTAAGTTACTCAGCTGTCTTACATAAATTATATCCAAAATTTTTCCAGAAAATTAAAACAACTTGTTTCTACTGGTAACCTGATGGGTCACAAATTACCAAAAGAATACTTAGCTTGAAACGAGGCCCAGAACCAGCGAAACTCTGGCCTATAAGTACTAAATTTCCATGTCACCATCCAGTCTCCAGCTAAGGGAAGAACAGTCTCAACCAATAAAGAATGATCTTTAATGTTGTACTTCAGTGCTTAGGAATGTCTTTTCATAGTTGATTTTATGTTCAGATTTATTGCTGTAGTGTCCCCTCGTAAAAAGAATTTATAGTTTCCTTTTCTTTTCCTTCTTCTGATTTTTGCATATACAATTTTAAAATAGGTGCTTTGTTGGAATATGCATAAAGAAGTTGTGCAAGTTTAAAATTGCTCAAAATTGTGAAGTGGATTGGCCAAGCTATACATATTTAGTAACTATTTCCTTTATGTTAATTTATCGACCTCTCATTTCAGAAGACACAGACTAAAAATTTGTTTTTGTGGATAGAATAACAATTCCCATCAATTATTTTTCTTTTGGAAGGAAGAATTTTATCTTATTGTGTAATTTAGGTAGAAGATCAAGCACATGTTTTTAAACATGTATCATTCCTAAATGAAATATGTGTTTGTTAGTATGTTATACAGGTTTTTTTTTGTTCATAGAGAACTGTCATATTTTATATTGGCAATAAACAATGTATACTCTAGCACAGAATCATTACATCAACTTGCATGTTTCGTGTTCAGTACATATTGTTTTTGTAGTTAATGATTAATTTTCCTTTTTATTTAAATCTTATGTCTTGACTCGTGACCACTACTGGAGGTGTTGGTAGAAATGAAACCTAAGTACAAAGGGTGGCGAGGGAGTTTTTGTGCAGGAACTAGGCCAAGCGTTACTTTATCTGGCGTGGGGTTTGGTCTTTGAGGGCTGTGGGGTGTCTCCCTGTATAGAAGACCGGCCTATTTTGCTGTCGGCAGGGCATGGAGTCAACTACCTTCAATGCACTACGTTTGCGGGGAGTGACTACCTTGACTGGTATGTTGGGGCGACGGATGACGAGGAGTGCCTGTTTATTAGGTACCTCAATGTTATGTGGTGTCAGTATGGTCGGTGGTGGAGTAGGCCTTGGAAGCAGCATATCCGGTACTCTGTAAGCAATCGCTGGAGTATGGTGAAGGGCTGCAAATCTACTTGCGCTCGGTAATCCAGTGAGGGATCTGAGATGAGCCAACTCATGTAGGTGGTGCAAACAGATGGGTTGGTATTACTGGCTCCTTAGGTACCTGCAGGTGGTGAAGGGATTGTGCTTGGTCCGTGGCTGCAGGATGGTGATGGCGTGGAACAGTGCCAGAGTGTACTCGTCTTGGCGACCAGCTGTGTGAAGGTTCAGCTTAATATTTTCATTTAGCCCACGCCTTTTGGAATAAGACATTAGATAACAGAATCATTCTATGCATTGAGGATAGGAAGGCAGGCATCTTGTCTCTCTCTCCCCCCCCCCCCCCCCGTTTTGACGTGTCAACCACACACCAGCTCTAGCACAGCGGTCACCCTTACTTCAGTACTAGGAGTACTGGAGGCTGGGCCGCACTGGCAGCGACAGATGTGCTGGTGTTGCCCAAGTCAGTGAAACATTTGACTCTCTTGGCAACGGACTATGTGGTAGAGTCCAAGTGGCACCGACTGGCAAGCCGACGCAATGACAAGAGTACCTGTGTGGCGCCCTGTTCCACCATAGGATGGAATGGTTAGTCTAGCTAGGTGCGTGTGAGTAATGAAAGGTAGCCTGTATTAGCGAGTGAACCAACAATATCCGGGTTACCTGTGTTCCTTCCTGCCGGGATAGCACAACTGGGATAAGGTACTATGTTATAGGAATGATGGATAGAGTTACAAGGTTTTGATTCTGCTCTTACGTTTATTACCAGATTGGTAAGAAACACGATGACGTTCTCGTCTCTGGCTATCAGTCCGAGTACACAGCCGGGAAGCTGGGGGAATGTTGTGTACTGGGAGAGGTAACCATGGAGCAGGGTTTGTAGCTTAGCGTAGTGTGGCGTGGTGTAGCTAACATAGATTTCTTCCTATTGTTGTTGTAGTTCTCTAAAGTGAAGTGCAGGAGGCTACTGTGATGACACTGGGTAACTAAGCAAGGAGACAGTAGGGATAGCCCTGAAAAGGACCGTAGGATGAAGATTTCCGAGCGCTCGAACACGTCTGTGTTGCGCTGGAGAGGTGGGCATTAGCATGGATCTCGTGGAGAGCGTCAACCTAACTAACGTGCAGCGGGTGCTAGGAACGAGCGGGCTTGGTTGAGAGAGGCCTGAGCAGCGAGTGCTAGGCAACTGAGAACTGCTCTGCTCTGGAGGCATGCGCGCATCCTCTTTTTATACTGAATGGGCAGCGTCCTGTCACGTGGTGATAGGGGTAAAAAGTAGCAGACAGGCGAAAATCATACTACTAGTGCTATCTAACGGTGGAGAAATTAACTTAATGCCTGACTGCATAGTTACGGAAGACCGGTGAATAAAACAATCCATCCAGTATACAGAACACTCTCACCTCACAGGAAAGAGAAATGGTAAATTAAATTCCTAACTCAACAATGTTAAGAGCGGGACTGAGCTGAGGTCATCTGAATTCTCATATCTGGAAACAAGTCATGTGTCAGTGGTGTGTATATATGTATGTATATATATATATATTATTTTGTTTAGCAAAAAATGAAAATATTTCTGACTTTTCCATCCTTTATTTTTCCCTACTTTCATTGAAGATGAAAACATTATTGGCCAGATTACATTTAAGTGTGGTTATCTACTTTTTTGTAGGTAGAACAATGAGTGTAACATGTTATATAAAATAATTATTTATAGATTATAAAGGAAATTAACTGAAAGATGATTATGTACTGTTGTAAGTGATATGTAAATATCAGTAGAACTGTGCAGTTTCTTTAGTTGTTATAAACTAACAGGGCTATTGTGTTCTGGAACTTAAGAACGAAGACAAGAATTACTGGTATTTTGGTTCTGTCAGCTTCTTGAAGAGTTGGTGGAATTGAGGAACCAATCATCTCAACACTATTACTTGATTAGAGTGATGCCTTTTATTTGTTAATTGGTAAACATTAAAATGTGTAGTATGTGTAGTATGGTGGAAGTGAGGTGAGGTGTGTTGCGTAGGAGGGGCTGGGGCGAGGTGCAGCTCAATACCGTGCAGTGCAACGCCGCCTGCTGGTCAAGCTGAAGGAGCGCAGCCCTGCACCTCTGGCAGGCTTAGACGCCCTGCTGCGCGAGACCCATTGTCTCTTGTCCCGCACTGCACAACAGCTGCAGGAGGCCATTGGAGCCCTGCACCATGCCAGTTCTCAGCTAGCATGCACCTCCTCTCTTGTCCTGCAGCTTCTGCGCCTCATGGATGTGCCCAGCGTGCGAGACCTGCACGGTGCACTTGCCTTCTGCCCGCAAAGCACCGACCACCAGGTGGGTCTAGCAGCCAAAACTTCTGGGGACACTGTAGCTGTTTGTAGGTAGTTTAAACTTCATGTGCATGGACAAAAAGTACTAATCTGCAAATCACAAAAAAATTAATATATAACAATTTATTCATTTCATAATTTACTTATCACTGGAAAAATGGTAAATAAAACTGGCCAATTTCAGTGTCAAAATAAATCAAAAGTTGTGCAAAAATTTTAAATGTAATGGAAAATAGCCAAAAAGTTTCATTTCTGATCATTTATATTTTTTTATGAATTTTAACCATTGAGACAAGTAGGCCACCATCTGCTTGTGGTCAAATGTGTTGCCCACAACAGACATCACTCAAGCCACATTAAATTAACATCAGTGCAATAGAACCCCTTTTTACATTTCCACATTTTGCACAACCTTGCACTTTAAATTTGCTTTCCCTAGGTCCCATGTAATGTTCATTCGGTATATAATTTTTTTTTAATTCCTTCATTTTCTCTGTTTTCCTTATTCGTCTCACCATTATGTAGCAACAGTTTACAAATAATTGCAACCCAACCTTAATTAAATGGCAAAAACAGGGCACAAACACTCAATGTGCATATTCCTACAGGTTTACAAACCCCCATTACTAAATAAGTTAAAAACAGGATAGCAGCACATTACTCTCTTCCCCTTTTGAGGTTAGGTAAAATTTTTCCAGCCTCATTTAATACACTAGCAGATTTGCCAATTTTTAAAGTTTTCAATCAGTGTTTGAACCATGGGTCCATTTGAAATAGTTTAAATTTCCCGCCACATTGTGGCAACATTGTCGATGGTGGCGTCATCAGCCTGGAGCGGCGCTGCCAGAATGTACAAGACCAGTTCAGCTTTGTTTTCGTGTTGGTAAGTCGCCACTCAAAATGTTTTTCGTTAAAATACAGTCCACATTGTTCTTGAGCCCAAACATTTGGTCCGCCAGGCCAGATATGCACCGGTGTGTGTATTCAATATTTGTTTTGTTCGTTGTGGGCTCGTATATCTGCTGTGATTTCGCTTTGCATAGCGAGCACGTGTGTGATGGAAAAGTGTGGTTATCGGCAGCAAACTTTACAACTCACACTCGGGTTGTATAGTATGACAAACAGTGAACATTAGTGCAGTTTGGTGACTTGGGATATTGTGTTTGTGTGCACGTGAAGGCCGTTTTCTTTGTTCGTTACTTGGCTTCGACAGCTTCTGTGTTCTGGATTTGGTTATGTGTTTTTTATTTTTCGTATTTTACTCTTAATATGAATGGTACGTATATTGTTATCACTTGATGTCATCGACTTTTCATAGTTAGAAGATGATGCCACAATCACATGTTTTTGTTAAGTTATGTATTTTTCCCCCCAGGAGTTTTCATATCTCTCTTTGTGCGGCGCTACGCACATGAACACACAACTCTTGTGTTGTGTTACATAGTTTGTAGACATGTTATTGCCCATCACAGCTACTTTAATCATGGGCGATGATCAAGCAGCAATACTGCGTCTACGATTGGCCAAAGGACATCTCAAGCGCGTGCTTGGCCTCTCCAAGTGTGTTGGTATAGAGCTCTCCAAAAGAAATTTATTCCATGCAGTCGTGCGTGATTTGCCGGAAATAAAATGTAACTTTGAATCAAATCACATTACTGAAGGAATGGCAGCCAAACAACTAACAGGCTTCGATAAAGGTGCACATGCAGCCCGCATGCTTAACTTCGAAGATCAATACTATGATGTTATGGCAATGGTAGAATCTCTTGTGAGCAAGTTGGAGGCAGCACAGGCAGTAGCTATCAGCACAAGGAAGGTAAATGTATCGCTTCCCAAGATCTCCTTGCCACAGTTCAGTGGATGTGCAACAGACTGGGTGAACTTCTCTAACTTGTTCAGTGCTCTTGTAGCTGATCACCCTGACCTAACTCTAGTCAAAAGGTTGTCCTATTTAAAGTTGTCTCTTAATGGTGAGCCATCAAGTATGATTCAGGCATTGTCATGTGAAAATTTTGATGTTGTATGGAAGTTATTATCTAAGCGCTATTCAAACAAAAGATTAATTGTTTCTTTGCATGGAAGATCTACTGGAAGCACCCACAGTATCCCCTGAATCGCCCACCTCACTGTGACATGCTGACAGTTGCACTGGAAGCTCTGAAGGTTCCTGTGCATCACTGGGACTAATTTTATTGCCCATCCTTTGCAGGAAACTGGATGCTCCACTTCAAATACAGTGGGAGATGGCCTCGACAGACACTGAGCTCCCCACTTGCAAGTCCTTTGTGCAGTGTTTAGAAAAACATTGTTGTACTATGGAAGCAGTTGCATCAATATCTAGGCCAGCACCCTCAAAGATCAAACCTGTGCAGGTTTCAGCTGATTGTAAACTGTCTAAAGGTTACCATTCATCCAGTGTCTTTATGGTGAAACCTACCCCTTCTTGCAGCGTGTGCAACACAGCACATTTGTTGTACAATTGCCCCCACTTTCAACAGAAGCCACACAAGGAACGATTTGCACTTGTCAAGGAACTCAAACTGTGTTTGAATTGTTTGCAGCCCTTGCTCGTACCAGTGCAGAAATTGTCCCTCAGAAGTCTTGTATCACTGCAAGTCATGGCATCACTCCCGGCTGCACTTCCCGGAACCGTCCTCTCAAGAGGATGTCTCAGATGGATCAGGACAATCCGTAGATGTGCCAGATAGCAGCTTGAGTGGTGATAAAAGTTCTACTGTCACTGTGTGCTCCTCATTTTCAAAGACACCCAGCAGTGCTGTTGGTTATGCTGTCAACTGCTGTAATTGATGTACAAGACGTGTCAGGGGCCTTCCAACCCATCAGTGTTAATGGACTCTGGTAGTCAAGCCAATTTAATCTCTTAAAATTGCTTATCTTGCTTGGGTATCCCTCATAGGAAGAAAACTCAGCCACTTCAGGGGTTCTCTCAGGTACCACTTAACATTGCTCGTGGTGTGGTTTCTTGTGTGGTAAAGCCTTGTGGACAGACAGAGACATTATTTTCAATAGATGCTTTAGTGTTACCTCGCATAACAGGACACCGCCCATCAGCACCTGTGGACCCCCAAGCCTGGAGCCATCTTGCCCGTCAGCAGTTGGCAGACCCAGCCTTTGCGACTCCAGGGTCATTGCCATTCTGCTGGGTGCAGAGCTTTTTTCCTACTTATTGAAAGGAAGCGGAACGTCTGGTACTCCAGTAGTTCTGGACACGCACTTTGGCTGGATCTTGATGGAAAGGTTGACAGCAGTTTGCGTCATTTGCAATCATCATATATTTCATCATTCTTTGTGCCTTCCAGTTTGTTAAGCCCATCACTGAACGCTGTGGTGGAACGACTTTGGAAACTGGAAGAACTGCCTCCTGATAAACCCACACCATCACCAGATTATGTTCTCTGTGAAAAGTTGTTTGCAGAAGGCTATACTCGTGATGAAAATGGTCGTTACAGTGTTGTACTTCCCCTCAAGAGCCCAGACCCTGACCTATGAGACTCCTACTCCAGAGCACTTCGTCGTTTCCATTCGCTCGAGCGTCGTATTAAACACCAGCCAGATCTAAAGGCTGCTTATGTTTCATTTATGCAAGATTATATTAACTCAGGTCATATGAGTTGTATTGACCGTTCGGATGTGAATTCCTGTCACTCCTATTACATCTCACATCACTTTGTGCACAAACTTGATAGTACCACCACCAAACTTCGTGTTGTGTTTTATGCATCAGCAAAGGCCAGTTCTGATTTGTCTTTGAATGATCTATTGTTGACTGGACCTAAGCTTCAAAGGGACTTAGTAGAAGTGTTGCTTCAGTTTCGAATTCCAATGATTGTATTTACAGATGATATAAAACAGATGTACCGTCAAATTCTGGTCACTGATGTGCATAGAGATTATGAGCGCATCCTTAGGAGGGAGTCTGAAAATCAACCTCTTGAAGTGTACAGTCTTAACACTGTTACATACGGTTTTAGCTCGTCCCTATTTCTCACTCTGAGCTTTGCATCAGCTTGTGGAAGATGCGAAGGAAGTTTATGCGAGCGCTGCATGTGTTTTGTTGTCTGACACTTATGTCAATGTAGTCATTGGAACCAAAGATGTCACTTTTGCTGTGAATCTGAGACAGGAACTACAATAGTTGCTCTCGCGAGGTGGGTTCCAGCTTCGGAAGTTCACCAGTAAATGCCCTGCTGTGCTGGAAGACATGTGTCCATAGGATGTGCAACTCTCGGATACGTGCTAATCTTTTGATGAACAATATGACACGATTCTAGGGCTGCAATGGAACCCCAGCTCAAACACTTTCAATTATGATATTCAACCGAGACCCCTGATTATGACAAAACGTGGAATTCTTTCGTACATAGCTCGGTTTTTTGACCCACTGGGATGGTTGTCACCATTGATACTCTTAGCCAAACATTTTATACAACAGCTGTGGCTGGCAAGTGTTGACTGGGACTGCCTGGCTCCTCCCGACATCATTGCGAAGTGGGAAACCATTCAAAATGAGTTGTCTTGCTGTTCCAACATAACCATTCCTTGCTATATCACCCTTAGCAGTGCAGACTCCACCTTTGAACTGCATGGTTTCTCTGACAGCTCAGAGAAGGGGTATGCAGTTGTAGTGTATCTTCGACAAGTGTCTTCCACGAGTGTGGTTACCATCCATTTGCTGCTTTCAAAATCTAAGGTGGCTCCTCTCAGAACAGTAACACTTCCACGCCTTGAGCTCTGCGCTGCTGTACTTCTGGCTCGGTGCTTGCACTTAGTGTTGGGTAAGTACTCATCAGTTTTGCCTCTAGAAGAGACATATGCTTGGACTGACTCTTCAGTTGCACTTTTGTGGATTAGGGCATCACCACATGTGTGGAAAACTTTGTCGGGAACAGAGTAAGTGAAATTCAGAGCTGCACCTCTGTCAATTGGTGACATTACATTCCAAGTGAACAGAATCCAGCAGATTGTGCTTCTCGTGGCCTTACTCCTGTGCCCAGCTTGTCGCACATTGCCTCTGGTGGTCAGGTTCTGCCTGGCTTTGTGAAGATAAGCATTGGCCATAGAGTACACTTCATGATTCTAGCCCTACCTGCAATGAAGAGCATCAAACTATTGTGCTGCAGGCCACCTTGACACAGTCACCATTCCTAGACTTAATTGAAAGACAGTCAAAATTAAATAAGGTAAAACGAATAGTCACACTGTGTTGCAGATTTGGGCAGGCAGTTGGTGCTGGTGGGTTACCTACTGCAGGTCCAGTTCAGTTGGATGAGATGCAAAGGGCCCTGAATATCCTAATCAAGATCTCGCAAATATAATTCACTGAAGAGTTTGCTCGTATTGCCAGGCAGCAACCTTGTTCTCCATTCATCCAGAAGCTGGCTCCTTTTGTAGATTCTGAAGGCATGCTGAGGGTAGGTGGTCCACTGCAAAGGACTGAATTGCAATTCAAAGAGAAACACGCAATCCTTCTCCCAAAAAATTGTCGTCTTGTAGTGCTGCTTGTAGTGTAGCTTCATTTAAAGTTTTTTCACCCAGGGTTCCAGATGCTGCAGTCATTGCTTCAAAGAGAATTTTGGGTGCTTGGCACCAGGAATCTCATTTGCAGCCACCTTCATAAATGTATACACTGCTTTCAAACCCATCCCAAACCCCTCACACCCATCATGGGATATCTTCCATATGAAAAGGTGGGCCAGGCCAAGCCATTTATGAATACTGGAGTCTATTACAGAGGTCCCATCTCCATCACCATGGCTAGACTTAGAAAGCCTCGTGTGCTGCAGGCATACATATGCCTGTGTGTGTATTTTGCAACAAAGGCCATACATCTAGAGCTTGTTTCAGATTTATCAACAGAGGCATTTCTGGCAGCCTTTAGGAGGTTCGTCGCTCGACGTGGATAATGTGCCAACATTTACAGTGACTGTGGCACTAACTTTGTTGGAGCCAGCCATCAGCTGGAAGAAGTTGCAAAAGTTTCTCGCTGATAGTGACACTTGCAAGCAGACTGTACAGTTTAGCAAAGTATAAGACTACCTGGCACTTCAACCCTCCAGCAGCTCCTCACTTCGGTGGACTTCGGGAGGCAGGTATCAAATCTGTCCAGTTCATTCTCAAGAAAGTTGTGGGGACCCAGTAGCTGACATATGAACAACTGAGCACTGTTTTAGCCCAGATTGAGGTAACACTAAATTCAAGACCTCTGTGCCCATTGTCGAGTGACCCTAATGACTTCTCTGTACTAACTCAGAGTCACTTTCTTACAATGGGTCCAGCACAGATATTGCCTGAACTGGACATGTCGTCAACTCCAGTCAACAGATTGACTACGGGGTCACTTCTACAGCAGATCCACCAGTCGTTTTGAATGCGGTGACATGTGGAGTATCTCCATCATCTTCAGCCCAAGGTTAAGTGGACCAGTGGAGAAGACAACATAGCTGAAGGCAGTTTGGTTTTGGTAAAAGACCAAGACTTGCCCCCCCCCCCCCCCCCCCCCCCCCCCTTTTTCAATTTGTGGTGGAAGCTTGGTAGAATAGTAGAGATCCACCCTGGAGCAGATGGTGTTGTGCACATCGTTGAAGTTCGTACCCAGCAAGGCACCTTCACCAAGCCAGCTGTTAAGTTGTGTCCTCTTCCTCTCAGCTAGTGCAAGGCCAAGAAATCCATCTGTGTATATAGAACCTGTTTGTGTAAATATTTATTGTTCGTTTTATGTTTTTTGTTTACTGTTAATGGGACTAATTACAGTAAAACCAATCTATTACGACCCCTCACGGTTCCTGCGAGTAGGGTCGTAATAGAAGGGTTGAGGGGGGTCATAATAAAAAATTTGGAACATATTTGGCCGATTTTTAACACACCCCTAACCCCTATGCCATCAAACATGTTATTTTTTTGCATGAAGTTCATGTTCAATCGTCTCTAGCACATAAAAAAATCACTTTTTAAATTAAATATAAATACATAGGGCTGATATGTTCTCACATTTTTAGTTTGGTTCGGTTTTTGGTTAAAAATGTCTGTTCTCGGTTCCGGTCGGTCATGGCTACACATTTTTATGAGTGCAACAAAGGTTACAAAATTTACAACAGTTTTTAAATTTCGACTTGTAAAAATCTGATTTATGTAACCATATCATATATTTTGCTGCCCGCTAAAATGGATATTTCTCTGCTAAATGTTTTAAATTCCGCCAAATTTAGCGGAAATTCAACTGAAAGAGCTTAACAAATATATACCACTAGCAATGCAAGCGGTATAAAGGTGGGTTTACGATTAAAGGCTGAAGAATAAAAAATTGTTCTTAATGACTCGATAAGCACACTGAAAATGACTATAAGAAGATTCGCAGTTTAGACCGAATTAGCAACTAAGTCTAGCCAATCAAAATTGTAGGAGACGTGAGTTACCGAAATAATTTGGAAAAATGAACCATTTACATATATTGAATTATTTGTGGCTACTGCTTGTTTAATCATTTTAAAAAACTCGTGAAATCTTACACGAAGGGAAGCTGATGCCAACATTAGGCATTTACATCAATAAATCTGAAAAGATTCATTAAAGCGAATTCAACCTCTTCCATGAAAGAAAGCATAAACATGAACTATTCTTTAAATTGAGAGGATACTGTCTCTCGATTAAAACAATTACATTCATACGATTTCACAATACAACATGACCTAAATACAAGTTGTAACTACAGTTTCCCACCAACAACTGTTGTTGTACTCCAATTGGTGACTTTGTCTTGACTTGCACTAAGATATAAAATATAACGATCTCTTAAGTATTATGCATACGGCCCGTCAAGACCCGCATACGACAGTTATAAACTAATACACTTGAACACATTGATTCATATCTTAACCCTCTGTCGGGCGCAACCGATCTACTAGGCACAGCTCTGGTGTTGTACCTTCCCATATTGTACATAGCTGGCATCACTAATTGTTCTCATGAGTAGCTGCTTCATTTCTTGTGTTGTTTACATCCATGCCAGTTAGTCTGTTGTAAACCTCCTTGGAAGTCATAGAATGGAAATAGTGCTTGTCAGGCACATTGCGCCCAATATTGCAACATTTAGTAAGGTATGCATTTTTGAATATTTATTACTTAATTTAATTATGTTATTAATTTATAAACTAATGAATACATGAATTCAACAATTATAATTTAATTATCTCTTTTTAGCAACCTGGCCTATCAGGCACATTGCGCCTGAACGTGATATTCATTGTTGCCTTTCTTTTTGTTTCAGATTTTGTGCAAAGTGTTGAAAAAAGTTTACAATTTGAATAATCCAGATTACTTCAATGAAATAATTAATTATATACAAAATGATGAAGATACCGAAGATGATTTTGGAGAAGAAAGTGACATTGCGTAGAATATGAAGACTAAGAAAGTCGGAGTGATTCCAAATCAGAGTAAGAGGCTGGGTACGTGGTCAGTGTTTGGTACTGTGTGTACAGAAGTCTTTGTAAATATTACTCTGTACAGATTTGAATTCCTGCCATTGCCATCAGTGGCGTGCTCGTAGTTAGTGCTTCTAGGAACTCGTATATTTAGACAGTCAGTTGTTCGCAATTTGTTCGGGAGAAATGGTGTTTGGTAGTGCCCGCCAGTTCTCATATCAACAAACTTTCGTGTAATACAGTCCATCAAGATGTTCGACGCAACATTTATTGATCCAACCGTGCCGGATATTGTTCCGACATAGTCGATTATCTACCGCAACAATGTTTTGTGTATTTGTTCGCACGGTGCTATTTCGGTCGTCACTCATGCTACCTCGTTCGTGACTCGTATTTCGTCAAGAGTTTTCAGAAGTTGTGGTGGAATTTTGTCCCAGCACGTTGTCAGAGCATTTATATATCAGTACTTTGCCAAATGGGCATGTTTGCATTTAGTTGTATTGATGTGTGTATCTGATTCGTATTCACAGTGATCTACACGCACTAACGATAACATTGTAACATTTAAGAAATCACAGCTACTTAGTTCCATTAACTGTGATGAAATCACAGCTACTTAGTTCCATTAACTGTGATGAAATCACAGTTATAGCAGTTATAAATCACTGTTAATTGTAGAAACTGTGCTAAAATCACTGTTACTGATCACAGTTAGTTAATCACTATTACGAACAGGATTATTAGCATACGCAAGCTCCATGTGCCTGTTGCTTTTGACCTCAATAGTGTGGAATAGTGTTGAACAGGGCTGATAAACATCTGGCATTTCAGAGACTTCTCGAGAGCAGAAAATCGACTACATCGTGCATTTACATTATCAGTTTCGCAAGGTGACAGTACTGACGCACGTCTCTTCTTTTCTACTTGCCAGGGCTTAGCTCAAATTCAGAACGGTTTTTATGATGACCACATCGCACTGGAAGTTGCGTTCAAAGGCAGTAGTGAATTTGACACCAAGTCTCATGCCCAATGACTTATCAAGTTTGATGATGAGTATTACGCTGTAATGGCCATACATGGCCGTGTCATAGCGAGCAATGGTAGGAATGACAAAGGAGCCACCCAGTTACATTCAAACACATCACATGTCAAGTTGCACACTATTCAGCTTCCCAGTTTCAATGGTGACCCAAAGTCATGGTCGAACTTTGCAAACCTGTTTCAGTCCATGGTAGTCACCAATGATAACTTATCTCAGGTGGATCATTTCACATACCTGAAGTCTTGTTTAACTGCAGAGCTATTGTTGTTAATCCAGTCCCTACCACTCTCAGAGGAAAATTACACTATTGCATGGAAGATTTTAGTGAGGAGATATGACAATAAAAGACTCATAACCTCAAACCACATTGAAGCGTTACTTCAAGTGCCAGTGGTATTTTCTGACTCTTCGAGCTCTATGCATGCACTGCTAACTGCGCTAGCCGAAAATATGGGTGCTCTGCGAGCACTGAAAATTCCTGTGGATCACTGGGACTTGTTGCTTCACTTGATGGAAAAGAAACTGGACCCTTACCTGCGCCGCCAGTGGGAGCTGACAGTAAGTGATCCATCACTGCCAAAGCTGACAGAATTCATAGAGTTCTTAGAAAAGCAGTCTCAATCAGCCGAAGCAGTCGGTTTGTACCAGGTCAAGACCTCTATGTCAAAGACTTCAATTGTGTTCAAATCTAGCAAACCTAATTTGTACAGTCGAACTACTTCCATGGTGAACATGACACAAACAGCTACTGCTAATTGTACCCTATGTAAGGCAGACCACATTCCTTCTCAGTACTTCCAGTTGCTGAGTATAGGCCCAAAGGAATGTTACGCTCTTACCAAAAGGTTGAATTTGTGTTTGAACTGCCTTAGATCATCACATCGAGCTAGAAACTGTAACTCCAAATTCACGTGTCGACACTGTGGTGCTAGGCATAACACATTGCTACACTTTGCTGAACACAGGATGCATCAGCCCCTGAAATAAATGACCCCTCGGATATCACAATAAAAGAACATACAGGAGATGGCCAAACTAAAATTGTATCCACACTTGCAGCTCATACCACCATGACATCTACCACCACTGTTTTGCTGTCTACTGCTCTAGTAGACATCCAGGATGCATTTGGAGCTCCCCAACAAGTATGTACCCTTCTAGACTCAGCTAGCCAGGCTAGTTTCATAACCGAGGCCTGCCTACAGCGATTGGGACTGCCCTGACAGAAGATTCAGCTCCCGATCCATGTATTTATTATCCAATATGCCAGTCAGTGTTTCCAAGTCAGCCACGACTTGCCTAATCAGTCCTTTAGGACAAACCTCACCATCATTCAGTCTGGATGCCTTTGTTCTATCTCACATTTCAAGTGATCTCCCTAACGCTCAGCTACCCTCTAGCATTTGTGATGTTGTAACGCACCTGAAACTCGCAGATCCTACCTTTGCCCGTCCAGACCCAGTCGACTTGCTGATAGGTGTCGAGTTGTTTCCACACTACATGACTGGGCACAAAAGGGATGGAAGCAAGGAAATGCCCATCATATTGGAGACTGTGTTTGGATGGATCCTCATGGAAAGGGTTAAAACTGCTGTTCCATTGCAACCAATAACATCATGTTGTATTTCATTGTTTACTTCATCCCCATCGCTTGAATATGTTGGCAAAAGGTTCTGGGAATTAGAAGAAGTTCCTCGGAAAACACACCACTCTCCTCAGGAAGCACTCTGTGAAGAGATGTTCATAACAGCTTATACAAGAAACCAAACAGGGAGCTACAGTGCTGCTTTGCCCTTTTGTCAATGAAGACCATAGTTAGGGGAATCTAAGAACCAAGCAGTACGTAAGCTTCATCGTCTCAAGAGGCAACTGAAACTGAAACCTTCAGTAAGACCCCAGTATGCAGATTTTATAGAAAATTACCATTCATCTGGACACATGGAGAGGATTCAAGGGGGAGAAATCTCTGTAAGTGAGGCCTACTACATTCCTCACCACTTTGTAGTAAAGACTCATAGCACCACCACTAAGTTGCGAGTGGTGTTCGACGCATCAGCAAGAACCACAAATGGCCAATCGCTCAATGACATACTTCTTATAGGCCCAATACTCCAAAGCAGCATTGTTGATGTGTTGCTTCAATTTTGTATGTACCCTATTGTGTTCACTGCAGATATCAAAGAAATGTATTGGCAGATATCCATTCATCCCTGCGACAGAGATTATCAGAGCATTGTGTGGAGGTCCTCGGATGATAAACCCATCGCGGAATACAGATTGAACACAGTTACTTATGGGGTGTCATCTGCACCATATCTTGCCATACGCACTCTCCAACAACTCGCAGAGGATGAGAAGAGCAGATTTCCTGTTGCAGCGAAGATTTTATCATCAGAACATGTATGTAGATGAAGTAGCCACTGGAGCTTGCAGTGTTAAGGTAGCACTCAATCTACAGTAGGAGCTCATAGCATTACTGAAGGTGGGTGGATTTCAGTTGAGAAAGTTTGTGAACAACCATGCAGCCTTGTTGGATTGGCTCCCACCGGACGACATTCATGCACCATCATCTCACTCGTTTGATCTTGACCATGACTTAGCTATTAAAGTCCTAGGCCTGCAATGGAACCCTTCCATTGACTCATTTTCGTATGTAATCCATTCCAACTCCAGTCCGCGTACAAAACGCATTGTCGTGTCAGACTTGGCTCGAGTGTTTGACCCGCTTGGTTGGCTAGCTCCCTTAACTTTGTTTGGCAAACACTTGATTCTGATGCTGTAGCTGAAATGTGGGATACTGAACCATTCCTGGAAGTGCGTGAAAAGTGGGACCGTGTTAGATCTGAACTGTCATTATTGTCGTCCATCGCTGTGGCCCGTCCACTAGTGAAGCTGCAAGGGTGCACATATCAAGTTCACTGCTTTGCTGACAGTTCCGAAATTGGTTATGCTGCTGTTGTATACTTTTGTGTGAAACCTCGGCAGGGTCCAAAATAGTTCACCTGTTGGTTGCCAAATCTAAGGTTATGCCTGTGAAGAAGGTGTCGCTACCTTACCTAGAACTCTGTGTGGCTCTTTTGCTAGCTTGGCTTCTCTGTCTCGTCATCAACAACTATGATTCGAGGCTGCACATTGAGGCCACTTATGCCTGGACAGATGCTATGGTATTTTTATCTTGGATTACATCATCACCTCACCTCTGGAAGACCTTTGTGGCCAACCGAGTCAGTGAAATTCAAGATTACACATCAACTGAATGGTGGCATCATGTTCGATCGTAGGAAAATCCTGCTGACTGCACTTCACGGTGTTTGACGCCCGCATAGCTTCAGCAACATCATTTGTGGTAGACTGGACCATGGTGGTTGAAGGAAACCAGTGATCATTGGCCCTGCTATATGTCCACAGAAGAGACCTCTGCATCAGCCTCCATCATTTCTGAACAGAAAACACTCCCATTTGGCAACTTTGTAGACACCAGCCCCTTGGAGTTATTGCTTGAAAGGTGCAGCAAGTTGAATAAGCTTATCCGCATAACAGCATATGTTGTACGTTTTATTCACAATTGTCGAGTGCCATAAACCAAGGCTACTGATACTTTACTACCCCATGAACTAGACACAGGCTTGAACATTTGGCTGAGGTATGACCAAGCTTCTTGCTTTGAAGCTGATATTAATGCTCTAAAGAAGCAGCAGTGTGTATCACCTCAGATCCAGAAATTGGTTCCATTTATTGATCCCTGTGGAGTGGTCAGGGTGGGTGGTAGGCTGCCTCAGTCAAACTTACCATTTGATCAAAAGCACCCGGCTTTACTTCCAAAATTGCACTGTTTTACAGACTTAGTAATCAGACATTATCATGAAGTCAATCAGCATCCAGGGTTTCAAATTCTTCAGAGTATCCTCTGGACACAATTTTGGATACTTGCAGACAGGTGTGCCATTCGTCACTGTCTTCGTTACTGCCTCAAGTGCTTTAAGACAAGACCTGCCTCTTCGGCACCATTAATGGGAGACCTTCCTGCCATGAGGATTCAGCAGGTGAAACCCTTTGCAAAGGCCGGGGTAGACTATGCTGGTCCGTTTACTATTAAGCTTGCCCGAGTTCGTCACCCAGTGTTGTTAAAAGCTTGTCTTTGCATATTTGTTTGTTGTGTAACAAAAGCAGTGCACCTTGAGTTGGCATCTGATATTTCTACCGATGTGTTTCTAGGTGCATACAAACGGTTTCTTGCCCGTCGTGGCAGGTCATCTGATCTATATAGTGACTGTGGAACCAACTTTGTGAGTGCTAATAACCATCTGAATGAGCTGCGACAGCTGCTTGCTTCTCCCAACCACCAACAGACCATGGCAAGCTCCTTGGCCACCCTTGGGGTAACTTGGCATTTTAATCCTCCCCACAGCACCTCACTTCGGTGAATTACGGGAAGTTGGAGTTAAGTAGGTCAAGTCCCATTTGAGGCGTGTTATTAGAGAGCAAATTCTCACTTATGAGGAACTGAATACTGTTCTAGTGCAGATCGAAGCCATCCTCAACTCCAGGCCTCTTTGTCCACTGAGCTTGGACCCGAATGACGTGTCTGCGCTTACTCCTGGTCATTTTTTGACTCTTGAGCCACTTGTTACAGTTCCAGAGCCAAACCTGGAAGACGTCCATCTGAATCGTTTACAGCGCTGGCAGCTCGTGGAGAAGCTTCAGCAAGTTTCTGGAAATGCTGGCATCAGGACTATCTTCACACTTTACAGCAGCGTCCAAAGTGGCAGGAAGAAAATCAACCTCTTCACCCTCAGCAACTTGTATTAGTAAAAGACAGGCTTCCTCCACTCCAGTGGCGCTTAAGACGCATCATTGAGCTACACCCTGGTTGTGATAAAGTGCCTAAAGTAGTCACTGTCCGCACAGTGGACGGAAACATTAAACACCCCGCCGTTAAACTGTGCTCACTGCCCTTTAAGGGTTGAAATGAATATTTCAAGGTAGGTGGTGGGTAGTGCCCCCCAGTTCTCATATCAACAAACTTTTGTGTAATACAGTCCATCAAGATGTTTGATGCAACAGACAGTGATGACGAAAATTCAGCGGCAGATAAGAATTATTTTGTAGGGAAAGATAAAATTACAAAATGGAGGAATGATCTTCTACCGAGTAACAAAAGAAGGGAACCTCGCAACATACTTTCTCATTTGCCTGGGGTTATAGGAAATGCTAAATGCACAACAACGGCTGTTGATTGTTGGAGAAATTTGATTACCGATGAAATGTTGGAAGATATAATTAGATTCACCAATCAATACATAGTAAGCATCAAAGATCAATTTTCCAGAGAAAGGACATAAAGACCACAGATGTTATTGAAGTAAGGGCTTTTATCGGATTGTTGTACCTAGCAGGAGCTTATAGAGGGAATAGGCAGAGTCTCGAGGAACTTTGGGGAAGTAATGGTGATGGAGTCTAAAAATTTGGCCTTGTAATGAATATAAGAAGGTTCAAGTCACTGATATGTTGCCTGTGTTTCGATGTTAGTGATACCAGGTTAGCCAGAAAAGAAGTAGATCGTCTTGCTCCTGTTCATGATATTTTCACTAAGTTTGTAGCCAATTGCCAAAAAAGTTATTCTCTTGGAAAAAATGTCATGGTTGATGAAATGCTTCCCAGCTTTTGTGGTAGATGTTCTTTTCGGCAATATATACCATCAAAACCAAATAACTACGGTATAAAGATTTATGCTTTAGTAGATACGAGGATGTCGTATTCCTATAATTAGTAAATTTATCCCGGGAAGCAGCAAGAAGGGCCTTTTGTGCAAAGTAATAAGCCAACTGACTTAGTGAAGAGATTGGCTGAGCCTTTATTTCGAACAGGACGTAACATAACAGCGATAATTGGTTTAGTGACCTAGATCTTGTCGAAGAACTGAAACAAAAAAATTGGTACTTTGAAAAAAAATAAAAGACAGATACCACAACAATTTGTTGCTACCAAAGGAAAAAACTGCATACTAGTATTTTTGGCTTTCAAAAAGGTACTACTTTAGTATCATATATATCATGACCACAGAAAATGTCATACTTGTGTCTAGTCTTCATAATGACCAAGAAATTGATAAAAATACTGGCAAGCAAAATAAACCTGCAATAATGACATTTTATAACTCCACTAAGGGAGGAGTTGATATTGTAGACAAGATGTGTGCTATATTCACTGTAGCTCAAAACATCAAGAGATGGCCTACGGTGATATTTTTTATGATGTTGAATATAAGTGGTATCAGTGCACAAGTACTTACCTCGGCAATGGTTTGGAAGCAATGCGGAGAAGAATATTTCTCAAGCAGCTGTCCCAGGAACTGGTAATTGGCGAAATACAAACCAGAAGTATGAAGACCATTGATATGCCTTTGGAACTCCTACAAAGATTGAAAAGATTTAGTCCATTCCCAGAAGAAGATCAGGACGATGAACCATCTCCAGGACGACTGAAAAGATGTAGGTATGTTACATGCACCATCGAAACTGGTATCAGAAGACTGTCGAAATATGAATGCAAGAATGCGATATGTATGTCACATGCAAATTTTGTTTGATTTCTGTTGCAATGAACTTATGCCCAGCAAGTAAAGCATTCAACATTTTACAATACCCATTGTTTATTTTGTGGTTATCTTGTATTGATTTAGGTTACTAGAAATGGGTAAATGAAACACGAAAAACTTTTTAGAAATTGCTATTGTACATTGGCTTCTAAATTTGTCATTGTTTATTATTTTCAAATGTATGTTTTTTTAATGTAAAAAAAATCATTTGAATGATATACAGTACACTTGTATGTATGTAATATATTTTACAACCAGAAGAATGTGTAAAAGAATGCCACAATGCAATCTGTCACATAACATTTTTGTTTGTGATTTGTATAACAATTTACTAAACAGATCCTCCAAGTATAGCTTGTAATACTTAAATATTTACAATGTAAATATTGTTTACTTTGTGATTATTTTATATTCATTTTAGAATACTGCTTATGGGTAATGTAAATAAAAAAAAATAGAATTGGTTTTAGCGTATATCTTTCCACAATTTGACATTGCTTTTTATGAAGTCTACATTATGATGTACATTGTTTTTACTTAATTCAAAGGAGGATTTTATAATTCCTAGAATGCAGATATTTTTTACAGCATGTGGTACATATTTTACAAGAATAAGAATATGTAGCTGTAGGTTTCATGGTTAAAAACATGCTGTATATGGAATGTGCCTGTCGAGCACATTGCAGCCGAAGATGTGATTTATCATATTGCGCTCGACGAAGGGTTAAGCACACAGCGCACTCATTCTGTTAAGTCAATCGTAAACCCATCTTAACACATCGCTAAATAAATGCCCGCCTGAAGCAAAAACAAAAGAAATGTTCTTTATTATTCTTTTAACTACACCCTTGCAGGCAATGAAACATAGTCTCACACAATAGCGAGGCCATGGCTGGTTTATAATTAGACTGTTAAAAAATGTTGTGTTTAACCTAAATTGATTGGGCACCCGTGAAGATAGGTACTAATTCAGTACGTCAGTTGACTTGTGTGTCACGGCCTTCGGCGTAGGACCGCTAGTGTTTGTCCATGGTAGTATGAACACAGAGGCCTATTGTAACATTCTGGATAATGAAATACTCTCGACATTGTGGTGTTTTTACGGAATGGACCAGTGTTACTTCCAAGATGACAATGCCAGGTGCCATGTTTCAAGGGCTACTATGCAATGGTACGCGACAAAAATGTTCGCCGATTGGACTGGCCCACCCAGAGCCCCGACCTCAACCCTATAGAACAGCTTTGGGACGAATTGGATCACTGGGTGAGGGTTCGTTAGGCGCGGCCAAAATCCATTGCTCAACTCGTGGAATAGTTGCAAGATGATTGCCGACGAATCCCCGTGGATGTCCGACACACACTCGTAGAGAACATGCCAGACAGGGTAGCTGCTGTTATAGCCACAAGAGGTGGCCCTATGAGATTGTAACTGGCTGAAAATCACAGAGCAAACATTGTGGACCGGTGCCCAATTACATTTTGGTAAAGTATGAAATTATAATTAAAGTAATTTACGTTACTAATGTCTGTGTACACAACTTGAATATATAACCACGTTTAACAGAATTAAATAAAATCAGACACAATAAAAGATAAAACCGTGTTCCTGTATTAGCAATGCATGGTTTATTGGGAAACCTTAACCTCTTAATCCCAGGGAACTGTTTAGGATGATTTTAGCACTACAACACGTAAGTAGTAATATTGTAAATATAATGCTACAGATACGTTACATACCGTAATATAAGCAGAAGTGTTATTATTTGGTAAATTGTTAAGTAAACTCTTGGATCAACCGACTATAGGTTGTTCATGGTAAAGTGAACACTTTTTAAGGCCCTCTTAAATTTTTCTGTTCACCTAATCTCTATCTTCCTGCTGCTTTTTAGTATTAACATTTCAATGTGACCAATAAATAGAGTGTATACATTTCACCACCCTCAAAATTTAATGCCTAGGCTGTAACAGGATCATATATTTATTAGTGGATAAAACCTGTTGGAAGGGCCTTAAAAAGTGCTCACTTTACTGTGAACAGCCTATAATTGCGGGGGGGGGGGGGGGGAATAGTCCGGTAAACCAGAATGTCCAGTAAATTGCAAAGTATCAAAATCATGTAAATTTACTTGTTTTATAGTGGAATGTATACAATGTATATTTGTGTGGAACACTTAGTCAATGATGTGGAGACAAAAAATGCACAGGAATGGTCTTTCTCCTTTTCCTACCTGTAACCTGTCAGTCATTTCGGTGGCGCCAGGCCGTTCGCTCCATCTCCCATCCTTTCTTCTCCGATCCATTGTCCTTTTCCATGTTATTTTTGTTGCCTTCCTCAAGCATACATAATTATCTGGGAAGGGTCCCCATCCCCTTGCTCGGAGATGCCACGGCAGTTAAATGTTCAGAACAACACTTGTGGCTAGCCAGCGGTCGGGTTGCTGTTTCACTGCGAGGAATACAGATGCATGCAGTGATAAACTTACAAGGAGTCTTGGAATGGAAAGCTTTGGTGTTGAGAAACACAGTAAAGGGGCTGGAGTGATTTTCCTACCAAGCTAGTTTTTGTATGAGTTGGGGTGACGTCAGCTCTACACGTAAAATGGCAGCAAGTATGACGACTTAAATATGTTAATATTTTCTGTTATCTATCACTGTAGTTTTTTTTCCATTTGGTTCGACATCATTTTTTAAAACATAATTCTTCAGTTTATCTTTTGCTTTACGAATATCCGACACTGTTTGTTTTTTCATGCCATACACACACCCTGGCCACTGAAATGGCTGCTTCTAGTTTTGCAATAAGTTCTAGTTTCTAACTGTCAAATTCACATGCTTTCTTTTTGTTCTGTGGCTAGTCATTTCCGCAAAAAAAAAAAAAAAAAAAACATGCACGCCATCACCATACACCACACCCGACGTGTCAGGCTAAAAATAGCTTTCACTCCCTTTGCAGTGTAAAGCTGTCAACTCGCGTGTTTGCTATTCACCAAATAAAGATAACCATGTAGGTCCCGAGCCCTGTTATGTTACTTACATGCGCATATATACCAAAGAACAATAACCATGTAGGTCCTGCACTGCATCTAGTAAGTATACTAGACACAGCGGTGAAAATAATTTATCTCAAGATTTTGGCCATTAAAACCAAAGTTGGTGAATGGAGGTTCAGTAAAACGAGGGTTTACGTAATTTGTTAGTTTTAACTTCGGTCCAAGAAAACCCCAACTGGTCAGTTTTTTTTTTTTTTTTTTTTTTTTTTTTTTTTTTTTTTTTTTTTTTTAGAATTCGGGTCAGTTTCGGTTTTTGTAAAAATGATTGAACTGAACCGAAAATTGGTCAACCGATCAGCTGTATAAATACATGTGTATATTTTAATAGCTGGATATCTCCCGATTAATTTGATACCCAAGAAAGGCATATTGGACAACCCGTCATAAAAAAAGAATGCCTAAACACAGTATGACATGGTCGAAAGTTTGTGAAAAGATTGGACTATGTATTATTAAAACATAAAGTTATTATTAAAGATCTATTACGCAGGTCTTGTGGGTCATACATTAATATGAGGCACGTAGTGATCAAAAAGTTTAGGTAGCGTTTCGCAATACGTACGTTATTGCGGTGCTCTTGCTTTGATCTGGCCGTTTCATTGCTAGAAAATCGGACTTATTACGCACAAAGAAGAAACTAAAATCACTGTTAGAGATACCTTACGTTTGAAGTAAAACACCACACGTTATTTATTGATAATATATATGATGATACATTATTTATATTAAATCACTTTGTGTGCTGCGGCTAGCAGTGAATACATTGTCGTGTGTACGTAGCTGGGCGAGTGCCTAGATCCTGTGCAGCGCGGTCGGGCGCAACAGTGCCTACTACTGTCGCTTCGGCCTAGATCCTCTGTCTGGGCTGTGAAGTAGGTGGCCCTGGCACGAGCATCATGCTCATGCTAGGCCGCCCAAATGCCGCTCAACTCTTGCTCATACCAGGGCCGACTGCCTCGCGCAGTTGTCGATCGATCACTACAAGATTACTCGTGGGTAGCGGCAAGCCAGCGCCACTGCCATCGTTATTGCTGGTGTTGGGAAAATATGCTGATAGATGCTATTCACGTCAATGTGATGAATTTCTACAAAATTTAGGCGGCTTGTGGCCCTCTGTACCGGTACAATGAGGCCCAGCAATGTTTACAGGAATACAAAAATTTAGTGCGGCCTACTTGAAATATTAATTAACACAAATTTTTCATGAAAAAATTCTGACTTGACATATAAACACATACTGCCTAAAATTTCACCTTACGTAGGTATGGGCGGAGGAGGGTTACAGAAGTAAAAAATGAGTGGGAGTGGTAAGGCAGAGGCGATATGGTACAGTACATGACTAGATAAAGAATTCTCGACCTGGCCTGCACCCTCCCCCCCCCCCCATATCACTGTTCCCCTCTGACATGAAGTAATTTATTGCTTCACACTGCTTGGAACAACAATTGTCAAAGTTGTGAGAAGTGGGTGACCGCTAACATCAATAAAGGCCAGTTTTCCGTAAACTGAAAACCATGGATAATATAAACTTTTACCGCGTTTGAAGAATAGGTCTACAAAAACAAATCCGTGCATAACTGAAACCACGTTTTAAGATACCGCGGTTAGCGAAGGATTACTGTATCTATTTTTAGACGTGCCTCAAATTTTCTACATTTTCGGCCTAAATTTTTAACAGTTCCTCGGGATTGGTCGTAATAGAGAGGTGGTCATAATAAATGGAGTCATAATAGAGGGGTTTTACTGTAGCATATAAGTGTGGACCCTTCAGGGCGGTAAGTCGCAACTCAATTTTTTTTGGTTAAAATACAGCCCACATTGTTCTCGAGACCAAACAATCAGTAAAATGGATAACGTGTAATCTGCCCATGGCAATTTCACATATAGTCCATTCACCCTTTATTTGGACTTTTGGAATAGATCCTTTGAAAAATCACCCTAGGCGGATTATGTCAACCTATTTTTCGAATAACTTGTATTCCACAATTATTTAACACTGTGCTCAACTTTAGAGTACTATATTATTGAATAAATGAAACTTTATCTTAGTATTTTATATAACTTGTACCATTTATTTCATATTAAATACGAATTAACAGCGAGAGCAGCGACGTGTTGGCAATGGCCGGTAAGAAATAGTTCAGATTTGTAAAAAAATTTTAACCTCATTTTATATATATTATTTGTAAGTTAAACTTTGCCAATTGATATATTTGTATTGTTAGGTAGCACTGATGAAAATACATTTCATTGCTGTAGTTAAAAATATCCGCACAAATTCCAGTGTGTAGGCTGGTATTTTTTTTCTGTCCGGAATAATGGTTCAATAAGCGAAGCAGAGCGTCTCTCTCGTTCTCTCTGTCTCTTCTCTCTCTCTGGAAGATCGTACCACCTGTGTAGGAAAGGTATACGTTTTATTTCTAATTTCAGCACATCTCGTACAGTAACAGTAATGATGTCTGAGATTGTAATTTACAACTGAAGCGTGATTTTATTGTTTAAATACCTATTATGTGTTATTTTGATGCAACAACATATTTTAGATGCGATGGCGCGACACAGCTCTACAAATCCAGCAGGTTGGCAGACGTTGTGTGGAAAGCGTTCCCAAAATGGTGGCGGCGGGCGACATGTAATGACACGGTGTGTTACCAATGAAGCGTCAAGTTCGTACTCGTGTTTTCGAAACATCCTACGGAAGTTACAATGTTGTGATAAATATGTGTTTCCACGGCTGAGTGAAATGTGTTGTGATCGTTGCGTATGAAAGGGCGTGGTGGCTGCTTTGTAAACGTTACGCAGGCCAGGTGTGTGTTGATTTCAAATATGTGCAAAATTTATACGTTTTAACCATGAACTGATGTTATAACGAAATCATTTATTTTCCTTTACGTCGGTTTTTCACAACATTGTACCTTTGCGCTAGGTGTTTGGAAAACAGTTGTGTAACGAGCTTACGTTTCTGTGATTTGAATGTCTGCAACAATCCCAACAAAATACTAAGTCCGCCCAGATAAAATTATATAAATAATAAAATAAACCTACAAACCAGTAAATACCAATGCATGTAAATATTAGCAGAATAAATGTTACGGTAGGCCTATGTGTTTGTGTGTTCACCAGTATCTTTTATGTTTGTCGATGTAGAATACATAAGCGACATGAGTTGTGTGCTTGAATTTACTGTGTTTCGTTCGACTGGTTGTCCCTTCGTTTTAATTTTTATTCCAAACACATACTAATAACAATAGGTTAAATGCTACTGTTGTTTACGCCAAAGTTGTAACAAACACCGTCGTGGCAAAACATTAATGTGTATTATGTATAACGTGCTATGTCGTGTGTAACAAATATAAAAAGCTGACCTAAATATTGTTATAGGCCTACATTGTTAACATTCGTAGGAAATGGTTTCAGCAATATTACATAATTCTTTGAACAGCTGTAAACAGCAATCAACGCATTTAACAGTTATAATAATAGAAGTCACATGGTAGTGTTTATGTTTACGTGTAGCAGAAGGATTCGCAATCAGTAACCAAAAGTAGAAATTTGGCAGGGCTTCAGAAAAGGCTGAAGTTATCGTGAATCAACTATACACAAATTTTCTTAATATTCACACTTAATTTCAAGTAAATACAATTTCCATAATTTAACAATGACAATCTTAACATTTGTTCAGTGTTTCAGACTAGAAATTATGATTTCCCCTAGAGAAGACTTACACATACATCATCATGGAAATGTGTTTGCTTAGTACAACATGCAAAGCAAAAATATACTTATTCGGGCCTTGGCTGAAATATACATTAATTTAAGATAACTTCCATGCCTATTTATATTCACATTTATAGAATTTATTGGCTTACCATAAAAGTATTAAAAACTCACTGTGCAATAATCAAAATACCTACCCTGCAGTGATTCCAATCTAAAATTATGACAGTTAAAACTTTGATATAAAAAATGTGCATATACTGACATGTAAACTTTTGAATTAAGAAAGCTTACAAATTTACAAAAACAAGCGTTACATTTTTTTCTGGATTAAGTCTGTTAAGAGGAAATGTGGAAATTTTTTTATCGCCAGATGAAAAACAAAGCAACTGTTCCGCTACCTGAAGTAAGATAAATTTATTATTCTGTTTTTTGTTTTGTGATCGTCATTTTCACAGATTGTGCACACACAAAACACGTAAAATAAATATGAACGAGTACTCAAATTCCTATCTTTTTATATAATTTTGGTAGCCTAGCAGCCTACTTTCAACCTTAAGCTAATATTATGTTAGAGAATATGAATTTGGACATATGGCATGGCAGACACCGGAACTACAGAGATAATTTACTTTACATTTTAACAAAACTGAATAAAATGCAAGATGCCCTTTTTGAATAAAATAAACAGGACACAAATACTATATAAATATATTACGAACTTAGAGCGTCTGTAATCTGTGATTAGTAAACGTATGTAACACACGTGACTTTGCACTCATAGGCTATTTATGCCTCACTTAAGGGGAGCTCAAGGGACATAACACTTTTCTGTTTATTGTTTAGTCTCTGCTTTCAGAGGCACACACCAAAATAGCTCAGTAAAGATATCAGGGTGAGTTTACTCTTTGTACAGCAGGTCAATCGGTTCACTGATCTGTTCATGCATGAACAGGTTGAGTGAGCTATGCACATAACGCATGGCCATGCACGGCTAGTGCACAAGCAGAGCAGCAGTTTGGCTGCATCATGAGCAGGACAGTGAGGGCGACATCAAGTTGCAGTTGACAGGGATGCTCTATATTCCATTTAACTGTGGCAGACATTGCTAAAAATTCTCTCTGTTGAAGAACTGCTGTGGGGCACTGTCAATAGAGCCACCATTGTTTTAGGCTGGGCTTTGAATTTTGGTTGGCCACTGAAATTTTTAATGTTGGAAATTTTGCACCAACCAACTCCATTCTTTTTTCACTTATGATATCACCCGAGAAACTTTCACACTGATACAAAGCAAACTCTTGTTCCAGTACATCCAACTCTGAAACACAAGTCTTGGGAACCTCACAATGAAGTACTGAACAGGGGAATAAGAAGCAGTTCTCAATGAAATACCGCAGACTTCAACATGGGAATTTAATCCAAAATGTAACTGCTTCCTGAAACATAACAATCACGCACAGAAGAGTCTGGCTATCAACCTGGCTTGTAAGCTCTTTTAACTATGCTCCACACTTAGAGCCAATAACCAAATCTGTATTGTCTTTCTGGTATTTCCCCTTCTTGAAGTTAAATGTCAGTGATTGATGTGGAACTCAACTGCAAAGCAGATGGTTTAACAAATCTAACTAGTAAATCTCTGAGAAGACCTTGCAATTTAAGTCTTAACATAATGATGCATGTAGCTTAAACTAGTCAAGAGTTACTTTGGTGAGCGCTAAGTCAGACGTGCTCTGGTTCACAATTATTAAGGCTGAGTGAGTCGTCTACTGAGACTAACACCGGTCGAGTTGGCTGAAGACTCGGTACAAAGTCAGCTGCTGTTGGCACTGCAATATGCCTAACTATCACCTGTGCCCTTTGAGGTAAGGCTGACTTATCAGGGTACTCACTCACCGGTCTCCTGGGTTCTGGTGTCGATGTAGACAGACTGGGACCAGTAGATGCCTGGGTGTTGCTGGCTGACAAGGTGCAGTATGGTGACGTGAGGTATCTCTGGCTCCAGTTGGTTGCTGCACTGCTTCCACAAAATGAGTTGGCAATACCCAACTTAGTGCCACATCCAGTGACTAGTGCACGTACTGCAGGATGTGGCTCGACGCCAAGCCTACTGTGCAAAGGGAAATAAACTGGGTTGGTGTCTGAAGACGACTGCCTCTCCAGGAGACAGGCGGTCTAAGCCCTTTCCCGTGGAATATCTCCACCAAGTGTGGATGGGTTGTTGTTGCACACTCGCTTAGCAGCAAAGAACTCCTTTTTTCTCCTCCCTTCGAGCACTGTACCTCTCCCCATAGGGCATGGAGGCAGGGCTGACACTTAACTTACTTTCATTTGGTGCAAGCAATTGACGGTACCCTTACTAAGTGTAGAGCCCAACAGCAGTTGACAGCACGAACCTTGTGCTTCTACGGTTCTACACCTTGGCACACAAACTTAGAGTGTTAGGTCGTATGGGCCATCTTCCTACTACTGTCAGGGTGTGGTCCAGCACTGGCGGTGCCCCGGCAGCGTTACAACCTGAGGTGGCTATCCTGCTCTTGTTGGATTAGTACCTAGTGGTTGGAGCTCCACCTTTCTATGGCCGTCGAAAGTGTTGTGTTTGCTGACGCACAGATTCCTGAAGGGGATTTATAGTCTTACACTGTGGTTTGTAATATTGTCACACCCGGTCGTTTGCTTGCTCCATCTTGAAGTAGAGTTCCTAGTGTCAGATAGTATTTACCTCTAAACAAATGTACTCTCAGGATAGGATAAAAATGGTATTTATTATAAATAATAAATACTGGTGACTCATACCTACTACTAAACAGAGTGTGAATGGAAGTAAGCTATGCTTTAACAGGTTTAGGTGACCTGCTCCTGATTACTCAAATATAGAATGACTTAGATGGCTATGAAAACTCTACCCTGGGGTGTTCTAGACGAGACCTTACAACGGGTCCGCTCCTAAAAGGGCAGCGGGTGTAGTTGCCACTTACCAGCAAGTAGCTGCTGTTTTTGAGCTAGGAGGATCAACAGTGGAAGTGTGGAGTGAAGTCGAGCAGGCTTCTGGAGATGTTGAGCTTCTGGAAGCTGGTGGTGGTTGAAACCTCTGGAGCTTCTGGTCATTGGTGGTTGCAGTTGTTGGTGGCTACTGAATATCTCTGGGAATTCGTGGAGAGGACCATGAGGGCCTAAAGTGCAGTAGAACCCCAGCACAGAACTGTTCAGGCGAGCTACTGGAGAATACAACTGGCGTCTTTGGCCGCATACTGGCTTATATTGTGCACTCAGCCGGCCCATGCCTGGGCTGGAGTGGGAGGTGACATCACATTGTGACGTCTGCCTGGAGCGAGTGGGGTGGGAGAACTACCTTTGCACTTGCCTATATGGCCTCGGCGCTCTGCCATCTTCGGAAGGCTAGGCGGAACTCTGTCTAGCAGGTACGGGGAGGCTGACATATTCCGTAGCTGCTTGGAACAATGCTTGTTTCACGTGCTAAGAATGCCTGCTAGGGTTAGAGCGATCCGGTATGCACTCGTGAACAATGTGTTGGGATTCACCCTTCCTCAGGATATGTTAATACTACGCAAGTAGTGAGAAAAAGTTAGGTATGGAACATCAGGAAATACCACGTGTTTGTAAATGTTCCTGCACTGAAACAATCCAGTAGCCATCTATGGTTGTAGTTCCTGGTAGATATAACATGTTAGGATGAGTCATAGTCATGTTTATTATAACTCATATAAGTGGCACACATCAATATGAATAGCCGGAGCATTTTGCTGTTAAAAAAACATTCACAGCATTGAAAATAGGAAGTGTACTTTCTAGGAACAAGCAATAGAGTTTTGTCAAAGGGTTCTGAATCAAAGACATGATGCTCTCAAACTGTGAAGTGATAGCATGAAGTTGACAGTCTGGTTCACGAAATAAGTGTTTCAGAGGATCCCACTTGTAACAGTCTTAGTTAGGTTGTTTAGATTAGTTGGGGGGAAGGCGAACTCATAGGTAGAATACGTAAGGTTTTGACGTCTGTATTAAAAAATATTAACCCCTTCCCTGTTTAATTAATTTCACTAAAAACATCCCAAAAATAACCAATTTTTTAAAAATACTTTCCACATTTTCTACCAAGTGGAGAGATGACACATCTTGTAGGATTACATTTTTTGGATTCATGTTCTAGAAGTTACGAATTTTGAAGAACTTAAGAAAAGTTTCACCCGAACATACTCAGGCATAATGTAAATCCATTACAAATCTGAATATTTCACTGATGTTAATACACACACACACACATATATATAACCACCACTCCTGTTTGCCAGAAATCTAAGACATGCATATTGTGTAACAACGTTTGTTGTTACATAAATTTTTGTTGTACTTTCGCACCCAAGTATACTGGACAGACTGCAATAAGTTTTTTGTTTATTTTATTTTCTGTAAATTAATACAAAAATACTTAAACATTTTAGAATACATAAAATAATGGTACCAATAAAATTTAGAAAGATATTCACATGTGTTAGGATACATGAAATCAATATCACTGATATTATTGCCTTTAACGCCTGAAAAAGAAATCAATGGACAAAAACCTTGAAAATAATAAATATTAGAAAATGCATCAATCCAAGTTAAAATAATGGAGTCACTTTTTCATTCACATGGCACATAACCTTACATATTATAATTATCTGACAATTTTGCCTCTCATACATGGATAAGTAAAACAATACAAAAGAAAACTGAAATCTAGTAAATATTAAAAAACATCAAATAAATACTGAGTCACATTTTCATTGAAAAAGATCACATGGAAATCATGTTATTTTTGACGCCAGCTAACAGCCAGCGGCACTAGAGCCCATGACGGCACTCACGTGTCACGTGTTCCGCACGTGCGCGAAGAGGCCGATAATTTTGAACTTTACTATAAATTTTAATCTCAGTGTAAAATGTGTTATATTGTCTTTACAGAGTTTAATGTGTCTTAAAATGTTTTAAAGTGTTTTTACTAATTTTAATTGTGTGGTTATGAATATTCAAAGTGCCCGCGGCACTGAGATTAAGACCACTTAATATTCGGGCATGAATGCCATCACAAAGAGACATTAAAATAATCTAAAAAAATTCATAAGAAAATTTTAGAAATGTAAAACAATATCTAATTTAATTTGTGCCATTTTATTTACAATATAAAAATTTCACTCTGCGTGCATAGCACTTCCGCTTATGTGAACCCCATACGTGGCCATGATAGGTCCGTGCGACGCTTGTATCTGGACAGTCTGTCGATGATAGTTGGCGAGGTAAGACACTGACACGTGCGCACTACAAATTTTGTTCATTGATGTAGGTTTCCATAGTTAATCTTTTCTTGCGTACATTTTTGCAAGACATTTTCCCCAGCATTATGCTTCCGCTTTACTAATTCGTCCGCCCTTGTGGAATTTTTAACTTAATCGAGGAGAAGGAGAAGAAAGATGTCTGAGAGATCATGCGACCCGCACATTTTGAATCAGGCGCCATCTGCCTGTGTTTATGGCATTTCATTGTAACTTCTGCATAATTTCTACATGCAATTTTAAGAGCTTTATTTTTATGTATGTATTTGAGAGTAATTTTTGTGTTTGAATACTATACGGCCACATCTCATATAACCACATGGCAGACTGAAGCCAAGTCGTCGTTTACACCATCATTGCATTTTAAGTGCTTAGTTGTATAACAGTGTATGTGCAATCATTTATTTCAGGGTTCTATGTATTTTTCATGTAAATTGATGCTTTTTGTACTTGACCATGCAGTCACAGTAATGTTTGATTTGACCGCCATCAGGCATGTTACAAGTCTGTAACAACACTAATCATAAAGAGAATCATTTGCTCAACAGGAATAATATTTTATCTGGATTTAGTTTGCAGTTTCCATGCAGAAATATTGCAATTTCACCTGCACCACGTGGTCCGCTACGAACTTCAGCCAGCGGCATCTGTGCCACCTAAGCTTGTTTTCATACATGTGTGTGTTTATTGTGATTATTCATCTTATGTCCCATCTTATTTAATGTATCATTCAAGGGTCTAATTAATTGTGTAATTAGTGTATGGTGGAATTATTCCCGTCCTAGCCGGCTCTGTGTATAAGCTGTCACTACACTAACCACGTGCTGGAGGGCGAGCTCTGACAAGTTTGCGTTAGTGATGCCGAGTAATCACGTATGTTATTGTGTATTAAGAGTTTTCATTTGTAATTCGTGTCCTGTCTTCAGGGGAAAACCGCCAGTCCACCCTAGCGGCTGTCAGCACTCTTCCCTCGTGAAGGATGTGCTTTCACGCACCTCGGTGAGATCATCCATTTAGGCATGCGCTAGGTTAATTATGGGCTGGGGAACACCCAAGAGGAATTGGCTAGTCATGAACGAAATAATTATTTCATTGGCATGTTGATGTGTATGAACAATATCAATAAAAACAAGTCTACAGTGAACTCAATTTTTTATTAATAAGTGACAGTGTCCTAGCCACATATGTTTATCAATTGTTTATTTCAGTGATTTTATTAAATGTTTAGCATTGCCAATGTGCTTGTAAGTATGCACGGGTGAGATACACACACAGAACCCACAACATCTCTGAGAACCCTGAGTCTCAATAGTGCGGAGATTGGGAAGCACCGCTGGTGTCCAAATTACCAGTAAGTATTTGTGTCTACGTTCGTCTCATGTCTCACACGACAGCGTCACTTTGTGTAAACAATATCATTATCTGGTGTAATTGCCTCTTGCACCTGGAAAAGTAACACATCACAAAAGTGTTTAGATGTTTGGTGCTGTGTGGTAAACCCGGAAGCACGGAGTAACACAGCGGCACATCATTTGGACTGTAGTACCTTGTTTTCTGGCGTATCTGTTTCCCTTTGGCATCCCTCACATGGGAACATATTCCACACTGCCTGGTCAGCTTCTCTTTCTTTTCTGTTGGTGGTATAGCTTCCGGAAAGGGCCTTTCTGTCAGACGCACAGGAGCAAGTGATGGTCCAGGCCGACCAGCACGCTTGGGTGAAATATCAGTTGCATGATACTTGTCAAGTATTTCTTGAAAAAGAGCTAATCTGAAGTTCAGGTGTGACTTTTGCCCTCCTCATTTTTGGTAAAGCACGAAGGCATTGAAATTACAAATGTCAAGAAAATTGTGAAAAATTTTTTGTAATAAATTTTTCCCCGTTTTCGTGGGACAGGACGATTTGCAAGTTGTTCATCAACACGATCAACGCCTCCCATGGTATTGTTATAGGCCTTGACAACTTCTGGCTTAGTTACTGGTTCTATTCCAGCTTTCCGAACTGTCACAGTATGTGCCCTATGCACAGTTGTGCGCAAAGACATTTCTTTTTGTCCTGCCACAACATTGCTGTGACTTTGCCTCAATGGTACGGTACAATCTCACCTTTCTTCAACTTCTTTTTCCGAAGTAAATCAGGCATGTCTCTCCTTGAAAGAGACACATTCCCGTAGGTATCAGTATGATTAGCAATCAGTAAATCAGCAAGGGCAGGGGATGAATAAAAATTATCCAGTGTTACACAATAACCTTTATATCATAATGGCCTTATCAAGGTCATAACAACTTGGGAGGATTTCGGGAGATGCTGATGTGATTCCTCAAGTTGTGTAACTTTCTGTGTGTAGATTACCGTGTTGCAGACATAACCACTGCTAGACTTGCATAACAAAGATTTCTTTACGCCAAAACATGACCTTTTTGAAGGAATGTGCTACTTCCACTGTAGCATCCCTTTGAACAGTAACAGAGACTCGTCTATAACAATGTCTCATTCAGGTGTGGACAACTTTTTGAATTTTTCATTCAAATTTAAAAACACAGGCCAAATCTTTCGCAGTTTTGGGCATGGATGTGTGTTGTTGTCAGAACTTGCATTGTCAAAAAAGTGCAGAAAATGTTTCAGCAAGCAAAAACTTTTGTAGCTCATATTTTTAGGAATTGGTGTTGTCAGAAGGGTATTTGAGGACCACTATAGCTCCTACATCTGGCTTCCATACACTGCACTGCCGAATGGCAACAGCAAAGAAGATATAAAGTTCATTTATGCTTGTGTTTGCCCACTTTTCGTATTTACATTGTTGAGCGTACCTGTTGGTCTCGTTAGTGATTAGCTCGATTAGCGTGAGATTAAACAAAATGCAAAAAAATCTAAAATTATGTGCTCGTGATCTGTGTCGAAATGCATGCCACTTGTGCCAGTAAAGTCATATCGTTGAGGTGCTGGTGGTGAAGATGTATCACTTACATTACACCACTGCCGTGCCAATGCAATCTGCTAATCCGCGTCGTCCTCGGAACTTGAGCTGCTGCTTTCAGATGGAATTTCATCACCACTTTCTAAGCCACTGTCAAAAACTTTGCTATGAGAGTCCATTTCGTTACACATGTAACTTTCCACCGCTTGGAGTACTGACCGACTGAACAGTAACTTCAAAAGTGAACGTACGATAATGTGTAAAAAAAAGAAGTGCTGCTATGTTGTATTATGTGATATGTCTTTTTCCAACAACATGGATTTGCAGGCTATATAATTTTGAAAGACAAGCAAATAATCTCAGTTTTTTCGTATAGAAAGCAACTACTTCCGCACTGTAGTAGTAAACCTACGAAGCATAATCTAGACTTCAGATATTTTTTTCTGAGTGACTTGTGATGCCATCTACAATTTTTCACAGTAAACATTTCAAAGGAGACTAAACTCGGCTGAAACAATAAGGTGCAGTAAAGTGAAGTTGCCGCCCGAGTATGCTCGGATATATGTCTTTTGCACACAAGGCTTATTCCCGAGATAACTCGGGCGAAACAGGGAAGTGGTTAAATGTACAACCTTTACATTATGCTTTGAATTACATTTACTTTACGTTACTTTAATACTCTCGGGGGAGCTTAATGTGAGTTACTGAATATTGTTTAGTTGCAACAGTTAAGTATTTATAAATTAGCCTCATATCTACATGGTCTATTTGGAACTCAAATTTTATGTGGAACATTGTCACCTTAATAATGTTGCCAAAAGCTGATTCTCCTTTTCGGCTACGGCGGTTGGAACACCCGTGGTCACTCCATCATGACCCTGCAGGATCTCGGAGAGGTAAGACCTTGTTTGCTGCTCCACTCTTCTTAATGTATGTCCTGTGTTGTTTAAACACGGTACCTGTTATTAAAACACCAGCGGCCTGTGGCCTGGTTCGTCGCGGCGCTCCGCTGGTCCATTACACACTGTTCCAAAATCCTTTCAAGACATTCCAGAAGTGTAAGCCATTTGGTGCTGACACATTTTACAATTTTATGTGGTTTATCCCCACAGAGGTCTCGATGTAACTTCAAGGTGTTTAGTCTTTCACTACTTTTCTCCAAAAAATAAAACACCTGAACCAAAAATTGTTCAACATTAGTACTGAGCTGAACATAAGCTTTTTGTGTAGCCAAATGGACTAAATGAGAATAAAAACATTGAAGAATGATGGATGGATGGATTTTTGACACTACAAAATGAGAAAACTCCTTTGTTGGCACCTATCATAGTGTTTGCATTATCGGAATGCAGTTTTCCCAATATATTCCTAAAGAAACTAATTCTTTATCTATGATTGAATAAATGCCTTCACCTTTATTTTCTGTTCATTTGAGTAACAATAGTAGCAGAGTGCAAACTTGCCCAAGTTTTTCATTAAAAAAATGAAACAGACAGGATGCAATTTAACTGCATTATTTTTCATTGCTCCCATCAGTTTTCAGAGAAAATGCTGAAATTTGCAACACAGAGGCAATTTCTTCCTTGGTCTGACTCGGTATAAATAGAAATTATATAAAAAAAATATAGGAATTTGAGTACTCACAGTGTAGTAGTACTCATCGACACACACACAAAGTAGGACGACACATTTTTCATGTGTTTGTGCGATCGCGACGTTTTGCTGGCTAAGCCAGCTTCATCAGGCGGCGAGTTGTAGAGCTAGGGCAGAAGTTTTAGCCCTTGCACAACCATATTATTTTTGTTACTGCCGAGTCTGGGAATATTGCCTGGAGGAGATGACCAGCATGGTCAGAAACTGCCAGTGGAATGTTGTGTTCCACAAAATACAATGTCAATAACATTTCAGCTTTGGTAGTTTCATTTTCAACGCTGTTTACAGAAAAAGATTAAATTATTTTGTAAGCAGAGTGCACTTAACAGTGATCTTTGTGCTTCTTAGATTAAACATGGCGCCGGAAGTCTTCTTGTCCCCCATGTGCAATGGCAAAATCTCAACTGCACACATCACAAATAAGTGTGTCTCTGATTTTTTAGATGGATCAGGGCACAGCCATTCTTTTGTGTAACTATTACAATATTTCTGTAAAACCTTACTCACTGAAGCACTCTGATCCGCAGCACGCTTCATGTTCTGTTAACACACGACCACAGAGTAAATACATAATGGTGACACTGCATCACTACTAGCAAGATTGCTCATTTTCTCTTTCCAGTGTTGCTATGATCTATACTGCTTGTGATACCCACGACAGACAATACATTGTACCGTAAATATATATCATGCTGTTTGCAGAGAATACCAAAATTGTCGACTCGCATGCAAGCTTCTAGTAACAGTACAATATTTACAGTATGGCAGACAATACATCATACTGTAAATTAGAGATGGGATGAACCCAGATTTTGGTACCGAACCGAACTAGAACTTAACCCAGAATATTTTTATTGAACCAAACCTGAACCGAACCTTTAAATTTGTACACGAACTGAACTCGAATCGAACTATGCTATAGTTCGTTGAACTTGAACTGAACTCGAACCAAACTTTAAAAAAATGTCTTATCCTCACACATATGTCTTCATAGTTCAGCCCTAAATTGGTATATACGTATATAAAAACAACAAATATGTAGAACCACCTTAAAAATACAGTGGATTATGGATGTTAAACAGTAATCAGTGTGTGCACACATGCATATCTGCAAATTAAGTACTTAACATAGATTACAGTGGTCCCGTTGACCATTTTAGCAGTGCTGCCCACTCAAGTAATGAGAGTTTTGTTACTGGACCTCTGGACTTGGCTACGAGGTGCAAAGTGAAAACAACATGTATACATACAACTTTCATAGTTCAGCACCTATTTGTTCAAGTATAAAACACAGACAAACTAATCTAATCACATTCATAATTTCATGTCTAATTGTCTAAATACACACACATGCACACAGACACACAGCTATAACCTGCACAGTTTCACCATTAATAGTTCCAAAATGTAATGGTCAAATTTTTTCTAGAGTGGAAAAAAGGTACAAAATTAACATAATATTAACTTTTGGTTTTTATAGATTTGGTTGATATGATAATTTATCATAACACTAGGAAATGTTTCATTCTAGTCATTTTAGACATGGTATGTAAAAACCACAAATTAGCAACACAAAAAAAAATGTTAATTGAAAATCTCATTTTTCAAAAACTCGAGCAAATCCCTTATTTTGTATACAATCATTTAAATAAATAATAGTGTCTGGTTTTACAAACTATAGAGTTCAAGATATAATGCTGTCATCACTGCTACAAAAACAATAATAAAATATGACTTGTTCTGTAATTTTTGTTGTGTTGCATTGTTATTTTCAACTTCTTTGAAATGAAGTACCATATTTACTCATGTATAGTCACTCCATGATTTTCGCAACATGTTCCAGGAAAAACATTTTTTTTTTTACTAATATTGCACCAACGATTTGCATGGAAAATATTTTAATTAAATAACTCATGGGGCTAAAAGCCAAAATATTGTGGCATTCTGTATGGTTGTGGTAACCGTATGGCCAAAAGAAGAGTGTCAACAACTGAGGTGGGCAGCTGGGTTCCTTTTTTTTTTTTTTTTTTTTTGCTTCTTTTATGCAGTACCAGTAGGCCTGCTTTATTTTTTTGCCTCTTTTAGGCAGTGGTATGCTGGTCTTTTTTTGCCGTGGTGGAATGTGAGACACTACCCTTCTCTAAAAAAAAATGTGTTACCTCTTCCCTTCACTCCTCAGGTAGCAATCTACTCCTCTCTTCCCTTACACTTCCCTTTAAACATCTGGGGACAGTTTAGGAGTGGATAATTTACGACTACCACTCCTCAGAAATGTTTTCCTTTATTTTGGGGGGAAAAAGGTTACACTGTACATGAGTAAATACTTAAGTTCCTTTCAAAGTTCGTTAATGATGTTCGTTTCTAACACATTTTTGAACCAACACACAAACTCTTGTAAATTTTTCCAACCGAACTAGAACCGATCTTTGACATGGCAATAAATTTCAAACGGAACCCAAACATAACCTTAAAGTTTGGGTTTGGGTGGAAATTCGAACGTTTGACTCATCTCTACCGTAAATATGTATAAACTAAAAAGAACAAATTACAAAAAATTCCAGATGCATTTTCAAGGCTATCAATTTCCATAATAAACAAGCAAGACTCCGTAATTCCATAACTGGACGTTAGAATTGGTAATAATTATGGAAAATCCATAATACTTGGTAGTACTGTGTGACTCACATTCTGGTGGTTGTAGTCTTACTGAGGATAATGTCCTCGGATGGTCTTCCATCTTACTTTCAGGCAAACACTAGTACACTTCCTCAACAAATGTCTTGCCAGTTCATTTTTCATTACATTTAGATCTCGATATATCTGTCTCTATGCAAGGAAGGAAATAAAAAATTATGAATACAGTTTATTTAAAGTCCATTTTTAACCAGTGCTGTAGTGGTTTTTATAACATAAAAAAATTTGTATTAACTCAGTGCCTTTTTGTATTTCTTTTTAAAGGACTGGGAAGAAGTCAGTGATGCAGCCATAACATACTTACTGAGAACATCTCTTGCTAGATCAGATAAAGACAAAGAGCAGACAGTTCCAATCACACTGGACTTCATGAGAGACATGTCACGCTTCAAGAAGCACGTAGGTTCTGCCATAGATCGCCTTTACAAGAGCATGCAAGTATTCAGAAGGGAAGGTGCATCTGGAGAGCTCCCACAGGCCATTTCTCCAATTCCAGAAGGTGAAGAAACATTTGAAAAGAAGAGCAAAGAGGAAGAGGAAGAAGCTGTCCCTGTGAGCGCTCGGTTTGTTGAGCGGAAGCAGTCAGCCCCATCAAGAGGCAGATCAGCCTTGCAGAGTGCTCTCAGGGCGAGAACAGAAGGTAAGTTGCCATGACATATTCTGATGGGTTCAGACTTCTGGAATGTACGTGTTGAGTCTGCTATTTTAGGTAGTAGTTGACTTCATTATTACTTTGAGAATGTCTTTCCTCATCACTTGCAACTTCACAACATTCTTGTGTTCATGAAAGTTTGCCATTTTCCTCAGAGATGTGTTGAATTGGCAACTTTAAAGTAGAGATGTCGCAATCACACTTTTTCTCGATTTTATTTTCAGATAACAATAGCATGTTTGATTCTTGATTCCAAAAATTATCATTCTATTTACTGTTGACAATGTTACATTTTTCTTCTAAAGAACTAAACCTATTATAAATGGAAATATAAAATGTAATATAGGATGTTTACGGTAAAGTGGGTACTTTAAAGGCTGTAGTTACTTTTTTATTTCAGGCATTTTTAAATCCTTTAACAACCATTTTAAATAAGTATTGCTGTATAAGTAATAAACACTGTGTGTAGATTCCACCTTACTCGGAAGTTCACATCTAAAGATAAAATAAACTATTTTTATTGACTATTATTTCAAATGAGACACTTTCAAAAGTACTCATTTTGCCATGAATAGCCTATAATTAAAAAAGCATCAGTTGTAAATATGTATAATAAGTAGGCTTACTATATTACCTAAGTACTGGGTACATGTTTATTATCAAATGAAAAAGTGCAAAAGTAGAGCATGAGAACAACAACGGTTATTTGCTCTCTCAATGAAAATAGGTGCTGGTCTGATACAAGTGTACTGACAATACTGCTTCTCGAGCAGACGGTATCTAGTAAAGTATAATATTTTACTCCTTTTACTTTAACTAGGATCTGGGGTGTAGCTGCCGTGTTAACTGCGTGCTGGTAGGTTGTATTTAGTGACGAGTGTGGTTTGTTTTGTGGTGCCATGGTAGGTGGAAGTTCACTCAGCGTGTTTTTCTTCAACACATTTTCATCATTGCGAGCTTGCTGCAGTGTATTTTGAAAATAGTGTGTATTGTGTGTGATGCAGTTTCTGTGTGCTGTTTGTATGTACACAGTTTGTGTGTGGTGTGAGGCCAAATTTGTTTTTAAAACATTTGAAACTGTCTTCGATGTTTGCTGTGAATTCAAAGTCTTGTTTATGGAACAGCTGACAATGTTTGGCCTTGTGTCCAGCATAAAAACAAAGTGCACATGTGTCGTGTACAAGGCAACATGGGCCAGCGGTTTCCTGTTTGCGGGGTGTGTTTTGTGATGATATGGCAACACTGCCTTGTAGGTCGTGCCGCTGTGGTGGTGTGGCAACGTTGGTTGGCTGTGCATAAAAGGGAGGGGGGGGAGTGTCTCACCTGCAATCATCACATGGGACTGGCTGCGCTCACGCAGTATGGTGTTTAGAAGCTTTGTCTGACTTAGCTACGGTAACTGGCCTTGTAGGCTGTGTGCGGACAATTGGCTGTTGATCCGTCCTTGGCACCGCCATTTGTTTCCATGGTTTGTTTGAACACTAATTTGCTTAACCTACCTACAGACTCTGGTTTCACTGACAATACGGAAATGTTTTTTCGGTGTGGCATTGTTTTGTTTGTTGTCTTTTATCTTGTGTTTATATGCGGGCTTTGGCTGTGTTTGTTTTTGTAGTGAAATTTCACTGAAGGCGTTGAATTTCGCGATTTCCGCATACGATCGTTGCGGCACTACTTTATTGAAAATTGCATTACATGTCCTACAAATTTTGTCATTTTTGTCCACAGGAGTTGCGTGGCTCACCCCTCGTTTAAAATTTTTTTGTAGTGTAGTTGTACCCATGTCCTCTTATGTTGAAGTGGCCGTCCCTGGTTTGGTAGGAATTGTGCTGTGTGTAATTTGGACTGTTGTGCATGTTTCCTCTGAAATTGGAATTGCCCCTTTGGTTGTATTGGTTACTTTGGTATCTGCTAGTTTGCGGAGTGTTGTGAGTTGTTCTGTATTGAAATTAGTTATTTTGTGGGTATATTTAACGTGGTAGGTAGTTATTGGAATATCCTCGGTGTTGTATAGTGGTTGTGCTGTGGTTGATTGTGGTTTTGTCTAATGTGGTGCTGGCGTATGTTTTGTGTATTCTATGTGGTTATGCTCTGCTGTTGTTGGAGTGTGAGCTTAGCAACCTCCTGCTTCAATTTAGTGATTTCTGCTTCAAGCTTTATGTGCTCAGGTTTTGAGAGTGCGTGCGTGATTGTTTGTGAGTATTTGTACATTCCTGTCTCAATACGTTTTAAGGTGGCAATCATGTCTTGTAGGTTATCATTGGGGTGACCAATGAGTTTATCTGCTATTGTGGGGAAAAGGGAGCGCCACAAAACATTAAGGAAATCGTGATCAGACATGTTTGAATGATATTTGTCTCTGTAGTATGTAATTGTTTGCACATGTGATGTCTCTTCCCCTACCGCTTATTTTTTGATATATGACAATTGTTTAACCCTCTCTGTATCTGCAGGTGTCGTGAATGTGTATGTTGTTCCATGTAATGGGTTATTGGCGGTTGTGTGTAATGTTTTCAAATGTATGCTCGGCAGGTCCGTAGAGGGAAAACTTAGTACGGCGAGATCTCTCTGGTTCGTCCCATTGGTTGATTTTAATGACTGCCTCGAATTCTTCCAAAAATTTGGAGATGTTTTCTTTCTGTGTTTCAGCGAATTATGGTGGTTTGTCGGGTTGCATGAAGACGATCTGAAGAGGTGCTGGATTGGCCATGGTGTGTGTTGGGGGTGGTGTATCATCTGTATTTAAATTAATGTAGTGGTGGGTGGGGGTGGCATGTTAGGTGTGTGTGTGTCTAGTGTAATATCGTCGTAAAAATGAAATTCCAAGATGTCAGAGTGTGGGCTAGTTACACGGGGAGGGGTGTGTTGTAGAGATTGTGTGTGTGTGGTGGAGTGTTGGGTGGTTAGTGTTCAGGGCTAGCGTGAAAGGAGACTTCAAAATGTTGATTGGGTTCGCTACTAGTAGTGTTATATGTAGCAATGCACGTTGTCTATCACATTGGTCCAATCGGTTCTCTATGCCAGAAGTGTCGAGGAAGAGAGTTTTTATGACTTTAGTTACAGAAGATTGTTTAGTTTTGCTCCTAGTTTCCATGTACCGTAGGCAGTGGTGAGGGTCAGTGTATAGTGGAAGATTCAAAAGGTGTGGTGTATAACATTACTTAAAATTAGAAGGGAAAGATAAAAATAAATTCTCCGAAGAACACAACACACAACAAGTGGAGAATTTAGGGTACAATGGGGACAGGTTGTCCCAACATGCAATTACAAGTAAACAACATGCATTAAAATATAAAGCATAAAGCAGAGTCTGTAGATGGGAATAGTGGTAGGGCAATTAACATGGCTGCGCTGTGGCAAGGACTGCTGCGCGTTTTGCTGACTCATGCACGTGGCTTTACTGACCTATCTTAATGATGCCTACTGCGCGCTCACCTTGACCATGGGGAAACTAACAGCTGTTATGCGCTCATGCTGGGCTGCTGCATACTACACGTGTTTGGTGAGTTAACTGACAAAATATAATATGATAGGGATTTACTAGTAATAAGAAAGCACAGGGAAATACACTAGCATAACACGAAGACTCGTCTGTGGACATTTACTACAGTTACATGCATCATGGTTGGTTGCGTGGCCCCGTGTCCTTCCAGCTGCATATGAGAACTTACGTGAAGTGCAATTAAAAGTTCTAAGTAAAATGAAGCTACTCGCTTAAGCTCCCTTCCTAACTCATATACTAATTCCTATTCTCCTGATATCTACTGCCTTCAACACTCACTCCACACTACTTCTCCGTAGGACAGGGCCATACGGGGGGGGGGGGTAGCTTACTACAAATGGCTATTCATTAAGAGAGGAATTACTACTACAACATGCATTCTATTTTTGAACACAATACATTAATACTATATCACATGAAATACAATCACTTTACTTTGGTATGGTGAGTTACTTACAAGAATGACTAAGGATACTATAAGCGAAATACCCTAACCTTGCTATGCTTTAATTAAGTCTTTATAATGGGACCTCAAGATCGGGGTTGACACCCTACTGCCTAGCCAGAGTTATGCTCACCAATATCTGAAGAAGTGTAGGTTGTAGTTCTGCCTGGAGCTCCTGCAGATCCTGTAACCTTCTGCTTTGTGCAGCTCCGACACTGACATCGTCACAGTACGAGCTCTCGATGCCGCCTAGGGGGGTGGGGGTATGCACTGAGATCATTTATAGCCTGGCGACAGTGGATCAGCCAGGCTTGTTGAATAAACAGGGGGCTTGCAAAGGAATCTATACCCTGTAGTACATTAACTTGTGTGCGGCCTACTGGAGCCCTCTACAATATCCAATGACTGCAGAATCTCCTATTATGTACTAAAGCAAGGTTGATGCATGATGGCCAGGATGAACCCTGGCTGGCCTTACTGGGTTGGTTAGTGTGGGTTTCCCTGGCTCTTATAGAACCAGTGTACTGAGTCGGCCTGGATGGGCAGCGGCTAGCTAGGCGGAGTTGACAGTGGACGTTGGCGTACCACCTGCAGGCTGGCACTGAGGCTGTCCTTTTGTGAGTTGCTGTAGGCAATATTCTGGGCCCCATCCGGGAATGGCTGGTATGCGGCTGGAGCTGGCTGGTCCCAGGGTTGCTGGGCTCCGGGTAACAGCGGCGTCGCTCAATGAATGATACTGGCGAGGCCCAGGTCCACGGGAAGTCCGAGCTGGAGGTATATGAGGAATGTATGCGGTGTCCCACCGGTCTTCTGGGATGGCTTGAATAAGCGACTAGCGGTGGCCTGAAGGGTGAGGGACCTGCAGTCGGCGGGCGGCTTGTGCCTGTTCCTGAGCAGAGGAAAGGCTGAAGGCACACTGGGATAGGTTATTTGCCAGTTGGTTGATTGTAGGAGCCGTATATGCCTTCTTATTGGCTAAATTAGTTCCTCCTCATTGGGTGAATAGCTTGGGGCGGTGCTATGGATAGTCACGGCAAGCAAGGGACAGGTGACAATTCCCTAGCTAGAGTTCCCAGATGTAATGTCAAGCCGTGTAACTTCCAGTGCTTCAACCGGTAAATCTCACGCGGTGGATGAAGTGGGTTAACGGACAAAATCTGAAGTGAGATTATTTTCACCACTTTGTCGAATTACTACATGCGGTGGGGGAACCTATATGGTTATTGTTCTTTGATGTTAATGCATGTAAGTTGACAGAACGAGCGTCAGGCCCAGGAACTACATAGTTCAGTCCCTTTACTGTGTTTCTCAACATATGCTTGAGGAAGGTAACAAAAATAATGTGGGAACCGGCAGAGGTTGGGAGTAGATGGGCGGGAAGGCCTAGCACCACCGAAATGTCTTTGACAGGTTACGGATACGAAACAGGAAAAAGACTATCTCCATGCATGTTTTTCTATGAAGCTGTGTTCGAAATAGCAAATTTGGAGAATTAGGGTTTAGAAATTTAGGGTGGATGGTTTCGAACGGCTTGTAAAAACGCACTATATGTGACAAAGGTGGAAACTACATGCTTGTGGAATTTCAATGTTATTTTGTTTGTCACCCTATCAATAAATAAAATAACTTTCTCCCAAGCATTTTCATGTAATCCCGTTGTCTTGCGAATAGCAGATCTTATTTCTTTCTAGCAGATATCATTCTTCTCATTATTTCTTCGCTCCCTGCAATTAACATTTCTTTTCAAATAACAACCAATCACTTTTTTTTTTTTTTTAGCAATTTTAATACAACATACAAACTTTATTTAAAAATAACTTTATGTTGATCCCTGATTTTCCATTTTTCATGTGCATGTATTGTGCAGCGTTTCAAAGACAGTAAATACAGACATTTCCACCACAACGTGGGAAATAAAACGTAAACAAACAACAGCAGACTATTTTACGGATCTATTTGGGGATTTAGTGTGCTACTTCACCTCTGTAAATTTCAACCCTAAATCTCCAAATATTTAGGGCCTAAAATTGGTCACGTGGTCAATTTAGTAACCTAAATAATGGTCTCGTAGCCATTTCGGACATGGCTCACATCATTGACTAAGTGTTCCACACAAATATACGTTAACAAGTAGATTTACATGATTTTGCTACTTTGCCATTTACCGGACATTCTGGTTTACCGGACTATTCCTCCCCCCAATTAGTCCATTGAACTGAGGGTTTACTTAACAATTTACCAAATAATCACACTTTCACCTATATTACGGTATGTAGTATATCTGTGGCATTATATTTACAATATTACTAGTTACCTGTTGTAGTGTTAAAATCATCCTAAACAGTTCCCCAGGATAAAGAGGTTATGGTTTCCTAATAAACCATGCATTGTCATTACAGGAATACTGTTTTATCTTTTATTGTATGTGATTTTATTTCATTCTGTTAAACGTGGTTATCTATTCAAATTGTGTACACAGACATTAGTAACTTAAATTACTTTAATTATAATTGCATATTAACAAAGCATGTAAACATTTCCCTCGAATATATTTAGCAAATAACTATGATGCTACGGAGCCAGTGCTGCCACACTTGTTCATGCAGTTTTTTCTTTCCAGTGAAAGGGTAAGTTTTGTTCATTGCATGGACACAATACTGTACAGGATTGTTTTTTCTTGTTATGTTTCTCTGCTTGCTGACCGCTTTGTAATTTTCTTCCGCAACACCAATCAATTAAGGTTAAACACATTTTTTAACAGCCTGATTATAAACCAGGCATGGCCTCGCTATTGTGTTATGCTGTGTTTCATTGTCTGCAAGAGTGTAGTTAAAAGAATAATAAAGAATATTTATTTTGTTTTTACTTCAGGTGGGCAATTTTTAGTGAGGTCTACCGCTTGCATTGCTAGCGGCATATATTTAAGTTCTTTCAGTTGAATTTCCGCTCAATTTGGCAGAATTTAAAACATTTAGCACATAAATATTCATTAAATATTAACAGCTGCGATCACTGACATCATAGAGATGTATAAGGGTAGATTTGCCAATTCAATTTTGGAACTCTCCGAAGTCAAACATTTTGAAATGAAGCTAGCCCTCATGACTGATAAGCCAATAATGGTCCGCCCATATAGAATCAGCCCTAAAGTAAGAGATGATCTTTTGGTACAAATTAAGGCCATGGTTGAAGTGGGAATTATTCAGGAAGTGGACTTGTTCTACTCTGCGCCAAGCCTTGTTATTGCAAAGAAATCTGGAGGTTTAAGATTTTTGACAGACTTTAGAAAGTTAAACCAATATTTAACCAGGGTACAGTACCCTTTGCCAAGGACGGAAGATATTTTGAACGTTCTTCAAAATTCCTTATGTATAACCAGTTTAAAACAACATTCGAAAGGTCTTTGAGCGCCTAAAGATGTTTAATGATAAAGTAAATACAAAAAAAATGCATGTTTGCTGAGCAAACTGTCTAAGTGCTTGGCAACATTATCACCCCTAACAGCATTTCAACCGACCCCGAGAAAATTGCAGCCATTGAGAATATGTCGCCCCCAAGAAATTTAAAACAGCTCCGCACCTTTCTCGGTATGACATCTTACTTAAGATGCTATATCAGAAATTATGCCACAATTGCACAACCCTTTATCAAACTCACCAAAACCAGTGTACCATTTAAGTGGTGTGAGGAGCACGACAAAGCTTTTATTAATTTTAAAACAGCAATATCTCAAGTCCCAGTACTACAAAAATTTCATAAGGACAGAGAAATAATTTTAGCTTGTGATGCCAGTAACAAAGCTGCAGGCAGGGCCCTTCTATAACAAGATCCACAATCTAAACGACAAACCATTGCCTTTGCTTCTAAAAAATTTTCAGCCCAGGAGGTGCACTGGAATACCACAGAACGAGAACATAGAGCAACTAGGTATTTATGCACAACCATTTTTGGCAATATTTGTATGGTAGGCACTTTACAATAGAAACAGATCATGCAAGCTTGCGTTACCTCCGCTCTATGGCGGACCACAATGTCAGAATACAAAAGATTGCTATAGTGCTCAGCAAGTATGACTTCAACACTAAAATCGTAAAAGGCAAAATAAATTGTCTTCCCGATGCCTTAAGCCGTATTACCACCACCCCTCCAGTTCCCTTACACCATGTCACAGTCAACAACAGTGTATATCAAATTAAAGGAACTATGTTAACCTCTACTTTCCTTGCCAAAGCATTTGCAGAAGCAATTTTTCAGGATACTAACAAAGCAGACAAAATCAGAAATGCTCTGGCCAAATACATCAAAAGTCATTGAGACTAAGTTAAGCATAATTTCATTGCATACAACAACCCAAAGGAAAGAGAGAATCGCCACAGCAATAGCGAAAGAAGAGATTTTCCCCATGGCCGCAATTTGAAAAATAATCACAACACTATACAAAGTGAACATTCAAATAATCAAGCAAAACAGTACACACCCACTTGAAACAATGTGCATTGACCCCACACTGAAATGTACAATAATTATTCTTCTTCATTCAGATAAATTACATTATTTGCCTGATTACATGCATGCACAGGAATATATCAAGATTGGCACATACTGCTGCTACTACTAATCAACCATGGTTACGACTCATCACTAAATGTTCCTACTTCCACTGCTACAGACGTGACACGTACAGAGAATTGTCTACATCATGAATTCTCGGCCGCCTATTCTACCAGACAACAGAAACTTATAAGCGAATTCTCTTCACCTGAAGGTTATGCAACCCGGCAGGCACGCCTCCCTGCCCTACCCCGCGCTGAGAGCCTACAAGCCGCCCACCACCGGGCAAGGCCGAGTGCCGCTGAAGAGGCATGAATCAGAAATGCTGACTACTGCTGACCTGAGTTTTTCGACTCCCACGCCAACCAGGACAGGATGCTCGCCCTCCCTGCAGCCCGCGCTGGTAGCCTACAAGCTTCACCTATATAAGTCCAGATGCTGCCGGGCTCAGGCAGTCATCCTTTCTCATACTCTCTCGTGACATCCCAGAGCATTAATTCAGTGCTGGGACCTCTGGAGATCTTTTAAGCTTCAAGTATGCCCCCAGCAGCTACTTACCACGTCTCGACAACCAGTGAACATGTACATACATATTTAAGTTCACTTGGTCTGTTCTAGACACCTTTTACTTAGCTCAGTTTAACTTTAATTATCTTTGTATTTGTCTAGAACCAGCTATTCCCCTTTTAACCTAGAACCAGGTCGCCTACACCTGGAACCTCTGATACCTTCAGCACTCCATGGTTTTGTAGGAGGTAGCACGGGTCACATGTTTATTGAGTATTCGATAAACACTCATTGTTCACTACTCTTCCGCTTTTCATTTACAGGGTACTTGTCTGTGTTAATGGTTAGAGACAGAATACTACGTGCAGTGCTGACAGGAACCAGGATATTGTTGACCTCCAAATTAGACGGCTACCTGTTTTTTCCCAGCCACCTGAGCACAGCAATGCCACAACCACTAGAAATACCTTCACACAGGGAGGGACTACAAGGTCAGGTTATTTCTCGCTTTGAGCACTAATTCAGTGCTGGAGTGACATTAGCCTGGGGTTTGCCGCTCAACCCAGTGCAAACGCACAACCAGTAGAGGCTTAGTGGTTGACATGACTCCACGTCCCTGATCAGCCTGCATGTGTGGGGGATCAGTGGGGACTCTTAGAGAGCTCGTGCCAGCAAGACACTATTGGGTTACACTGTAATAACCATTCCTTTCGAAGTACATTATGTAAGCTGTCAAACCATTGTACTCTATACCTTACAAGGTAAGGAGTGGCAAAAGACGTAGGAAACAATACCTAGCTCACATTGATATCAAAATGTGGATCACATTACCACCTCCTACATAGGAAAGGCGTGCAGAACAGGATCACGCTGCCCAACTTAGGCACCAAGCAGTAGCGCCTACTCCGGTCCTAGTAATATACTTGTCGCCTTCCTTTCGCACTCGTCCATTGTGCCACCCTATGTTAAGTGTGTTGTTAAACCATACTGAGACGAGATACCCAATTCTTAGCTGCTGTTAGGTAGCATGTATAAATAATTTACTTGTACTCTCAGGTATATTCTGACAGTGCGGGACCTTAGATGTAATTTTATCATGGTCAGAAACGTTTTTACACTTTACTTATCCCCCCCCCCCAAAAGTTTCATTTACACGCAGCACCCCATATTTTCACATTAAATAGTATGACAATTTTCACTGATTGATTCAAAGATGTTTACTTAGGGACAGGTATTCACGTAGCATTTCATTATTAGCTTTGGATCGAAATTCTCGGCGTTGCATCTACATAAATACGCAGTGTCGAGTGCACAACAGCAAGCACACAACATAATACAGTCAAGTGCCGGTGTCAGACTGGCACTGGACAGCACGGCACCACACGGCCACGGCAGGCAAGTTGTGTGGTGGTGCTAAGTCTGCCCACGGTCAGCTGGCGGCAGCGATGTTGCCATGTTTCCGGACTAGGCATAACCATGAAGTTTACGCACGGAAATCAAAACTTTCTCTTAAATTTTTTTAACGCAATCATATCTTCTTGTATTGTTTTTGAAGCAAACTACTGAGTACTGCTATTTAAGCTATCATTATAACGAAAATAAGTCCACAATGGATTCGTTATTATCGACTTCTTTTCCCACGGGGTACATGGGCAATTGACGGTGCCGATAAAATATATTTGTTACATCGGACTTGCACTGTAAAATAGTTTTTACTGTGAACGACAGTGCAATTTTGTGTGTTAAAAGTTCTATCAGTTGTAAATCATAGGAATCGAGATTTGGAAGAGAATCGAGAATCGACAGAGAATTGACAATCGGGTATCAGCATCAAAAAATTGGAATGGTCCCATCTCTAATTATAAGTGTTCATTTTCAGTAACTTCTTCCGGGGAAATCGGAGAATTTATATTAATTTATTTCAATAGACACGCATCTTTGAATAAACTGATAATATGTAAGTGCCTATTCGACACCTTTTGCCCGTCTAATAATGGGTAGATAAGCACCAAGCCGAGTGCAATGTAACTCATGACAGGGAAAATCAGAAGACGTGGTTATGAATGATTAATTATTAAAGACAGTGATGAAATCAATTATAATTGCCTCATTTGTGTCTCAAAATTACAAGTTTTCATTGCAGTAAAATATGATTAATTACTTAAAAAGACAGATATTTGCCATGTGTGCAAGAGGCGTGGCTAACAGGTGGCGGTGGATGGAGAGGTCATCCTCCTGCCCCCCCCCCCCGCTACCCACAGTAAAACAACAGACATGACACTTCCCGACCGATAACTTCTCCGTGCGCTCTTAGCTGATAGTGCATACGGTACATTTAAAATTTGGCTTACATTTGGAGTCATATTATTTGCATTTTCAGAGGGTTTGAAAGTTTTAGGTCAGCTTGCATTTTGTGTCGGATTACAATAAATTATATACAGTAATTTAAGACATTATTTTATGAGTAGGAGAAATTTTGTTAATGTATTACTAACTGTAATACTTTTTCTAAAATTCTGTGCGAAGGGCATTGATATCAGTTTTTGGTATCGGGGTATCAGCAGTGGTATTGGTTTCGGTATCAGAAAACATGGTATCGGAACAACTCTACAACTAATCCTCCAAATTCCTGCATAGTTACTTTCCAATCTGCTCTCAAACATTCCCAATAGGCGAGAGGTCTGAGAACCTTGCTGGCCACGGAAACATGTTGACATCTACAGGCAGGCCAGAGATACCTTTGCGGTGTGAGACAGGACATTATGCTGCTGGAAAATGGGGTTGTCATGTAGGGTCTACGAATCCAGGTTTTCTGATTTGAATCGAATATCAAATTGAACATGAAATTATTGACAAATATTGAATTTTCTTTTAGTCAAATTATTTTTTTATAAGTCAGTTAAATAAATTCAAGAATGTATTTTGCTGAAGATAGATACATACCAATAAAGAATTTTAATAATTTTTTTATTCTAAAATTGTTACATACAAATACTACTATTTTAGCATAAATCACGTAAAGGTTATGAAGAAACTTTTTTTTAGCTCTAAGAGTTTGAATGTTAAAATGGTACTAACGAAAAAACTTGTCAATGAAAATATTACTATTTTTGAGGTTAACTTGGGTTTTATTAACCTGTTGGTGTTTTAAGATGCATTAAACATTGCAAACATTTTGCATACCCACCACCTTCTTCAAAATACTGCCATAACAAACTACACTTTCTCTTAAAATATATAAAAATAATACGTATTCAGCCTAACTTTGTTTATGCCAGTGAAGATAATGCTTTCAAAGATGTAGAATCAAAACAATCTGAAAATAAACACAACTGAGATACACTGAATCAATCATTAGCAAAAATATGGCTATTAGCACAAAGTTCACAAGTGTATAACCACACCAAATGTGTACGTTTGGTGTTTGGTTCGTTTACATTAAAATGGGTTTCAAACTTGATGTACACATCCTACCACAAAATATGGGAGAAATTTTATTTCTTGGGACTAGGGTTGTTTCATAACCATCCAGGTTAATGAAAGATTTGTTGATAGGGAACTGGAACTAAAATGTCCCCGCGGCCTTATATATTTTTTTTATTTTGTTTATGTTTGCAACCAGTTAGGTTAGCGTTCTATAACGACAAATTTAATTACCTTACCATCATGAAAAAACAAACAGGTGTTCAATTGTCATAAAAATAAAATTATATATTCACTTTAATAACTTCACCCTTTATTTGCAGTACAAAGACAAGATAAATAAAACGTTCCCTAACGTACACATAATATTGCAGTAATAAACAACACAAATAATTGGCAATCGGCACTTAATTTTCACAGAAATTTCAACATGGCATCAGTTTCACATTAGTTATAATTTGCAGATCACACGCTCATTTCGATAATTAACACTGATTCTGTGAAAATTCTTTTAAAAACTTCACTTCAATTTTGAAATTGTCGAAACTAATTATTTTTCATAAGTTTTGTGTAAATACTTGCTGGTATGGTAAACATTTGTATCTTGCAGTTGGACGTTTCACACCTCGAACTCACCCATGTGTACACTGCACGTATTAGTTTTTGTTTATTTGATGCTGTTTGGAGTTAGTATTGCCCTGTACACAATCAAATACAAGTTGAAAATAATTTACCATATTATTTCATATTTTGTTATTAGCGAACGTCGATAAACGTAGTAAATTTGGCATTTTATAATGTCGTACATGGTAGCAACGCAATTCTGAATGATGCAGTGGCAGGTATTTGTCTACTTTACATTAGCCCGATATTATGTTAGAATTATTTAAAAAACAATTTGATTCAAACTATCAAATCAAATAACCAAATATTCAATTCAAATTCAAAATTTTTAAAGCTTCGCAGACCCCTATTGTCAAGCTACACCAGGAAGTGGAGCATATGGTCACAGAATTTCCTGGATACATCACTGCACCGTTAGGATTCCTTTGATCACTGTCACTGGGGTGCAGGAATCATAAGAAATGGCACCCCACACTATGATACCTCTCATTGGGGCGGTGTGCCACTCTACAATGAAGCATGGATCACAGCACTGGCCAAGTTGTCTCCAGACTCTAATTCTGTGGTTGTCTGTGTATCTAACCTGCGATTCGTCACTGAACACCACTCATCATGAATCCGCAAGCTCCCATGCCGCTTGTTTCGGGCAGGTCACACATGCTTGGGGATGCTCAGGTTGTAATGGTAGATGCTGTAACAGACATTGTAATGACAGATCCCGCTCTGCTAGCTTCATGGATATGGTACTAGTGGACACAGGCATATCCCCAGCTGCTGTGACATGTCTCTGGATGGTGCGCAGCAACGCCTGTGGAGTGATTACAGCCTGTCGTAGAATGAAACAATTCTTCCTGCTGGTGGCCCGCTGGGGTCAACCTGAGCCTTTTCTTCGATGGATGTGTATACCCTCCTGTTTCTACTGCATCCAACGTAGACTCAATGTAAGCAGAACAATTCAAGTAGTGAGAAATGCACCAAAATGTCCGACCTGCCTCTCAGAGGACGATGATGTGACCTCTCTCAACCTCATCCAGCTGGGCAAAGCCTAGTCAAATGTGCCGTTGGAACACGCTGCGTGGTCACTGAACTTTACTTTGTGGCTCACACTGCTACTAAGGCCTTATTTGGTGTCTTGCAGCTATGAATCATGGACAGACATGTATTCCTTCTAGTGGCACACCCATACAAGCAAACAGCATTAAACGCAAATTGGACATGTCAGACGATACTGTGTGGTAACCTTCGTTGTACTTGCGTAATTTTTCATGGTAATACATTTTTTGCCAGTGAGTGTACTGGTAGTTTGGTCTGAACTATGGTATCTATACCCTACAAATAGTATTTACATTATAGACCTCATTTCATTTCAATATACGTGACTGGTGCAGGATAGCAAAAATCTAAAATTTTTGTTGCACCTATACCAATGTAAAACTTGCATGTTTTCTTTACATATTACAGAATAATTGTAAACATTGATAGATTGTCCTGTATCATTGTGGGGAAGTTATTATAGACAGCTTCTGCTAGGCATCTGTGAAGGTTAGAAAATATTGTTAGAGTTGTACTTGTAGCATGGCATGGTTTAATACTGTGGACATTATGGTGTATTTTTTGCAGCTGCAGATGCCCAGCAGCCTGCACATGAGCTTGGAAACAGTGGGACCATCACAGAGTGTGAGGAGGGTGGTGGAGCACAGCCAACTGACGAGTTGGTGCTCTCTAACGATGACATATGGTGATGTAAGGTTCTCATTCATTCTTCTCGCCACACATAAAAAATATTTAAGGCTGCATATGATTGTTGAAATGAAAACAAAGGCAATCCCAAAATCAATTATATATTAAGACACTATTTTACACTTTCCAAAAATTTTCTCTATTGCATAGTTTATCTTTTTCCTTGCCATTTCAGTTTTGTGGCACTGCAACACTTGCATCTAATCTTTACAAGGTAGAGTTAAGAAGCCATTGTAATGTTGCATTACATATTTTCAGTACTTCTGCCCCTGTCCACTGAAGCAAGTGGAACAATGTGACGGCCTCATGTCAGAGTGCATATTTTAGATTTTTATATATTTATACTACTGGTTACTACTGTGTTGGGCAGCATACTCTAGGTTGGTAAACTCAGGAGTTATGTATGGCCTTCCCAAGAGAGTGGGCGTGTTAGTGTGGCGGCGACCTTGGTCCTGTGCGAACTTGTGATTTTGAGGCTACACATTCACTTGTGTAAAATTTGGCATAACGCTAATACCACCTTTTTCTGTGGGTACTTGGACAATTGAGGACTGATGTTGATGTCAGCCACTGGCCAGCAGCACTCAGCCCATGATGGCGCTAGCTGCTGTGTGCACATGCAACACCAACACAGGGCTAATTAACACCACAGGCCACATACTTTCCACATAGAATTGGTTACTTAATTTTTTTGGCATCAAGTGTAGTCTGTTTGTAGTGTACCATATTTGTTTTGAAAGTTTTGTATGTATGTGAGGGTTATGTGTTCTTTGCAATTGGACATTTTGAAATATGCATGGCACTAAGAACGATAATCATATCTCTGGCAAAGAGGCCGTACAAAAACATTAAAAAATACTATCAGCCAATTACAATTTAAATTCTGTATTAAAAATATGTCTTAATTTTATTATGTGCCATTGGAATTTGCCATTTATAACTTTCATTAAGTGTGCTCGCAACTTCCGCTTGTGTAGACCCCTTATTCCGCCTTGGTAGATCTGCGGCACTCCTGCCTCTGGGCAGTTATTCCTGAGAAGCTGGCTAGGTAGGACGCTGTCCGTACGCACTTCAACTTTTTGTATTGACATAGATTTCAATAGCTGATTTTAGTATACCAGTTATTCTTTGCATGCGTATGTTGCTACAGTTGTCTCCAGTATAATGCTATTTGCGTAAATAATTTATTTGCAGCCCTTGGTTGGCTTTTAACCTGAAAACGACGAGAGGAGTTGTGTTGTAACAGCGAGACCACGAGGTCCACGCAAAACTGGTATTTGATTTCATCCGCCCACGAGATGGGATTTTGAGCACATTACCTGTTGTAACGCTCTCCTTCCTCCTCTCTCTCGTAACTAGTTCATTCTTAATTAAGTCCTTCCCTTAAGGGATAGTTAACTATATATTCTACATTATGCAATGTGAAGGGGAGGCACTCCGGGAGGTGCGTAGCCAGATGGGCTTCAGTCAATTAAACAGGAATTCTGAACACAAACACTTTTATTACAACTATTAAATACAATATATCAATGTATGAAACAGGTTTAATTACCCTAATGCTATCGCTGTATTGTGGCACGCTTGTGCCTTGAAACATTAACATAAACGAAGCTTTGACACGTTATACCTGTCCTTGCCAGCAATTAGTTATGATCTGAACGACACTAATTAACGTGGTCTCGATAGGTAGCCTTGGCCTAACTGCCAACTTGGATAATGCTCACCATATAAGAAGTGTCTGTAGATAGCCAAGAACTCCTCCAGGCCTAGATACTAGAGTTGCCCTCATCTTCAGCCTCGTTGATACCTCCCGTTGTCGACTCCCACAACTAAACGCAATGCAGCACTGGTCTCTGGTACGTTTAGGGGATGGGGGGGGGGGGACACAATGCGCTCAAGTTATATAGTCAGTGGCAGCGGGTCACTGGGTTTTGTTGATAAAATAACATTAGCGCCTCACTCTCATCACTATATCCTGTCGTACCTTAGGTTACATGTGTGCGACCCCTCTGGTGGCTGCTACATTGTGTTGTTTTAATGCATTTGATTAAGGGCAACATTTCTATGTATGTATTTTGCAGAGTTTGTACGATTATCCTGTGTTATGTCGACTTTGCTTTGACCACGCGGTCAACCTCGGTGATTTCTGCATCAACGCGTTCTAAGGGTTATTGTTTTGTATTCTTGTGCACCTTCATCATTATCAGGGTTTCATGTATGTTTTATTAGGGTTCCATGAAATTTCTGCAATTTTATCGTGTTTATTCTTCGACCACACAGTCATACAGGGTACTTGTTTTCCCGCCATCCAAGCGTTATTCAAGGTTTAAGTGTGTTAATTTGCGGCAGTGTAATTTTAGGTTCATGGCGCTATAATTTATTGCCCAATATTTACCTTTCTAGGGAATTTAACGTGTATTTCATGTCTAACCACGTGGTTTCTGCAGCGCATATCCGGAGCCATCCTTAAATTCTTTTGCACTGAATGCGCTGGTATTTAATATTTCATGCTGTGTCTTGTTATCTGTATCATATCTTGTCATATATTTTTAATTGCAATGTGTTAGTGTCTCCTGCCATGAGGCCTTACCGCCAAACACATGTATGTGTAACCCCAGCCCTCCATTGTCCTTCATGGATAGGGGGACGCTATCCCGACGGGTAGGCGTTGGGAGTAGCATTGTACCGTAGTGTTCATCTTCAACTTCGTGCCCTGTCCCTGGGTAAAACTGTGGTCCACCCCAGCAGCTGTAGGTCTCTTACCTTGTGGGGACTGTGTCTTCCTGCACCAGGGAGTGTCATATAGCATTAAATGTATTTTGTCAGGTGTGCAGAGGGTCACCAAAATGGACTTGCAAACCACGCAGTAAACTTAAACTTTCACAGACTTGGCACGACATATAAAATTCAGCATAATAAACATCTTCGGTGCAGAAATCTTGTGTTTCTATAGTGTCTTAACCATGGTCCAGATCGTAATATTGAGTATAAAGTGTAACAGTGTTGTGTAAAATGCATGGGTGAGACGAGCACACAATACCCATGGAAGCCTTTGAGACCACCCTGAGTCTCAAAAGCGCAGTGCATGGGGAGCATCGCTGGCGCCCACCTCTAGTAAGTAAGTAGTGTATTCATTCGTCTTCGTGTCTCACCCGTTAGCGTCAATGTGAACTGGCTGTTGAGATGTGAGCTTTGTGTTTTATTGCTACTGAGTGCAATCTCATAGGTACTCTTTACGATGCTGGCAGAATTGCAAGCTTTTCCAACTGCTAACTCAAAGGCTTAGCATTACATCACTTGTTGACAGCTTTTGAAGATTGAATGTGACATGCTATTAAATAGGAAGCTGTTAACTACCATATTTACCACATTGTAAGGCAACCTTTTTTATCAATTTGAGTCCTCCAAAATCACATCTCAGCTTACAATTGGGACAGGGAATATTACACACAGTTTCGGCCAAATATACATAAAACAAGCTGATAAAAATGGGAAGTGTAATTTATCAGTACAAATATAAGTGGTCCCAGTTCGTAAAAACGTCCTGTTCCTGTGTAAAGCACACTTCTTATCACTTGGTTGGGCCTGGCCTCTAACAAGGTTAAGGTGGTGGCAGTTGCGTCTAGTTCGCTATGCTATGCCGCTGGTTGCTCCCTTCTCCCACCCGGTCATCTCCCCACACCACACCCACACTCACACCCTCTGCTTCCTTCCACCTTCTACCTCTCCAGCCAAGCCCACACCACATCAAGCTCCTTTCCATACTCTCACTCTTTTTAATGACCAACCAATCAATGATTGATTCCCCGATTCCACATATTCTTGTTTGAATCAAAGAATCGACGAGTTCCGATTTTTTGCATTCAAAAGTTTGATTTGATTCTGTAAAATTTTCTTACTGGGTAGCATATTTTGCAAACCTGGTGATGTTTGTAAACACAACGCAAATAGATTGTGTGTGTTTGCAGTCATCTTTAATCAGGTTTATGGTAAATCACAATATAATGAAATAACACGAAAATACAAGTTGAAACGTGAAATAACATAAAATACAGACAAATATGCGATATTTCACTAAATTTGCTTTCCCCACAAGAAATGAACTCTTCTCCCATGTTATATAGGTACACTAATTTACTTCGGCACTATAAAAGTAAAAAATCTAAAGTTTTGCGAGTTATAGGCAATATTGCAAAATACTTGCGATGAAAAATTGTTGATTTTGTCTCGAGACAATTTTTAAATTTTCGAAATCATAGTTCTACATGCAAAAAAAAAAAAAAACCACACACACACGTAATTACGTTAAGTTATTTTTCTTGCATAACAAAATGTAAACAAACATATTCCAAACATAACACAAGCAGTAAAATACGCACTTTGAAATAAGGTACAGTAGTTTGACAACAAACTGCCGCCAAGTGCTAGCAACAATGGTGCAAAATGAAGACAATAGCACAAAGTGAACACTTGCAACTAGAATGTGTGCAGTAATCTATGGCCACAGCACCGAATGTAATGTTTGTTTATATTGACAGTTGCCTCTAAAATTTCATGAAACTAAAGTGTGATATCTAAATTGGTACATTAATATCAAGTCTCATAAATTGTGGAAGATGCTGCACTAGATGTAAAAGACCATAAAATGTCTATCATTTTGACATTTTGTCCATGTTAATGTACATATTTAACCTCCAATGCACCGTGATTGATTTGTTTTGTTTACATTCAATGGTGTTATAAAACGCAGCTAGCCACAACAAAATCAAATGTTAAAAACGTCACACTGAAAAATTTACGAAAAGAATATACATATGTACGATTTGTCTTATGTTTTCCACATATCCTTGAAATTATATTGTTTTGGGAAAGGTGCAATATTCTTGAAATCACACGATGTTGACACATTCGTTTACCTAGCAGGACCATTTCTGCATGACAGAACTATAAATTTCTTCCACAGAGTACTGGATGAAATAGTTAATGCCACTGTATTAGCTAATTCAACTAAAAAAAAATATTTTCTCTCGTTATTGTAGTCACTGCTGTAAGTTGTGTGAAATGTAGAACTGTACAAAATATTGCAATGTATTTAACATTTGTTGATAATGGACATGAGTCCAGTAACGATAATTAAAACAAAAATTTTGCAATTGAATCGAGAATCTGAATAGAACTGTCAAAAATGCAGCACTGAATGTTGTTTCTCCTCTTCCTACTTTCAGACAGTGCAGTGCTAGATGTCACACCTTTTCTTCCAGAGGCTACAAAAACCAGTCAACAGACGTGAAAACTGGCACAATCAATGACATCACCACATGCTCTCTCAGCTGATAGTGTGTGTGTGGGATGTTAGAAATTATGCTTGCATTCTGTATCATATTATTTTCTTTTTCAGAGGGTTAAATGTTAGTGGTCGGCATGCATTCAGGGTCGGCTTACAATCAATTATATACAGCATCAATTATATATGGCACTGTGTTCGCCACAACAGTGCTAAGGGTATTATGATAGATTATTGCACCTAACACATAGTAAAAACAGTTTTGCGCTGGAATAATTGTATGGACCACCAATAGGGAGGCAGTTGGAACATGGTACATATATTGTAAATTGTTGTAATAAGGTGCAATAAGTTCCACAACACCAACTTTATCCTATACATTATTTTATGTACCCTTTTTGTTTTAAAGGTAGCAATTTGAGAGTATTGAAAATTGAATTGAGCTGGGACTGCCATGGTAATGTACTGTATAATTGGTGAGCACTGTATATTTTGCTTAAGAAATCGATGAGTAGTGAGGAAGGACAAAAGGATTTTATATTGACACGTGCCCGGCTATTGACTGTGTGGCACGGTCATCGAGATTTGATGCACTAGACCAAGTGCGTGGTTATATACAGGTTCATCGGTGGCTGGCGAGAGGTGTTAGCTAATGACTTACTCAGATGACCTCCATGATGCTGATGAAACTGAGGTTTCGATCCTTGGTCTCAACTCAATGGATGCTGGGTTACCTCATGCTGTATTGATTATTCCAGGCAGCAGATTCCCAGCTCCAGAACATAGGATTGGCCAAGCCGTACCTAGCCTCAGTCGTGTTAACCAGCCCTCTCAGAACCGGGTGGTACTCTTGGCTGGTGCAGATATGCAAGGGAAAATATACAAGTACCATGGAAGTAGCCGCGACTGCTTGGCGCCTTAGTGCGGTGGCGTGGTCCCGTTTCGCCTGCCTTTCCTGCGTAGGAGGGGTGAGTGCAGACCACTGTTTGGCAGCAAGAGAAGCTAGATTTTGCTCTCTGTGCCTTTGGCAGTGCCTTACCTTGTAAGGCATAGTGTGTCGTTGCTTAAACAACATACGTAGTACACCTTGACGATTAACAATTTAACAATGTCAGTCCAGTAGCTGCTTGCTGGCACGAGCTCGGTAAAAGTCTCCACTGATCCCCCACGCTTGGCAGACTGATCAGAGACGTTGAGCCGTTTGGACTACCAATGCCTCTACTAGATGTGAATTCAGGCAAGGTTGAACTGCAAGACTCAGGCTATGGTCACTCCAGCACTGTCAGTTCTCGAAGCAAGGGAATAACCTAGGCTTGTTGCCCCTACTGGGATGAAGGTATTCCTAGTGGTTGTGGCTCCTCTGTTCCTCCCCTCCAGCACTACCAGTGTTTGGGTGGATGGGAAGAAACAGGCGGCCGTCTAATGGGTGTGTTTGATAAAAAATACTTGGTTCCTGTTGGCAGTGCTCAGCGTGAATTGTTCCTAGCAGGCGCAATAGAATGATACTCTGTAAATGAAAAACCGTAAGGATAGAGAACAAAATTATGTTTATTGAAAAATCAATGAACACATGACTCGTGCTACCTCCTACTGAACAGTGGGATGCTGAATATTATCTACGTTAGCCAGATGTAGGCGCCCTAGTCCTACGTTAAAAAGGGAAGAATAGTTCTAGGCGTGAAAAATACTTTACTACTAAACTGTACTAAAGAAAGCTGGTGTCTAGAAGAGACAAAGTAAAGTTCACGAGTGTTCACGTGTTCGCTGTTCGTTGGATGACTGGTCACCGTTGTTGGAAGTAGCCGCTGGGGGCATACTTAAGACTTGGTTAGATCTCTGGAGGTCCCAGCACTGAGCAGTGACCGGGATGTCACGATAGAGGATGCAAGAATGACTGCTGGAGCCCCTCTGTGCACGGACTTACATAGTGCGAAGTCTAGGCTGCCACAGCAGGGTGCGGGGAAGGCGCGTGATGTCCTTCTGCCGTGAGAGGTAGGAACCCTCTTGTAAGCGTTCGTTCCTTGGTTCCTGTATCTTCAGCTGTGTCTGAAGTGACTGAAGCTTGTTGGCACTTAGCCGGGGGGGGGGGGGGAGGGGGTGGCTGGCCGCTGGTTGCATAACCTTGTAGCCACGTGTTCAGTTGCCCAATAGATTTAACGACCGAGAACGTATGTGCAAAGTATTGTGTGCACAACTCCTCTCACGTGGGTGCTTGAAGTACACAACTCTTACATACATTAAAGTAAGGGTATACTTTACATAAAGAGCAATGAGTCGTAATCATAGTTTATTAGTAATATAAGCAGCACTAGTCAATCCACCCCCCAATCCCTCCATTGCGATGAAGACTCATCGTGAAAAGGTGGTGGATTAAGGTGTAGGCCCCCTCTCTGGAAGGTCTACAAGATTTCTAGAAAGTCTAGGTAGAAGTAGTGAAGAAAGTTGGGAAGAGAAGAAAAATTTTTTTTCAACATCAGGTAGGCGGGGCACTTAGTGTTGGGTGCTTGACCGCTGTAGCGGCATACGCTCTGTGCTCTCAAGCCGGCCGGCAAAGTCGAGACGTGTGGGATGTGGAGACCGTAGCTCTGTCTCTCGTGGCAGGCAGACTTCCTCTCTCTGGCCCTTGCCCAGACGATGCGGTGCTCGCTGATGCTGCAAATGTGTTTTTCCCCCTGTTGCAGAGATTATTGTGTGAGGAGTGCTGCGGTTATTGGATGTCCTACCAGCCTACTTTATTTTTACATGCCGCCGACAAACACTCAGCATAGTTCTGTGGATATTTACAAGAGAATATACAACATGAATCTGAAATAAAGAGCACTTAAAAATAACGGCATGCGAAAAACGACGGGGAATAAAATAAGTATGTTCAAACCTTACTTGCAGAAGGCGGGGAGATGCCACTATCTATCTTGGAGCTTTCTGTGGTGGTTAAAAAGAAAAGGAAAATCTTTCAGGGAACTTTGAGTCGCACAGCAAGCTAAACGGTTACGTGTGACAAGGTATAAGTTCAATAACCACATGCCCTTCAACAACTGAGTTGACCGGCTAAATGAAAAAAAAATGTGAGTACACTTTAAAATGTGCATGAAACGCAGGCAATGGCACACGTTGGTCACTTTAAATTACATACATACACTGCAATATTTTGAAGCTAAAAATATCTTGCACCTGGGTTTCACCGTAGTGAGTTTATGTGAGCTTTGTGGCTCAGTCTCTTTAGTTTGATATTGAATTGGTGCACAAGATATTGCAAACAAAACACACATACTAGAAAATCATGAGCACACAAGAGCATAACATAAAAATTCTCTCCTACAGAACTGCTTTCTTCTTGTAGGTGATCTTCAATATACACTGTAAAAACTCATTGGCATATTTAAAAGTATACTTACACATCTAATTCTTTATACAAAAATCTAATTGCTACTTTACCTTTCGGTTGTCCATTTTAATTCTAGCATGTCCAGTGTGTAATTGTAGAGTATTCAAAGGTAAGTACTAGGGATGTAACGATTACACTTTCCCTCTATTCTCGATCTCGATGCAGATACCACTCTCGATTCCTAATTATTAAATAGGAGGGCGTGAAATTTAGTTATTTAAACTAGGCCTACACTACTAGTAGGCCTAGTACTAACATAAATAATATAACAAATAATACAACACGTGACAGTGGGAGCATATTCATATTAAATTCCCAAAAGTTCAAAAGAGGCATGAGATAATATTGAAAATGTACATATATATTTTGTCCACATAGTTTATTCGAGAATATTTCCAAACCTCGCTTGCCATGATAAATGTTCACCAACATAATAAATTATTAAAATATTTGCAAGTCTGGCACTTATTGAAAAGCAATCAAAGTTAAATTTTTTTAAAAGCAGTAATTAATAAACAGGCTCCAATTTTAAAATACACTATCATTTTGGTAAATTTACAAACAATTTTTCTAAGAAGTTTAAAAAAATATTTTATTTGCACTAATATATTTTAATACAGGGAATTATGAGATACATACATGAACTAGACAAGCAGTATTCACGCAATATCAATATCATCTGCATTCTTATTTTAAAAAAAGTCTTCTCATATGAGTTCATGACTGTGTTTGTATTAATTTCTTGCACGCTTTACACTCGTCTTTGCACTTTTTTTATCTTAACATAAAATGTCCAAATGATACGACATTTTACTGTCTTTTACATCGGCTGCAGTATCTTCCATAATTTATGAGACTAGGTATTTAATGGACCAGTCCGTTTAATGTGTCAATTTAGATATCACATATTCGTTTCACACACATCCGTCAATGTTAGTAAACAAGTGGCAGCCAGAGATTACTGCACACATTCGAGTTGTGTGTGTTCACTTTGCATGATTGGAGGCGTTTTGTTGTCAAACTGTCTGTAGTTTATTTCGAAGTACACGTTTTACTGCTTGTGTAATCTTTGGAATGTCTGTTTACATTTAGTTTCGCAAAAAAAAAAAAATGTATTTACGTGTTTTGTTGCATTTAGAACTATGATTTCGAGATTTAAAAATTGTCTCTAGATGAAATAGAGAATTTTTTCATCCCTAGAATTTCTCAATTTTCCCCCGATTAGTGTGTGTGTAGATTTTTACAGTACCGAAGTAAATTTGTGATATAATATAGGAGAAGAGTTTATTTCTTTTGGAGAAAGCTCATTTCGTGAGATATCGCACATTTGTTGTATTTCGTATTTTTTCACGTTTGAACTTGTATTTCGGTGTTATTTAGTTTTATCACAATTTTCAAAATCATGCCTCTAGTGATAGGTTATGTATTTGTAGGAATCGGGTTTTAATGCTTCGATTCTCAATTATAAGATTCTTCAAGAATCGCGGGTATTGAGGAATTGAGTTTGACATTCCTAGTAAGTACGCAATAAATACAAAAGTCAACATAGCGGAAAATGCATTCCTACAAAACTGGATTTTTCTTGTGGTGATCGTCACAAGTACACTGTAAAAACTCAAGGTAATATTTAAATATCAAATTCAATATACGAAAATCTAAAATTACTAATTCCTATGCAGGAGTCTTTGCTTATCGTAGGCTAAATCTAACATGTATTTTGCTGAAGTCTCTGTCTTCAACTGTCATTGGCACTGTGGTGAGCGTCTTGAGATGGGGGTGTCTCAATTTTACCTTACTTGCTCCCCTCGCCATTTTTGTTGACACTGTCAAATTGGATTTGAAAATGTTGAATTTTTCTGGAAAACTAGTTTTACCATTTTTTGTTGCTCTGATGTTACGAGTAAAACGTTACCCTACTTTTGACACAAAGTTTTTAGCATGAGTTTATGTGGTATGTACAGAAAATACAATCCTGATATACGTTCACTATTTGAAATTGTAATTTTCATTCTTAAGTACTGGTTTAAATACATTTATGAGGAAATTACTGTAAAAATACGACTGCCCCGTTGGACAGGGTTGATACGGGCTATGAAGACTGGTGTTTTGTTCATCATTTGGTTAACAACACTACGTCGATTTTCCTCACTTACTTGCATTGCGGTGGAATCTGGTTGATATCTGCGAAGAGTCCACTGCCAAAGAAGTGTGAAAATCAGCTGAAGATTCCATTGACCGTGACGTCGGCTGGGTAGAGTCGGCGTCCGGCAGCTCTCACTGGGCCGTACTGAAGGGTAAAGACTGCTTCGGCGCAAGGTGTTCTCACGCATGCATCGTGCGCCCTGCGTCCTGCCCAGAGTAGCTCAGCTATCTGGCAGGCACGAGGCTTTGCGGCGGTCAGCGGGTTGCCGCCTCCCCAGGCAACTTGTGATTTGCTACGCAACTATGAGACCAAGTGGAGTGAAGGAAGATTTTGCCGGTGATTGGGGTTCATCCCACCATGATTAAGTTTGCATGCTGGTGCCTATTTTTGGACATGCACCTATGAGACTGATTTATATTGACTGAGTTTTAAAGGTTTAAAATCTTGGTAATTATGTATAAATATCGACCCAGGAGAGCAGCCAGTTAAGAGAGATGGCTACTCCAAGAGGAACAGACTGCATCGTCATGAGTTAAGTGCTTTGAGACTTTTCAGAAATGTTGAACTTTAAGCCTGTATGGCACGAAGTCCTGGTAGGAGTTTGTAGAGTTCGGAACTTTGTTATTGCTTTTCCATAGGAACCATGTCCTTAAGAGATTTTTGGAGACAATCATGATAGTTTAGGTGGTAATTCCTTAAAGTTTATAATGATGCCATTAGGAAATGGAAATTTTTGCTATTTTTCTTGTTAAAAAAAAAAACCACCAAAAATGTCTCGTTGTTTTAAAGTGACTGTTAATTTAATGAAGCTCCTGTCAAGGAGCTTCATTAAAATCCATGTCTTTTGTGGAAAATTTTAAAATGCGAAATGAAAATGGGCCTTTTAGCTTTGTTGAAAAGAAAAAAAAAAGAGCTCTTTTAATATATTTAGTAGAAGATTAATGGTCTTATTTAGCATTTTTTTGCTATGGCCAAGTTGAGAAAATAAAATGTGAAATATTGTGGAATACTCGATAATTCGTATGCTTCAGTATTTGGTTAATGAGAAAATCCAATTTAATCTTTGATTTTTATTCTACTAAATAGTTAGCATATTCAGATATGATTTGTTTTAAGGCTTTTAGTTTGATGAAAGTAAATATTGGCATTCAACATATAGGCTATTGCCAAGTAAATAACCTGTCAGTATAAAATATTGCTTGTATACTTAAATATTATAGTATTGGTTTGGTGGCCGTTTCTGTTTTGGACACAGATACTCATAAAAATATTTACTTGTATTAATTCACAAGGATAATTTGTCTTTGCAATGATAATTGAAAATGCCCTGTACTTAGGCAAGAACAGCCATGGGCAATATGTAAATTGGTAGCGTTCTGGATGTTTGTACATTTGTATGATATTTTAAAAAGTATTGATACCCGTGATGTTCAGCTTAGTATTGTATATACTTTTGCATAATGTGCCATTGTGCACATTCAAATAAAGCTACCAAACACAGTTTCTGCTTACATGCATTTCTAATAACTAATGATATTTCCTACTTATGGTGAACCCAGAGTTAAACTACATGCATTGTCCGATTCAAAACAAAAGAGAGTTAAGATTGTGATGAACTTAAGGACAACATACTGCAAGTGTTCTATACAACAAAACCAAACTAATGACAAGTCACCATATTACTTCGTAAAAACACACCACAATTATTGTTTTCGTGAAATTGAAGCACAATGAAGTTGGGGAAATGGATTTCTGGTAAATGCTAACTGTTTTGACTTTTCCTATCACAGTACAGTTACAGGGCTATAATTTAGCTCTGCATTGGTGCCTCTCTGTATTTTCTCTGCACCACTCACTTCAGGGCAACTTAGGACTTTGTATAGCCACCTTGTTGTGTCCTCTGTTCATAGAGGGTGCCACAGTGTATTTGTTAGTTGTTTTCTCATTTTTTCCTCCCAAAATGTATCATCGTTGTGTATTTTCTGCACTGATATTCCCTTCGGGGTCCATAGCACAAAAGAGCAGTATTTGCGTTGCAAAATATGAAGTTACCTTTGCACTTGGTGGTTGCTAGGCGGCCCTTGGCTCGACTTGGGGGGGGGGGTGGTGCTAGGCAGTCCTAGGCTCAACTTGGGGATGCTTGGCCCTCACAACACAGTTATTGAGAGACTTAGGATCCAAACACAACTTTGACTTATCTGGTTTCTGTACAATCATTAAAGACCTCACCCATTGGGCTCTGTGACCTTCCTAATCACACCTATCTTCTCCATTCTGTCCAATTCTATCTTTACCCTTTCCTGCAATTTGAATGGAATTTTTTTGTTTTTGCTTTTTGGAACAGGCATCTGCCAAGCACCAATGGAGAAGAGCGGAAGTCAGCCGAGCACCTCCGGAGATGAGCAGAAGTCTGTTGAACACCCTCGTAGACGAGCGAATGTCTGCCCAGCACCTCCGGAGAATATTTATCGTAGTGGTTTACAACTATGTGTGCGATTGACTTCATCGAGCACTGAACTTACTTGTGTTAGTCGAGCTTTGGTTTAGCTGACCTGCCCCTAGGACATAATTCAGCATGCATGGGGTCTGGTCACGTGTACTTTGACGTAGGTTGCCACTGTGACTCACGGTGCCGGCCAGGCGTCGAGTCTGCCTTGGCGGCACGAGGTGGCATCAGGCGTTGTGGTTCAGCACGTGATGTCATGGTTTCTGCCGGAACTGAGAGGGCACAGCTACAAGGGACGTTGTGGCAGTGCGGAGGAGTGATTCCAGGTCCTCCACCCCGATCTCACCTGCAGAGCAAGGGATTTGCGGCAGGAGAGAGCTCTCCACCTTACCTGAGGATGCATTCCGTAGTGGGGCCGAGTTGTTGAAGGCATCGACTGTCTCGATGTCCAGGTCTCGCGACGAGGCAGTGGTAGGGAGAGAACTCTCGACCTCCACTGCGGGTGTTACTCCAGATGAGGAGTAGTAGGAGGCATCTATGGTCTCAGTGCCTGTTAGGGCAGCGCAAGAGAGCTGCGTATCACCATGTTCGACCTCGGCTACAGGTGGTGCGTCTCGCTGTAGGGCCGGGTAGTTGGAGGTGTCAATGGTCTCAATGTCCAGGTCTTGTGACGAAGCAGTGAGAGGGAGAGGAATCTCGACCTCGACTGAGGGAGTTGGACCAGGTGTTGGGTAGTAGAAGGCATCAACGGTCTCGAATGATCGACGTCTGCTGCAATTCATCGTCGGCAGGAACATTGTTGGTTTTGTGGAAGCTGGAATGACCTTGAACCCTTTTCCGGATGTCTTGTGGTTGTGGGGTTGGGAATAGCTCTGTGGCGTAGGTCTCCAGGCTCACGTTGTGGACGTCATCTGGTGGTCTAGTGGTGGCCATGGTGCTCTCGTCTGGAGCGTATTCCAGTGTTTAGTGGCGGCTTCCACACTCTCATCTAGAGCATATTCCAGTGGTCTAGTGGCGGGTAGTACTTCATCATCGGAGTCACAGATCGACTTCATGGAAGTTAAAACGGCCTTGATTTCTTGCTTCGGAGTTGTACTAGGTGGAGAGGTAGGTGCTTGGGAGATTTGTTCCCCTTTCACCAATGGTGCTTCCGACTGCTTGCTGATGCGGCTTGATTGGTGGGGTGTCTGACGGGGTTCTCGGTCACGTGGACTCCACCACTACAATTCTGAGGAATTAGGGATTGCCTTATCACGTTTGGCAGCGATTTTCTCAGCATAACTGTGTGGCGTCAAGTGCATTCATCTAACGGAAAATGCTCCTTGGCAATGCTCTACATCTGGCTTCCATGGTGCCATGTAGCTTGGTGCCCTTTCGATGACTATAGGCGTTGGCTCAGGCCTTGTTGAGGGTCCTCGCTCAGTATCGGGAACTAACCTTCTGGGTGGATGTTCGTCCTCGTCTTCGGATTGACCAGGTGTTTCTTCTTCGACACGGATGGCCTTTCAGATCCGTCTTCATATGTCTTCAGTCCAGTAAACGTCTCTTTTGCTGACAATACGATACGGACTGTGCCATTTGTCAGTGAGGCCAGCACTGAAGTGGTTACTGGCCTTGCCGAGGGGATGCATTGTGAGTAGTACTGTTTCACCAAGGGTTAACTCCCATACCTCTGGCTTTGCTAACAGTGTCAGAAGTAAGTCATACTTGAGCCAAATGTTATACAATGAATTTAAGTATTTAAAAATATTTTTGCAGGTTATTCCATTAGTCAATGTGATTAAAGAAGAGCTTGAGGAACGTGCAACACTGGGCTAAGCACTTCAGGGGTTGAAAAATAACCCACTGGCCTTACTGAAGATGAGGTTTTCTTTAATTGAGAATGACAAAATACCATCATCAACAACTCTGCTTAAACCCAGATTTAAAACCACCCCCATTTAAGGATGCATGAAAAGCAGAAACTGCAAAAACTAGATTACTGCTGAAGGCAAAGCAACTTCTTGGAACAGATATAAGGAAGGCTACTATTAAGCTTTTTTTCTTAGATTGCACAGTGAACATTGCCCACAATTGACCTAATTTGCGCATGCGCGCACACACGTGCGCACAAGCACACACACGCACACACACAGTAGTGAGACAGCCTCAAATGAACCTGATTCCCAGCTAACCATTGGGACAAGCAGAATGAACATATGGTCATGATATAGTAATCTGTCTAGCAAGCCTTCACAGAAAAGACCACTGATGGTACAGTAAACAATGAATTCATAAGTTTTTTTTTTCTGAAAACACTGCACAAGCCAACATGAACATATTTAAATACTGTGACGCTAGCAAAAATTTTCCAACTACATATTATAGTACAGTAAAAGCCCAATATAATGCGGATGTTGGGGGGGGGGGGGGATAACTCACGCGATATAGCTTTTCCACACTATGATGGGAGTGACTGAGTACATCAGCAAAAAAAAAAAAAAAAAAAAAAAAACAGTGTTCTAATGGGGTGTGGCACCTATCTGTTAAACACGGCACAAGTATCGATATTTACCACCATAACTCGTGAAATGTTTAGCACCTTTCTATAGGAATTTAATTTTTTTGCATCACTGGACTTGACAGCACCCAAGGGAGGCAAACGGAAGAAGAGAAACGTGGTTTGATGAAGCGGGTCACGTGCATTCAAGCAAGAATGGCTAAAAAAAAATATTGTATTTTCCAGGCAAAGAATGTACTTATTCCACTAAGGGTGGTGTTCGCTGCAAGTTGTTTGTCACGTGGGGTGGAGGAGGTGGGTCACTCCTCCCCACCATAGCCTGGTTGGGAGGAAGTGAGAAACGCAGCTCACATCCAAATGAAACTAAACAGAGGTTGAAGCATGCTTACATTGCAGATGGAATCAATCAGTGTCTCACGTGTTGTGAAACATATTACTTGCTCATCTGATTTAAATTTTACAATGGAAAACTAAAACAAGTAAAAAGTGAATTATTTATGGCATGCAAAGAAAGGCTGTTTTTCTGTGCCTCAAGTCTTCTTCACAATAGTTCGTCCAGAAATGCGTGTCCTATCACAAGTGTCTACAATGACGACGTTCATAGTTAAGCTTTCGGATACTGCCACCAGAGTGAAACAAATTTTCCAACGTCTGAATCCAAGTTTTAGAATACTGGCCTATAAATGACTTCAAAGCACAAATTTTGAGGCGCGCCTCAATTTTCAGGATTTTTTAAAAATGGAAAGACATACTGTTGAGCCACTATTTACACATTATAACTAAAGTGTCTACATCATAATTATAATAGTTACGTAGTGCTCTATCCTGTAGGAGATTAACTATAGGCTTGTGAATGGCTTAGTCCCTACCTTACCCAGAATGTGAACCCAGAGCCCCCTTCGCATTGCAACCCAGTTTTATACTGAGTGTGCCACAGAAGTTGGCATCCCTTTTACGACAGTATTTCAGCATATTTTAATTTACATTGGTTAAACATTTTGACATTGAATAACTGCAATTGCTTAAATGTGTTACACTATAAAATGTATGCACATTTCATGTTAACTTTTAAGTGTCAGTAAATTCTAAACAGCAGGACACTTGCAAGTATGATACATGGCTTGAAATGTGGTCATGCTATCTCCCACACTGATGTAACACCCAGATAAGATGGAAAGGTTGCCACAGTAACATTTTTTTGGCCTGTTTACAACCAAACAGCAGGTATAATAATAGGATCACAAAAAAAGGACCACTAGGAATTCTTTCGTCAAAGACATCACAATACACCAGCGAATGTGAATATGAAAAAACATACAAAATTGGCTGTAATGAATCAATAAGATAGATTTCAGCGCTGAAAGGAGGGAGAACGTGCGCCTGTTCCTTCTGCCTCCTTCACCACCTTCCCCGACTCATGACCACATGCTGACAGACCATGCGCCTACCTGACGGCACACTTTCCACTTCTTTATTTATTTAGGCCGGGGGACATAAATTACCCTGCAGTGTAACTAAATCCGCAGTATTCCGGGCTTCCACTGTATTTGCTAGTAAGCAGCTGTGTGTACCACCTGCCACAATATTAAGTGAAAGGCTTTAGCGTTAATTTGCGACAAAAACCCTGATGCCCTACCTAACGGGTGCTTCCCAGACAGCCTGGAAGCAGGAATCATCAATTTGGTAGATTTTGTAACCTCACGCATATGGTGTTGGTAAGTGTAGGTCTTTTTGGTACTCATGACAGAGTGTAACTTAGTACCAAGTGTAGGCGTCTGACTACCTTGTTTGCAGCTGAAAGTTGACTTGGAACCACGTGCTTCTTCAGTGGTGTGGGAGGGAAGGGTGAGATAGCACGTGGGACGTGCCAAAGCAGGCTCTTGTTCACTCTGGTGGAGCTGGTGAATGTTCTCCTCCACCAAGCAGCATCCTCTCTCTTTCAGGTGTACACTAAGCTGCCACCCTGTTCACTACTTCCAGGCCTCCGACCAGGACTAGCTCATGTTTGGCTGCATTACCTTGCCCAGCCCCGTGGCTATGTATAAGGGGTAATTGTATAGAGAGGTGGACAGCGGATGTACCGTAGGGGTAGGCATGGCCTGAGAAGAGGTATAAGTAAGCAGGTGGATTGGACAGGTACGCCTGAACTATTGTTCTCCAGCTAGTATGTTGGTGGGATGATACCGCATACGTTAGCATTTACAGAAGGTGACAATAGACAAAGGGAGGATACCACGCTCCTGTTACTACATTCAAGCATCACATAGTGACAATTCTCCTTGAAGGTGAAGCAGGAACAGAAGTTGCAGCTCGTGAGTACTCCTGCAAGAATGTTAAGAGGGTCTGTGGATAAAGCAGAAGATAGCTGTGGGAGAAAAAAAATTTCTAAATAATAGTAAGAATTGTGAAAACATACTGGTTGGAGTACACATCTGTAGGTTCAATTTCATCTTGGCCAGCATTGTAGTAATAACCTTTTCAAGATAATATAGTCTATGCCACAAATGAGTGAACTTTCACAACAGCCAGTATGTGGTAGCATGTCATAAATTAAACCAAAACTTATGCACAATAGAGCCTCAATGCATCACTTTATTTTCTCATCTTTTGCAGAGTTCTATCCTTTTGCCACTAACAAAGTTGATTTGTTGCCAGTCATGTTGATGATTAATTGCTACAGTTTGATCTCGTGAACATGTATGCTTAGATTATTGCATATAATCTCCTAATATGTTTTATAAAAATGCAACTCAATATTTTGACATATTTGATGTTTAAAAGTGTATGTATAAAATTATTTTAACTTTTTGTATGTACAAACATCCCAGTCACCAAATTCTGTATTTTTCATGGTAACAGGTATCACAGTCTTCGTATGCAGAGCAAGGTGCAGGCTACGGTTCATGAGGGTGCAACGACAGGAAGTCCACGACTGCAGTGTGCTCACTCTGCTTGGCCATGTCAATGGCAAACTTGCCAAAAACATGGGCTACAGTGTTTGCCCCAGCCCTCACCAGACTCTGTACCACTGGTAGGTGACCTTTGTGTGCTGCCCAGTGCAGGCTTGTCCAGCCTTCGTGGTCCCTGACATTCACATCGGCTCCTCGGCGCAGCAGCTGTTTCACCACCTCCAGCTTGTTGCTGGTCGATGCGTATAACAAGGGTGTGCTGCCCAACTTGGTCCTCACCTCGATGTTGGCCCCGCGGTCAAGAAGTATGTGCACCAGTTCTACTTGCCCGGCCTCTGCTGCTCCGTGCAGCAGCGTGAAGCCATCTGCGGTGGCCTTGTCCACTGGCATGCCTGCATCTAGCAGCAGGGCAGCCAGCTCCACATGACCACATGTACCAACACTGTACATCGTGTTGGCAGCATGGAGCTGCTTGTACACAGCACTGTGTACATCCAACACTGCCAGTACCCTCTGCTTTAGCGACAGCCAGTCTCCATTGCTAGAGTATTCCAACACCTGAAACACCAACATTTATTGCACAGATAGCCAGCCAGCAATTCTCACGATTTAGGGTCACTTTCACAATGCCTGAATTCAGATGTGATTAAACTGGTTAGCTAATGTTTTCAGTTTCTTAGGTGCATTTAAAATGAGTGACTAATTTACTTGCAAGCAAAACACAAAAATGGACTCCAATTTCTAGGCTAATCTGAAAATTTATCAAACAAACATGGTGGTCATTCATGGGTGATGTGGAGTTCTCTTGCATGCAGTTAACCATTGATTTTATAACTGTTTATGATTCCAGAGAATTCTGCTGCAAAATAGCCGTTGTTGCAAGGTTGAAACCAATTAATTTTGATTTCTAAAAAATTGCCTATAAAGTGAATTTTTTGTGTGACGTCCATATTTAATTGTTCTAGCATGAAACCAACCTGTTTTTAAACTAAATATGGATTTAATTTATAGTCAGACATATTCCAAATAAAATTATACCCAAGAATTTTATACAGTACCTTCACTTTTAGGAGACTAGAAAAAAATTGAATACGGTGGAAACTCGAACAATCAAACCCTGTTCAGTGTCCATGAGTCATTTCCTGTGGCCCCAAAAAAATTTGTAGATAAATAATGCTAAGAAAGTCGATTTTTGCCAAACTCAAAATTTAATTTTTACACCATTGATTGAACAAAAGTTTCCACAGCATCACCAAAAATTACATGCGTTGATTATTCGACAAACAAAATAAGTATAAGTTGCAACTGTACTCACGAAGGCATATAAAGTCGGTATACAGTACATTATGTAAACATGCACAAGTAATACCAATAAATAACGCAAATTAAATAAATTTTCAACACACATTGTTTTCGCTTAAGTCACACTGCCCTGCATTTAGTTCTATTTATGTAATTTATCACTTCTGAAATAACATGTTGATTTCGTCACAATGTCCCACTAACTTTTACTTTGTAACAAAAAATAATACTACACATAATGTATTTAGAGTGTGTGCATGTATTATTATTATCCTTATTTGGGGTAGTAGCCATATTTACAAAACCGTTATTAAATTCATTAGCTATGACGCCGGCTAACAGCGAGCGGCGCTAGGAGCCATGACTGCGCTCACGTGTTACGTGTACTGCACGTACGCAAAGAGGCCGACAATTTTGAACTTTCCTGTAAATGTTAATTTCAGGGTAAAATGTGTTATATTGTCTTTACAGTGTTTAATATGTCTTAAAATGTTTTAAAGTGCTTGTACTAATATTAATTGTTTGGTTATGAATATTCAAAGTGCCTGTGGCACTGAGATTAAGAACACTTAATATTCTGGCATGAACGCCATCACAAAGAGACATTAAAATAATATTGAAATTCCTAACAAAATTATAGAAATGTAAAACAATGTCTAATTTAATTTGTGCCATTTTATTTTCACTATAAAAAATTTCACTCAGTGTGCATAGCGTCACTTTCGCTTATGTGAACTCCGTAGGCGGCCATGATAGGTCCTTGCGACGCTTGTATCTCGACAGTCTGTCGAGGAGAGCTGGTGAGGTAAGAGACTGTAATGTGCGCACTACAACTTTTGTTCACTGATTTAGGTTTCCATAGTCAATTTAAATTACCAGTTAACCTTTGCTTGCGTACATTTTTGCCAGACATTTTCCCCAGCATTATGCGTCTTTTACTAAGTCTTATGCCCTTGTGGAATTTTTAATTTAATCAAGGAGGAGGAGGAGAAAGATGTCGAAGAGGTCACGCGACCCGCACATTTGAATCAGATGCGATATGCCTATGTTTATGGTATTTCATTGTAACTTCTGCATAATTGCTACACACAATTTTAAGAGCTTTACTTATCTGATGTATTTAAGGGTAATTTTCGTATTTGAATATTTTACGGCAACATCACATAACCACGTGGCCGACTGAAGCCAAGTCTTTGGATACGCCATCGTTGTGTTTTAAGAGTTTATTTATATAACATTGTATGTGCAATTATTTACTTCAGGGTTCTATGAATTTCTGTCAGTGTTTAATGTATTTTTCACGTAAATTGATGCTTTTTGTACTTGACCAAGCGGTCACAGTAATGTTTGATGTTATTGCCATCAGACATGTTACAAGCCTGTAGAAATGCTAATCGTAAAGAGAACCGTTTGTCAAACACGAATAATATTTCATCTGAATCCATGCAGAAAAATTGAAATTTCACCAGCACCACGTGGTCTGCTACGAACTTCGTCCAGCAGCATCCGTGCCACCTAAGCTTGTTTACACACGTGTGTGTTTATTGTGAATATTCATCTCGTGTCCCATCTTATTTCATGTCTCATTCGGGTCTATGTAAATGTGTAATTAGTGTACGGTGAAATTACTCCCGTCCTAGCCGGCTGTGTGTATAGGCCACCACCACACTAACCACATGCTGGAAGGCGAGCCCTGACGAGTTTGCGTTAGTGATGCTGAGTAATCACTCGTGTTAATGTGTATTAAGGGTATTTATTTGTAATTCACCGTGTTCTGTCTTCAAGGAAAAACCGTCAGTCCACCCTAGCGGCTGTCGGCCCTCTTCCCTTGTGAAGACTGTGCTTTCACGCACCTCGGTGATATCATCCATTTAGGTGTGCGCTAGATTAATTATGGGTTGGGGAACACCCAAACGTAATTGGCTAGTCATGACCAAGATAACCATTCCATTGGCACGTTGATGTGTATAAACAATATCAACAAAAACAAGTCTACAGTGAACTCAATTTTTTTTATGCAGTAGTGACACTGTCCTTGGCACATATGTTTTAGCTATTGTTTATTTCAGTGATTTTATTAAAAGTTTAGTATTGCCAGCGTGTTTGTAAGTAAGCACGGGTGAAATGGACACACAGAACCCACAACATCCCTGAGAACCCTGAGTCTCAATAGTGGGGTGATTGGGAAGCACCGCTGGTGCCCAAATTACCAGTAAGTATGTGTGTCATCGTTTGTCTTGTCTCACACATCAAGTGGTTCTGATATAATTTTATTATTTATAGATAACTGTAATTTTATATTTTCTCTATATTGAACATCCAAATTAGTATTGTTCAAAGTGATCCACTTAAAAGAGTGAAGTTGAATCTATGATACTGCAAAATAATTTTGAGTTGATATCGGGACAAGCAGTATGTGAAAAAACACTTTGTACCAGACAATATTAAATGTAAGAAGGTAAATACAGTTAGCAGTTAGAGCCAAAATAAGTTTGTAATCGATAACATTGTACATTCGTCTTAGTCTCATACGAGTGAAAAGTATTTGAAAAAATTTTAACATATAAATGGAGATCAAGAAAATTGTGGGGTACAAATGTAAAGGTAACATCACAAAAAACTGAAAACCTAAGTCAAGCTCCAGAAAACTGATGACATTCAATCTGCATCAATTAGCTTGCCGAGTACGTACAGCAAAGTGAGTGCAGGGGATATGCCCATTATGCGCGTGCCCTCTATGCTCTCTTCACTTGAACTTGGGGAAGCATAATGGTGTAGATTTTATGTAAACAGTTTCCTAGAGCTACATATATGTACAGTACTATTGAATGTAACATAATTTGTCACTGGTATGCAAAGAATGGGACACATACAAAACCTACCAAAGTGCAATGATAAAGCAAACCAAGTGATTCACTATACAATTAAGGGTCATATGTACTGAAACGTTTTCTGTGAAATCGTTGTGTGCGCGTAAACGCATATCTTGGTAAATAAAAGTTTTGGAAATATGACTTTTTGTCAGAAAAATAGAAACCAATTATCTATGACTTTTTTTTTTTTTTTTTTTTTTTACTTCAGTCATATTAAGTGTATTCTTGGAGGAAAAAAATTGTGAAAATGGTCGAATATAGAATTTTTAAAGCTTGTCTATGCAGTTTCCTTAAGCGGCAAGAGAAAAGTACAGAGATACAGCCGTAGTTTAATCTGTGGACTTTGTTAGTGTGTAATGAAACCCCTTTGTTACAGATCTAATTTACACAGAACAGCGTTTCGATGGAACCACTGCACGCCTTGCGTGTAGGAGTGATGAGGCACTAGGCGTGCGTGTAACTCACCTGTATCGCACCCCGCTTCTTGACCTTAGACGTGCTGCTACATAGTCCCCTTAATAAGTAACTTATGGTTCGATGGAATAAATGTGCACATTTACACTGCACACTATTACAGGTTTCTAACAGACTGTTAACACAAGTATTCTGTGTCGTTGGCCAATTCAACAGCTCTCATATGAGTCGCACTTCACTTGAGAGAAAAAAGCTGTCGTATAACAAATATTCAAAAATAACTGGCTGGGATTGCACCACCACTCATATATGCTTAGCTGATACACAGCTTATGAAGCTCTTGAATCTGCAGTCTCTGTTCTAAACTAACAAATATGAACATGGTTGAGTTAAAAAGGCACCATGAGTGAATGCTACCGTTCCGAGCACTGTTAAGGAGTTGCTGGTCTTTACACCGTAACTGTTAATTATTTGTACTGGCACATGCCCAACCTAAGCCGGGGTGATTGGCTAGAATTACTGGCCCGGTGGGTTGTGGAGCGTTTGGATTGTGGCTGCTTAATGGAAGGGTACCATCTGAATCGAAGGGAGTCAAACCCAAAGTGAGGCGGAATGAGATAGTTTCGCAGCCACGGAGTTTTATCTTCCTCACTACTACGGTTGCCAATAATTGGGACGCAGTTGCCCCAGGGTGTATGAGATGATGATGCAGTTTAGGCGATCATGGGGGTGGAGGACTTGGCTGGGAGAATTGGGGCTACTTGAATAGGAAGAGTGGGTTGATGTGGGGGAATGTAATTCAATTGGGGTGATACCACATGTGGTTTGGGGACTGCCTTTGGCAAGAGTCGAACCCGTACCGTTTTCCCCAATGCTAGTATAGTTATGCAAAAGTTTGGTAGGTCCACCTCTGGCAAGTACCGAACCCATATGAGATTTCCAGATGCCAACTTTATTATACTAGCAGTAGGGGCTGAATCGGGGACTGCGTTAGCACTGGCTACTGGGGGTGAAGGTTTCGATTGAGCAAGCTAATCTTCCTCTGGATCGTACTCTGGCCAAGAGGTGCCTAGATATTTATACAACGGGGTCCAATGATCCAGGGAAATAAATAGGGAGATTGGCTGAGGAACTACTTTGGTTGTTGGAGTCTGTGGTTTGACTGTTCCGGTGTTTTCTTTAACGGGGTTGGCTATGAGAGCCCTTTCTAGAGTGCCAACACTGGACTCAACCCTTCTTACTATGCATTGGTCCAGTCCCGTTACCTCCCTGCAAACGTTCAGTCCTAGGGGTGTTGCTTAGGAGCACACACACCCAAGGCCCTGACTTGTAAAAGAGCGGTCGGGTATTGGAGTCACTGGAGGTAAGTGCAGATCCACTGGAAACCCAGTAGCTCAGTGTGTCGTTTGCAGACTAAGGCTTTCTGCAAGCTCCAGCCCTGTAGAGTTCGGCGTACCCCACAGCTAGTCTCCAGTGGGAATTACAGTATCTGATACAAGTTTTATTAAAACATGGTATCTAGAATTATTAATGAAATAGGTTCTAATGTAAAAATTATGATAAATGGACAAATAAGATTGACGTAAATTTTATTACGTGAATATGAAAAGGGACAGCACCGGCTAATCAATTACTAGAAAAATAACTAACTGGCTAAACGGGTATGAAATATATTTAACGTACTCAAACAGGCGAAGGCTAGTCTGGAAAAGCATTATAAAATATGCAGAAAAATTATCTACGATAAAATAATGGCAAAGTACGCAATTCATAGAATGTCTCAATTTACTAGGGTTAATCTAGGAGGTAACCTAAGATGCAATGACCTACTACCGTGGAGTCACGGAATGGGGTAACGGGTGCAGGGTGTGGGAGTAGTATTACCTCTGGGGTGGTGGTGGACGAGCCGTACGCAAGCTGTGAGGTGGTGCAGCCTTCACAGTCTGCGGAGGAAAGTGGTCATCTTGCAGGCTTCTGGGTGCTGCAGCCGTTTCTCAAGCTGAGGAGATGAGAGAGTCTTCTGCAGACCAGGGAGAGCTCGCAAACCTACTCAGCTAGTGAGCCCGGTGTTGTCTCTGCTGGAGCGTAGTTCCTGACTTCCTTATATACGAAAAATCTTCAAATCAGTGATCTTGTGAGGGGGGGGGGGGAGGGGGAAGCGTAAACTTCCAACACAGGGGTTGCAAGAGTACTGCTCCTTTCTTATCTCCCCCGCTTGGAGGGGATGGCAAATTTAAACCCCTCTTCCTGAGGCAGGCTGGCTGTTATGGCATAAGTTCACAGGAGTGCTGCCATCTCTTGGGTCTGTTGGAACTTCTGTGGCGAATAGTGGAGTATTGGATTATCAAAAATATTTAATTTATACATGGGGATGGCGTTTGCATGCGGGAGTTCAGGTGGGCTGTAGATTTTGTAATTAAGCACGTCAATTACTTTTACGTATGAGGCTGTCCAACATTGGTGTCTCTATGCTCGATATACGAAATTACATTTCCCACTGTTAATGACTAGCCCAGAGTTCGGGTTACTCTCGTAGATTGGGTGAAGTCACCCTTAGAGCGCGTACCTGCGCTGCGCAGCATGTTGGCATACGTTAGTACTGAAAACTGTTTTTCAGCACATTGTTGCTCGGTAGTCAACAACACAGGGAAAATCATAAACATTGACAAACTGTAAGAGTATGAATGATAATTTCTTGTAGTTAAAAAAAACTAACAACTTTCACAGCAGGGAACTGTGTAATCCTAAGAAATTTTGTAACTGCATACACAGAATTTAAGTTTTGCTAAAGTTGATTAATTTACTTACTATAAAATTTTTCCAGCCATGCTATAGTGGGTAGGAGCCCTGGAGACACTTTTTTTTTTTAGTGTAAAAACTTTTACAGTTTGAGAATAAGGTGCCCACTGAATGATACAATATGAGTGTATGACATAACAGGATGAAAATATGAAAAATAAATTTGTTTAAGGGAGGATGTCTTTAGAAAATGATAAATTATGTAAAGCATAACACACTGAACTTAGTTTTGGGATTATGTTATCAATGTGAGTATTCTCATAAAGATGATGGTCAATATGTAAGCTTAAAAATTTTGTAGACTGGCTTTCTTTCAAATCATAGTTTCTATGTTTTATTAAAAGGTCCTAGTCCTGTTGTTTGTACGTTAGGAATTTCATTAAAACTATGTTATCCTAGTATAAACAAATATTATTTGTTGTAATTTATTTATCTTGTTATGAATAGTCTTATTGATGTCACCATATGAGCTGTCGGATTCTCATATTTACATAAAAACATAGTAGGTATCATTAGGGACCCTGAAAAATCGTAAATAAAAACTACAAATATCAGTGCAAATAATTGGTGCCGAAAACTTGAAGTGGTGTAAAAACTTCAAAATTATTAATAAAGCTGTAAAAAAAATTTGTGACACTTTACACATAGTAAATTTGTGAAACAGCAAATAAATGCAGGAAAATAGAAAGCTTGCCCTTCTCGCTTTGGTACATAATATGGGATGTTCCAGGTAAAACGTATAGTGAGGTTCAAAATATGTTTGTGGTGAAAATTTTTTGATAGATTTTGTCAGTTTTTTTGGCCCCTTTCGGTGAATCTTTCGTCAACGTTTTATTCATTTCATCAAAAATTTAGCTGAGGAAAAAAAATGGTTTGGCAATAGCACACAAAAGAAAATTGTATATATTTGGTCAAAAAATGCAAGCACTCACACATATTTTACATTGCAACAAACTTTGGCTACACAAAAATAAAGTAGGGTACACTTAATCAGAAAATGCAAGCACTGTCATTAATTACTACCACATTACTTGGCTTTTGATTTGTTCCTTTGCCAGTCATTATATTCCCAGACACTGAAAAACTCAGTGTCTACATTACTGACTGGAATACATACTGGTTTCACTGATTTTAGTGTAGTTCATGAAAAACATCCAACAATTTCCAACTTTAATGAAATTGGTTATTGTGTAATTCCCGCACCGGTACGAATAAAAGCGTCTCACACACATTATATATATATAGCACACACTTTTGAATCGTAGTAATTTGAATGTTATTTCCGTACGAGCAAAATTTCCCACTGCATCATCAAAACAATGAGCAGTTATAATTGCTACTTTCTTGTAAGAGGTGCAAAAACAACCTCATCTTGTGAAAGTGATAAATGTGACAAGCTTAAGTTCTACGCCCCACCAATATAATAAACAGAACTTCAACTAATATATTACAAATTCAAAAATAAATAAAACTGCGCCCGCTGCAATTCGTCCTCACATAACCTGGATAAATTTAAAAACATGTATGTTCACATGAAAAACATAACCGGGAAAATTTTTTTGTAATACCATAGATATACGAATCTATGGAGCGTACAGCGTGCTTTGCCGCATAAACGTGCAGCCAGTAATTCATGGTGATGGAAAATTTTATTTCAATTTTTTAAATAAGTATTCTGTAATATTTCTATTTATCACATTTGCATACTACAAACGAGGTTACATTAATAATGCAAAGAGAAGTGAAAAAGGACTAAATGTAAACATAAGTTTATTTTAGAAAGTTGCAGAGATGTTTATTTCCGAAATATAGCGATGTACCATAGGAATAGATGTTCGTTGGCGATATCACTTGGCGGTGTTACTTTGATACATCAATTGTGTTGACTTCCCGATCCCGACTACATATTGAAACTGTTAATGAATTTATGCCGTAAACATTAGGATTCATAACACAAAAATGAGAGTGAAGTATTTAATATAATAATGACCCGGTTTTCAAAAACCACAGGCATTAAAAGGTGATGGAATTTATATTAACCAAACAGGGAAGTGAAAATATTCTCGTTCTAAGTCTCATTCTGTAAAACTACCTGGTTTTCTGTGGAGTTTCGCCTTGAACTCAAAAGAGAAATCTCTTGTAACTCTTAAAAATAATGATTGAAAATGTGATATTTCGTGCGAAATTTTGCAAAAAAGCAGAATTTTGGGCAATTTTTAAAAACAAAATATATATATTCATGATATTTCGCAAAGCAAAAACGTTAAGTGACACCACCAAAATAACCCTAATTGTCCAGAAATAGGCCCTACTTATATAAAAATTTTGTGAAAAAACCATTCGCGAAATTAAGGGGTCCCGAGGTATCATCCACAATGAATAGAATGTTTGAATACATATCATTTACATATAGCGCATTAAAATTAAATAAATACAATAGAGGGCCAAGGATGCAACCTTCGGGAACAATGTTTAACCCTTTTTTTAAGACTTGTATTTATACCCATCTGAACTGCAACCTGCTGATATCTATGAGACAAGTAAGCTGTAAACCATGATAAAGTATGTGCCTCCTTAGAGCGAATTCAGTGGAAAGTGGTTGCTTTTATTTCACTGCCGGCCGCTTCACAGCTGTATAACTGTTTTGGGTCGTTTACCCACTGAAATACTGCAACCTCCTAACAGTCTTTTACCTTATTGTGTGGTCTGGCATGTGAGATGGCTATTCAACAGTCTTACTGAGCGTTCAGTGGTATATGAGAGGGCCAACGCTCTCATTAGATAGACATAACTAGCAGGTTTATTGCATCATTACGATGCCACCTCATCGCAGAGTGAACTGAGGAGAGCCACATGGGCAAATGGTCTATGCCCTGGATGAGTTTCTGGCGTACTTCACAATTCTACAGGTACAGTAGAAAGTTGATTTTCCGGACTAATTAGGACCAAAAGTAATTCAGATAATCGAAAATTTGGATTTGTAACCCTTCCACCATCACATCTAAATGTACTAAAACAAGTATTGAAACATTAAAATCTCTTTTCAGTTGTAAATTACAAATTCAAAAATCATTATTTTGTTGTAATAAGTATGAAATATGCTAAAATTGAAAACGTAGTTTTCCTGCTACTACTAGCATGCGAAACTTTCCGTGGGAGAGAGGGTCATAAGCTCCGCTCAGGCGACTGTTTTTTCGACTGAGGAAGTAACTATCACCATATCACTAGGTCGTACACACAATATTTTGCACTGTTATTTTAAACTTTCACAATGAAATATGCTTCCATGGGCCCTACCTAAAAATTTAAATATTTCATCATGTAATGTTTAATTTACAAATAGCATACCAAAAAAACTTGGTTAAAACAATTTTTCAACTGTGAACTATTTCTTAAAAGTCGTTGCCAGAACATCGCTGCTCTCATTATTTTTAATTTGTATTGAATACATAATAAATATTACAAGTTATAGAAGATACTATGGTAAAGTATCATTTATTTAAAATAGAGTACTTTTAAGTTAATCACTGTTATATACTTGTGGTCTACAATTATGAATGTCGCTCTCCTGCGTATTGCACATGTGCCCTCTACTTTTCGACTTAGCCCCATCATCTAGTAAATATTTGCATCGGGTAAGTCACATGCCGGCAGGCAATGAATCCAGTGCGTACAGGGTTGATCCCATCTCAGAAGACAATTACAAACATGTGGATAAATTATAAAATTGTAGTGCCCTCCTAAAAGCAGACATGCAGTCATCCACCCACGCCTGAGAAATTTTTTTATCCACCGAGCCAACAACATGCTGGACCAAGAGAAGCTAGTTGAAAGGGATGCTGCAGGAGGGCAGCACCCTTTGCCCAATGTCATCACTACTGCCCGAGCATCGTGGGGAGGCAATATATCATCAGCCTTTAGACAAGGAGATAAGAAATGGTGGTGTGGCCCACAACCCTAAGTTAAACAAACCCCTGTGAAGTGCCTGAAGAAGGCTATAGCCTGAATAAGATGTGGGATCACCCAAACGTTGTCCGGAACAACCGTGCCTCCCAAGGGATCCATTCTTAAGTATCCAGGTTTCTAACACTCAGTTCGTCTGCAGAAGACTGAACCTAGAAGGGCTTGAGTGACTCTCGGTAATTCAAGAGAGTGCTATTTTGGTTTGAGTTTAAATTTATCACAGTGAGCCATTAGCATTATACATTGTTCATCAATTATAATATTGCTACGTATGAGTGGAGGATGCAATAGCCAGATGTTTAGCCCGATGGGCATTACAAAGAGAATTAAATTTACCTAATGCAGTAAATCCAACCACTTATAACGGATTACCACAGAGCTCTCCATCTATTGAACATACTAGTAAGCCACATAAAGAACCACCCCCAATAACTAAGACTGCAGTTTGTACCTGGATCACCTGTTGGGAATCTATTGGCCTTGACACGACCAAGAATATTTTGGTAACCTAGGAAAACTTGAGGTAGATACCCAACCTAGCACCCCACCTCGGCCATGTACAGTCCCAGGCAAACCAACCAATATGTGTAAAATACGCACAGCCACCAGGAAACTAATAATTGTTCACATCCCTCCAAAACCAGCGGTATCATGTAGGGTAGTGACTATCACCCCAGATTTCGTCCCTGCGAGGAAGCCAACTAGGCCCGTTCCACGCAAACACAGGGGAAGCACTTGAGGAACCAAATAGTTGGTAACTGGGAGGATTCATTTCTGGGCTTATTTCTTGGTTTTAGTATTTTCATTATATCCCTTACATTGTGATAGCTGGCATCACGTATTTTGACAACCTTCACGATGAGCCGGACCAAACTCCCTGGGAGGGAGATGTATATGGTCAAGCTCGCCCTGGGGTTTCATTTCCCTCCTCCACCTAGGCAGTGTCTCCCAACTTGGGCAGATCCGTGACTCCGCCAGGCAATCCAAATAAGGCTGACAACACTTTCGGAGGAAGCTCACTTAGTTCGAAATCTAGGAGGGAATCAGTGCTCATACATAACGGATATCATTCATTTAGATTTATTAGTTTTATTAATCTTTTCTCTCCCCTCCTCTCAAGCAGGAGGAGAGTGTATCAACAAGTTATTTAAAAAACAGGTCAACATATCACTTTCCAAAGGTTTGTTTCAAAACATTCGAAGAAACTGTGAATGGACTATATGTGTAAATGTGTCTATAGTCTTTTCTTCTTATTCATTAATTTGAGAGTTGCATTTCTTGCCAAAGAATTTTTAACTAACTTAGTAACTTCTTAACTAGAACATAAACTTGAAAGTAAATGTTTTAAATACCTATATTGAACTTGAACTTTCAAAAGTTTATTTTCCAATTAAAAAACTGAACTTTATTTAAAATTAATTTGGATCATGAACTTGTACAACAATAGTTGTCAAGCACATTACCCTTATCTCATGAGCAACATACTACTGGCCATACATATTTGCTCACCCTATTTCTGACAGCATTCAGCATGACTGTCCGCACATCAGAAACCTGTAACACCAGGAACCATGTTCAACAGAAGAATACATTTTGTCAGTTAATTTTATTATTATAACAAGTGTGGACAAACGGAACTGTACAATTTGTCATGCAGCACTAAAAAAAAATAGTAGACAAACATGAAATCTGTTGTTTTTGTTCTTGAGAAACAACAGTGGTGTTCAGCTATAATCACTACTTCAACACATAGGAATACTCACAAAACTAATCATGTTTTCAACACTATAGTCTGTTCGTGGTTTCTTTGCACCTTTTGAATCAAATCTTTGAAAAATCACCCCATCTATTACATGTTTAGTTACTTCCTAATTATGCCAAGTATAACAAGCATTTTATACCTCTGTTAACATAGAAGTATCTTATTTCTTGTTAAACTGAAGTTTTACCTACATTCTATTTATAAATAGTAATATTTGATTTATAATAATTATGAATAAAAACTAGTGAGAATACACCTGTGTTGGTAGCGCCTGGTAAAAAAATAGTCTTCGTGCAACGTATTTTTACAACTGAGTATACACAAATTCAGTAGGTTGTCCTTCTGTGTAATTTTTTAGACTTAGTTAAGCTTAGTTTGCATGAGGCAGAGAAATATTATGAAGCAGAACTATAGCAGGGCTTCAGAAAACTGTGAAGTAATCATGAATGGATTATAAGCATGGTGCCAAAATATGAATTTTGTCCTACAGTGTTTCCAACACTGCTAAATAAAGTCTAGTATGCACTTAAAAACTTTGTTGGCCAACTTGTTGTGAAAACTGTCTCTCACTGTTTCCAAAATGCTTTTGTCGTTCAAAAATAAATATTGGACATTATTTGGAAAATATAAAAAAGTGAAACACTAAAAGTATTGTTACTCAATGCTGAGGATACACAGTTTTGTCTAGATTCTGTGTGAAGTAGGGAAAGATGTCTTGCCACTTGGATGCTGGTATGGCTATGCATTGTAGACATATAATTATAAAGACTATAAAATTAGAGTGACGCATGCCGCTTACACCATTAAACTATAAACGACTACAGCTCATACTACGTGCTTATACCAACTACAGGAAACAACTACCAGATGTCTAGCAGGAAGTGTTCTCGTCTGAGACATGGAACATACTGGGATTCCCAGACTGTTCCTAAACTGCTTTTCTCTGTCTACTAAGTGTGTTTAAACACATGAAGGAGTAAACCAAGCATGACGTGTTGTGAATGAGCAGAGAGTGGGTTCAACTCAAATGAACTTTGGATTCACAGTAAACGAAAGATATTTATAGCGGCTGTGCAACGTGCCAGTCCCCCCCCCCCCCCCCCGTGTCGCACCTGACAGACAGTGTGTTGCCACACCACCGAAGATGGCAGAGCGCCTGAGGCCATATCATGAGCGTGAGAGGGTATTTCTCCCACCCCACACACTCCAGGCAGATGTCACAGGGGTACATCACACGTCCCACTCCGGGCTCGCCATGCACTTCAGAGGAGCTGTATATAAGGCAGTGCACAGCCGAGGTGGGGAGTTATCATATCCAGTAGCTCGCCTCAACACTTCTTGTACTGGGGCTCTCTACTGACCACTAAGTCCTCACAGTCCTCTTCAAGAATTTCTAGTTCTCCAGTGGCTGCAGCCACCACTTACCAGAGGCTTCCACCACCTCTTAGTATTGATTTCAACAGAAGCCTCTTCAGCTGAAGACAACAAACGACTTAACACTTTAGTTGTTGACACCTCTTGGGTTTTAAGCCACCACTACTTGCTGGTAGTGGCCCCCTTGTTTAAGGGTAGGGCCTCTCTTAGGCAACCCAGTTAGTGTTCCCTTGCACCTAAGTATCCTAGGAGCGAGTCACCTTCACCCGTTATATGAGTAGGTTAAGTAATTCTGCAGCACAGACTTATTGGTAGCATGTACGAGTCACCTAAGAATTTTTTGTTGAATAAATACTTAATCTTAAATATATCTAAGAGTTCTTCTTATGGTACTATAGCCTATCTACTATCAGAATTCGACCGACAAGTGGCAAACAAGCGACAGAGCATTTAACCTAGAGTAGGACGTCAGTCCCCCTTCATGGGTCTGTCTGCTTTACACACACCTCATCTTTCGACAGCCACCTATTCTGTTCACTTTGATGCTCAGAACGGTAGAGCCTCCATCACTAGGACACATCCCACAGAGGGACAGCCAATCTAAGTTGTATCGCTGACCGGAGAGCCTAGTCAAGGTGCTGGCAGAGGTAGCTGCTTGGAATTGGAGGCCCTACGTCTGTGGTCATACCAGATAGTGGCAGGAAGGCTGTCTACGACCCACAATTCCAGGTGCTTGCACTGTTTGGCAGTCGGGGAGTGCACCGCCAGCCATTTTCGGCTTTACATGCCGTCAGATATTGTTGATTACTTGTCACTTAAAGGAAATCTGGTTCGATGTATGCCTATGCCATTCAACAGAAGGCACGGAGCTCAAAGAGCAATTAAGAAGGCAGAGTTCAGTGTTGCCAAGGTGGTCTGTGCAGCAAACCTAGTTACGCCGGGAGTCGATACTCCTAGGGGGCAGGACCAAGCTGCTTGTCACGCAGTGAGACCGACATCTCCTGTCGGTACCTATGTGTTCTGCTCTAACCCAGTGCGAACAGGCTACAATGTACATCTGGTGGCCCAGGCCCTAGTCAGTGGGAGTGACACCAGGGTCGGGAGGGCCAACCCACACATTGGCAGCTGGGCCAGCACAGAGTGGAACCACCGCTGTCACGCAGACCACTACCGCAACGTGACCTCCACCATGCCCAACAGAACCAAGGACTCCACAAGCTTCATTTGCCACACTGCAACATCACAGACTAAGAACACCCTGCCGAGTTCTGTTAAGTCTACCTTGCCCCACAGGGCCACTGTTGTCATGAGGTACGTTGCCAGACCTAGTGTACGTGACTACATACCTAATAGACAGCCTACAAGGCCGATACTAGTATCCAGTAAGAAAATTAACTTAGTTTCCTTAGTAGCATGACTGATCTAGCACAGAATAAAAGTCTCTTGTTGACCAGAGTTTAAGCGACACGTGCCACAGAAAAAAACCAGTGGTTGCAGCTATTGCTTCAACAGGTGTTTACCATACCAATAAGCTTCTATAATCCATGAACAATTACTTCACATTTATCTGAAGCCGTGCTAAATTTTGACTTTCGGTAACCAATTATGTATCCTTCTGCTACACATTAACATATACACTGCCATGCGATTTCTATGTTTTAACTGTCACATGCTTTGTTTACTGTTTTCAGCTGTCCAAAGAATTCTGTCATATTTCAGAAACCAATTAGTACGAATGTTCAAAATTTAGGCCTATAACAATATTTAGGTCAGCTTTACAACTTTTTAACAATACTGACGATACTTCTAACAGTTATTATTTTACATTGTTTACATATTTGTTATACATTACAAAGCACATGATTTATTGTTTTACATTGTTGACATATTTTTGTTATACACAACAAAGCACATGACATGTAATACACATTAATATTTTGCAACAACTGTCTTTAACCCTGTTACAACTGCGGGAGATAGAACTGTAGACGTGGACATGATGGAGTTCCAGAGGAGACGCTAACAACAACCTAGGTGTAGACCATCTTCAAGGAAGCAGTGCCTACACAGACCGGCATCACTTCTAAATTAACGTGGAGAAGAACTGGTGGACACAGCAGTGGGTCAGTTTAAGCTAGAACCTGCACCCTCCTGCCAAGGGAGAACGAACAACAACTGGAGGGGCATTGCAGCCGCAACCAGCCTCCCTACCACACCAAACCACGACTCCGGATCAGGCACGACCCGTGCCAAACCAAGGAGGGCACAACTTCAACGACCCGCTCCTGGAACATACTGAGAAGGCAGCACAGCAAGAGGACCACTGCAGGTCGGACGAAGCTCAGGGACAAGTCCAGCCACCCCGTGCCTGTCGAGCAAAGTTATGTCTAGGCCTGTAGAAGGAGACGCCATGGCGGCCACCCAGTAATTTTTGCTTGCCGAACCTGCCTTACACACTTCCGAGGAAGCGGGGACGACCCAGTAAGAAGGCATCTCATCACCACAGTGGGTACACGAGCCTCAAGCTAACACGCCGCCAACTCTGACAGCTGCAGTAATTGACTGTACATGTCAGTACCCTGTCAATATCATTCAGTTGCGTAATCCCGAGTAGTTTCTTAAACCTCATTTTCCTGTCAATATGAATGAAAGAGGTTTGCGGCACATCGCCCGGGTTTCCCACACTTGAGTTAACAAACACGAACGCGAAAAAAAAAAGAGACAAAAAATTGCAAAGTAATTTGAGAGCAAACAAATAAAAGATAACAAACGCAGAGAGAGAGAGAGAGAGAGAGAGAGAGAGAGAGAGAGAGAGAGAGAGAGAGAGAGAGAGAGAGAGAGAGAGAGAGTGTGAGAGAGAGAGAGTGAGAGTGTGTGTGTGTGTGCGCGTGCTGTTGATGCAGTTTATTAAAAAACTGGATAAAAGAGAGTTTAGTCACCACATGCAAGTATCTACAACCTTTCTCGCTCAGCTGATTTCTTCAAAGTAAGGTTGATTAGACATGAGGGAGGTGTCACACCAAGCAGAACACAGAGTAGAGGATGCTACAGAAGCACCATGCGAGAAAAATTAATTGCTGTTGAGAGGACAGTACTACATTTTCTCAAAGGAATGCTGCCTACATCCAACCGGGAGGAATTCGCTTCCATCTTTCCTCAGGGATGAGCTCTGTTTCATCCTGTTATATGGAGTTAGTTGAGAGGGGTAACTGCGACCTGCATAGGCAAGCCAGCGTCTCTCACAGGTACTAGAGCACTCTCCCCCTAAAAGAGAGAAAAGAAAGGACGAACCCACTCCATACTGCTGAAGCATGACTGACTGAGCGAAAAGCGAAATTGTCCTGGGAGAATCTGTTCCATCTCTCCTCAGGGATGAGCTCTAATCTCATCCTGTTTAGACGGGGGCAGTCAAGAGAGACCTATTGTCGTTGATGGGACTATCACAAGTCCTTCCAAGGGGAATCTATTATCTCCCTTAAGGATGAGCTTACTGCGCTGCAGAGAGGGGGTAAATTGATGCAAGACACTTTTTATTAACAAGGGTGATTTGATGACTTCAGCTCATTTCTATACATAGCCTTGCTTTTTAACTTCTCAAAGTTTGCATTTACATTAACCCCGCCATGTTAGAATGTTCTGTCTACCATTTAGAGTGGACGTTCGAGATAGTGCAGATTGGTTTATTCACCGGCCCACCGTAACTATGCATCTAGTAGACGAGTACGAATAATCCCCGCTAGTATTATTTCATTGCTCACTTCTCTTTCTTCCATCCTGCCAGTGATGTCAGCCAGGGAGCTATGCTTTTCGCCACACCCCCACTCTGCGAACATCCCCTCGCCCACGAGATGCCTGCCAACCCAGCGTCAAGTAGCAGCCCGATTTTAGTATAAAAAGGGAGTCGCCGCTCGACTCCAGACCAGTCTTCAGTCGCCCAGCACCCATTGCTCAGACACTGACCAGACTGCACCTTAAGCCTTCGCTTACGCTTAGCTTTGATTGCACCCACTGTGCTAGCCACCAGGATTACTTTAGCTTATCCTTGCTTACCTTCCTTCCTTCATCGCACCTTTATGCCAGGAGGAAACTCCAGTTCCTTATTGCCCTACCCAGGGTTTCTCCTGTCACAACCTGCTTAGTCAACCTAGCACTGTGCCAGTATACGCTGTTCCATTGTCTACACACTAGACACTGGGCACTCTCTGGCAACAATAGGCTCCAGCTATAGCCAGTTGTAAGTTCTCACAGCGCTAGCCTACCCTATTTTGTTAGTTCATAACCAATCACCTCTACCGGCATTGCATAGTTAGCATCCTGGCAGGTTCTCGTACTGACGGAGGTAGTAAGTCATCACTGGTTATTTCCCTTATAAGGAAATAAAATGTGTGTTTTGCTACAATCGTGAGTACCTCACTTCCTGGTTGACTTTATTAATGCAAGGGGACTGCAGGTGATCCCAGGAATATACTCAAATTGAGCCATAAAACACGTTGCCACTCACACGTATCTAAAATAGCCACCCATTCTATATATGCCGTAGGTAGAATGGTAGAGCTCACACAGGTACACTGCTCTCGGACCAGCTTGTTGGTTTGGTGCTCACTTCTTTTCCACCACACCTTTGTGCCGGAAAACGAGTGTTCCTAGGAAGAGTCTGCCAAGACAACACCCACTCAGTGACTCAACGGCAAGACCTGACTTGTAACATGCACTGCGCATCTGCACCAAATGTTGGAATAAGGTGTCTGCCTAGTCGACAGCCCACACATGGTCTGACACGCTATCTTGCAGACATTAAGGGTGTTGTGTTTCTCCTAAGTAACCTACTCCAAGTGCAGTGGGCTGAAGGAGAAAGTAAAATGGACCTTACTGGCCTCTGGGAGTATGCATGAGCTAACCCCTGCCCTAGTAACTTTGATTGCTCAGCACAACCCAAGGGAACACACTCAAGCATTACGTAATTTGCAAGACCCCGTCCCAACAGAGGTTCCCAAGGATTTGTTTCCCAAACCAGTGTGTACAGGCTCAGAAGTCCACCTGCAACTTGTTGTCTACCTCAACCAGCGAGACCAACGGCCTACTGAAGCAGTTGCCTACCTGATTCCAGATGTACTTATTCCAGTTACTCAACTTACAGTCAGACAACACTTCACACCCACACCTGCTGCACCACCATGTGCAACAAACGTACCCACTGTTGGCCCAGCTACCACTCACGTCCGTTGCCCAGTTATACCCGTGAAGGCAGACACTTCCAAATGCAAGATAACACTGTCAGAAGCAGACTTTGTGCCCTGCCACAAAGATACCAGGCCAGTCCTGTACAATGGGCATGCCCCAGCACCTCGCTAGGACTAAACCCTGTGCACAAACCCCAGCATACAAAGGTGCATCTGATGCTGCATCCGCACAAAACCAGTCTCACTGAACAACTTTTACTAGAGGACGTCATGTGTCAATATCATCTATGAAGATGTTCTTAAAAGCATTGGCAGCTAGTGGATATTAATCACCATCAGACGCCAACTGATGCAACATACCGTTACATTCGGATGCATGTGGGACGTTTGTGAAGGATGGAGGTCTTAATAAAAAATAAAAGTACTAAATGTGATTTCTAGTTTATTCACTCTATGATACTATTTACAGAATTATATTGTCTGTCTCCATTTTTACTCTTTTTATTTAACTGTGAGTGCAATATTTAATGTCTATTTCAACTCTAATCAATGTCCTTATTAATTGTCTCTGTTGGTTGCAATCAATTAAATCATACTCTCATTATTAATCTGGTTAAGATCAGACGACATGCATAATATTTAATAACATTATTTTTGAAGTTATGTGAAATTTTATTATTTGTGCTTGCAACTTGTAATACATGTACATAATGTGAAATAAATTTATGCCACCTCCACTAAGTTAAAGACTGTATAAGTTAGCACTGCAACTGTGTGGATATTTATTTATCCTCTAATAATTTATTACTCTTGTACAATGGGTTACCTTGTTTGCATTGGCACATGAGGTATATTTTGATATTACTGCACCCTCGACTTCGTCTCATCTGAACATGCCTGCACTTCCCTAAGGCGAGGTTAGAACACTATTAAAGCTTGGTCACATGCCTACACAGTAAGCTCTTGCAGTAAGGAGTATTATTACAGACACACCCATTCAACTTTTACTGTTTGCTCTACACTTTTAAATCAAATGTCACATCACGTAATACCGTACTATTGTCCGAGCCTACTGCCCAAGGTCACATAGTTCTACAGAGTGTCAAGGGATGGCACCACAAGTATAAACGCTAACGCGTGTTGACTCGGCCGAAAATCCAAGCAGAAGACGCCGATAGCAGACAACTTGCGGGCCGGTGCTCAACACTCCCCCCACCTCCGTCAAAGGGCACGCAGACAATGAGTATATACAATAGAACCCTGTTATAATGTTCCCACATATAACACCATTATTTCATGGTCCCACCATTTCTCCATAAGACTTAATGGTTTAATTTACAGCATACAACAATGTTCAAATTTTCATTTCCTGCTTATAACAACAGTATTACTTGCTGTATCTCAAATGAAATTTTAGACATTATCAATGCAGTAGCCTGCAAACAGATAAAGAAAACTGTTTATACCTGAAATATTAAGGATTTTAGAGAGTTGGTCCAGAAAATTACTAATATAACCAAGTGTAGATGAAGACGAAAAAGATGAGTAAGCCAGCATCCAGAGCATGTCACTGTGATTGAAGTTGCTATGGTCCATGGAATTCGGAACACTAATATTTTTGCATCAAATGATTCGGATGAAGAAGTTGAACTTCTTCATAAATGGTCTTGGAAAGATAAGATGTATGTCCCGAACCACTGTCGCTATGTTTTCTTAGATGTTCTGCCATGAATGGATCAAACGCTGCAAGAAACTCTAGCGACCCTAGAAAATTGCCATTGCTTTTACTGCCTACATGTTCATCAGTACCACGAAATGGTAACCCTCTAATAGCCAACTAGCTACTTATAAACAAAAATTATTACTTTAGAATTTTGTTTTGCTTGATGTCTTTCTGTAGGTTTAATACCTACCATTTCCTGCTTATAACATTTAATTTTAGTGGCTCCCTGAAAAAATGTTATAACAAGATTCTACTGTAAGTCCATGCGCAGCCCCCAAGATCCTCAGTTCATCTTGTTCCTACCACCGTGCTGTACTGTGCCGGTAGGGAAACTAACTCATCACTTCTTCCACCACACTTAACAGTGCCGGAAGAAGCCACCAGGCCCTCATGATCCTCCAGAAGTTCTTCAGCGACTGCAAGAATGCCTTCCAGACCTACTGGTAACTCTTCAGCAACAGCTCCCGAAGACTTCATCAACCCTCTTGCCTTACCTCCTGGTAATGGCAATTGCGCAGACACTACCACTCTGGTAGTCACTGACCATGGTCTCTTCAGGACACCTAAAGCTCACCTTACTTGCTGGTAATGGCAATACTCACCACTACCACTTCTTGGAGTGGTCGTCAACAGTCGCTTCTGGACAACGGATTAGATTTGTTAGGGTCAGTTAACCATAAACTTCCTAGCCTAATTACCTTTTTCTAGTTCAGGACCAGTTCTCCTTCACCTAGATTCATGTAAGAAACTTCCGTTCAACTCTGGAATATATAGTCAGGAGATAGTACCGGCCACCATATATATCCTACTTGAAATATATACATATTTGCACTTACCGTGGATTATTATTTCATTGACTTACTGTGATTCCCTATGTAGCCAGCCACAAGTCCTTCAAGGTGAAGCAGAAGGAGACTATCAATTTCGCACCAAACACCAGGGTATAGCACGATAGAGCCTCCACCACTAAGATGACCTTCTTAAGGCGACTAGCCAGCCTATACTCCGTCCATCATGTTGAACTGTGCCGGAGGGGATATGAGTTTGGTCCTGGACGACTGACTACTTTCAGATACTGCACGCAAGTCTCGTCGATGAGCAGATAGAGGAAACCCAATGCTCTGTATCCACCCCGCTTAACAGTGCTGGATGAAGGATCACAGGGTACGACTCTTACAGTTCAGCTTTGGCCTTTGTTATACATACCACTTGGGACTTTGCCACCTGCATTACTTTGTCGAGGCTAATTGTAGTTTCTTTCCTTGATGCTCTATACTTAGAGGAAGTGTATTTGGTGGAAAGGGGGAATGGCAGCTACTAAATCCGAAGCTAAGCAGAGTTGTAACCCTGTCCTACTTGCACTTCGCAGTATAACACCACGGGAACGAGCTCTTGCCGCCTGCAAGCTAGAGAGTCCTCACCTCACAGCTCCTCCTACACCATTATTTCCTGCGTTCATCACCACCGCCAAACAACCACACCTACTTGTAGCAGCCATCCCTCGGGGCGAGGACATCCCATACAGAATTGCCAACCCCTGATTCGGGGACTACCAGCCAAATTGACCACGGCATCAAGCTAACAGCCTAAGGCCACCATGTAATAAGGGTTTTCGTGGCACACCACAAAGGCCATCAAGCATCAAGGATTTCCATGGTTCCCAACATTGGGCCACAGTTTCAATAATACAGACTAGGGAGTGGAATCACGCTAGCAGACCCCGAGATCTAGTGACCTGGCCGGGCATCTTTCAAATTTCAACTCAAGTGGACTTCGGGGAGACCGAGAAACACCCTGTGGCGCTCAACCACTCAGTAATTATAACCTCAATGCCTGGCTTTGAACAGAGTCTCGTCGACAACATAGAAGCCAACATGGCTGATGTAATGCTTGACTGCTGCCATGTAACCACATGTCCTGGTACAGGAGCCCATGCGATTACATGTGCACACTAACCGTTTTCACTACCCATGCTTTGAGGTGGGCAGGTGAACCTTGGTACACAGACGGACTGGAATACAGATATACCAAGTGCAGTACTCACCATACTGCCTAATACAACTGGTTAATCTGCACTGGGCAGGGGATTCACATGGTGAGGTGTATAGTCTGTGCATAGAACTTCCATCGTACATGCATTGAATGGCTCGACAAGCGTATCATGAGACTGGGCTTGGTGTATCATTGCAAAGTCTGTAGGTGGGCAGAAGAGTACAGGCTACCAAATCCTCGCCATCGCCAGAGTCCTGTCACGGTCCGGAGCAGCACAGAACTCCAACTACCTGAGTTTGGAAGGAGACGATACAAAGACCCAACAGCATTCACCAGTGAATGCAAAAGGGAATTTCACGATCGTGACATACTCGGAAAGCAATGAATCACAAGGGTTCATCGCCAGCTTAAGGAGAAAGTGCTCGAATAGTGGGCTAAGTACGGGGAGTTCATGACAAAGTGGGGGCAGCAGTGTACTTGCCTCGTCACACAGTTCACTGGCGAGAAGGTTATAATAGCATTCCTGGCCACCAAATCCCATACCCGCACCCAGACCATCGAGGAGTAGGCAGAGATATTTATGTCACAAGGTGCAGATGTATAAACAAATTTTTACCTCAGAAAATGAGGAAAGCTGTATGCACACATGACACGCATGCTTCTTCCAAAACTCCGAAACATACCACAGTTTCCAAAACCCCACACCATTTACGAACTCGTGGAGTGTGCAAAAGAAATCAAATGGAATTACAAGGTGCAGGTCTTGCTAGACAAGCCACATCCTTGCAAGGCCATTGAGAGTGATAAGTCACTCAAGCGCAAAGTCAGTATCAACACACACCCTCCTCACATCGCTGAGCAGCTCCCGCAATGCTGATTCTGCCCAGGCTAGCACTTTCACAAGGAATGCCTGCGCAGGCAAACAGATCAGGGATGAATGAGGGAAGGGAGGTACACGCAGGCGCCAGACGTACTCCAGTGCACAACTGAGATTAAGGGACCCAACCAGGTGGGAACGTCGCGACCAGGGTGTAAACTGGGCATCCATCGCTCGTAACAAAGGGCCCATCCACCTCCAAAGTCTAAACGAATCCAGTAAGGAGAGTGAACCACCAGAAGCTTCACACATTGACGTGGAAATTAATCGAGATAAATACCTCACCCTTCTTGATTCTGCAGCCACAGGAAACTTTGTCAGAAGTGCTGCGGATCAAAGGGATTCAATGCGCCCATAACTTCATCTCGTCTGGATGGGACAACACGACCAGACCCTCACGGTCGATGGTCAAACACCATTAACTGTGGGGATGTAGCATCACACACACCCGGCAGAATTTGTGATGCTTCCAAATATTGCAGAAGCAGTGATTCTGGGGCATCCATGGTTAAGCCAACAGCAGTGTATGATAGACCATGGCAATCTGCATGTGTAAAGTCGACTCTTGATCTATAGTTATTCAGGGGACTGCCAAAAAATGTCAGTAAATGCAGGATTTCAGTAGATGAGCTTTCTGACATGTACATCAATAAAATACAACTTCTAACCTTATAAAATTTTATGTTGAGTATATTAAGAGCTGTATATTATTTGTGAATAAAGTTTAGCTAACAAACACAACAAAAATGGGAATTTTAGAAAAAGTATTATTGTAAATAATACATAAAAAACATTTCACATGAACACGTATAAATAAAGAAAATAATGTCTCAAAATACTCTATATAATTGATTGTAATCTGACACCAAATGCAAGCAGACCTAAAACTTTCCAACCCTTTGAAAATGAAAATTATATGACACCGAATGCAAGCCAAATTTTGAATGTACAGCGTGCACTTGATCTGCTAAGGGTACACGGAGAAGTTATCGATCAGGCAGTATGTTCACAGAGGTTGGTGGAGGAGGGGTGGCGGCGGTAGGATTACCCCTCCACGCCGCAACTTGTTGCAGAGTGCCGACACGCGACTCCTTGCGCCCGTGGCAAATGTCGGTCTTTTAAAGTAATTAATTATATTTAACTGCAAAGAAAACTTGTAATTTTGAGACAGATATGAATAAGGTAATTATAATTGATTTCTTTACAGTCTTTAATAATTAATCATTCAAAGTCATGTTCTCTGATTTTCCCTGTTGTGAGTTACACTGCACTCGGCTCGGTGCTTACCTACCCATTGTTAGACGGCACACACATGCTCTTTGGCTGGTGTGCCAGACACCAGTTTTCCCTCTCGGTGGCGGATATGGCATTTGAGGAGGAAGGAAGGTGTGCGACTGAGAGAGGCAGAAAGAAGGGTGAGGAAGAGGACGCTAGGTCACCACACTGTTTGCTAGATAACCAGTTACTCTCTCTTCAGGCGTGTAAGAGGAAGTAGCAAGCCAGATTTGCACCACACCGCAGTGTCAGAGAGACGTGTTGGGAAGGCAGACAGCATGCCACAGAGCAGTGATAAACGGCGACGCGCATAACGTATGTTACTAGACATTTGCATAAACAACCAACTTAAAAATGATAGTTGCTGGAAACAGTACGTGAAGGGACCCGAAATATACTTTAATTGATGCACCATGCAATAAACGATACAAGCGGTTTATGTTAAGATTATTTACATAGGAATTTCGCCGGAACCACAAAAAATGGTTGGTGGATGCGGTTTATCAGTACATGCAATAACAATACATCACAAGTCAATTGTATATTGGGGATAAGAACATAATCACCATCCACTGGGAACATAGCTCCGAAGCGGTTATAGCAGCTCCCATAAATCCGGAGGATATACACCATCACTTAAATCAACATAAATTTGCCGAGCTCAGGCAAATCCTCGGCGTCCATGCGGGTATTTTTAGCCAAGCTGGATCACTACGCCATATATGTAGTTCCCAGCATGAGATTTGGCCAAAAACAGACATCCCCGCATAAACCAGACCCTACTGAGTGTCCGCCAGGAGGCGACACTTAATAATGTCTCAAGTGCAGGAGATGAAGGAACAGGGAATCATGGAGCCATCCAACTCACTCTACAACTCGAGAGTTGTGCTCGTTCCAAAGAAGGATGGATAGTTACGGCTTTCTATCAGTTACAAAGACGTTAATGAAGTCACCCACCCAATTGCCACTCCTGCAATAAATCAAAGTAATGCTCTCCGAGACATAGGGGAAGCTGCGATTTTCAGCACCCTAGACATGCAGTCAGGGTACTGGTAGATCACAATTCACCCAGACAGCCAGAAGTATACAGTTTTCACAACTCCAGAAGGCAAAACACTTCAGTTCAGAGTGATGCCTTTCGGATTGAAGAACGCACCAGCCATCTTCAAGAGACTCATGTCGGCCAAGGTATTGACAGGACATGTAGAGCAGTTTTGTTTCATGTATTTGGACAATATTATTGTATACTCCAAAATGTGGGACGAACACCGCAGCCACTTTCAACGACTCCTGAAGAGGCTTGAACTGCATGGCTTCACCTGCAAATTATCCAAAAGTCACTTCGGCAAGACTTCACTACTTTACCTCGGCCATATTGTCATGCCCAAGGATAATTATCCACAGAACAACTCAATAAGGGCCATCCCGGAACCCGCCAATAAGAAACAGTTACACCACTTCCTCGACTTATGTCATTGGTTGCGCAATTTTGTACCTAACATCGCCCTCGAGATGGCTCCCTTACATCATTCTCAGAGGATACCTGCTGAAGATGGATGGATGACCACCGTCGTGCGTTCCTAATGCTTAAAACAAGCTTCAATAACATCACCTAACTCCACCAACAACAAGGAAGAATCCCCTCCTATTACAGATGGACGCATGCCAGGAGATGGACTGGGCGTCATACTATATCAAAAAGAAGCCTCTGGTAAGCCTCAGGTAATAACTTACGCTATTTACCTTGCTAAACAAGAAAGAGCGCAAGTATCACATAAATGAACAGGAATGCCTTGCAGTGATCTGAGTGGTACGCAAATACCTATTTCACCTGGACAGCAAGCACTTCATACTCTGCGTGGATAGCAAAGCCCTCCAATGGCTCTGTGAATCTCACAACACTAAAGCCAAGCTTGGGTGGTGGAAAATGTTACAGACGGAATTTGATTTCAAGGTGCAAACACTGCCTGGGCAAAAGCAATAACTTTACTGACATACTGTCTCGACAGCCAGAGCTCCACGGGGAACCAAAAACAGGCGAAGAGTGGGAGAAGTTGACTCCTCCTCCGGCTCCTGCTCAAAGCCCCGAAGGCCACATCTGACTGTTGCAGCTGCAGCTCCGAAAGGAACAGATAATGGTCCACCAACAACAAGATCACGATATACAGCACCTCCCCCAACTATATGAACTCATTAACGTCGCCTGGTCCCGTACCGGCCAACCAGAGGCCGCTTGGAAGATCTGGGTACCAACCAACCTAAAGGCCGACCTCTGCCATCACCACCACGACCACCCACATGCTACTAGACACCCCGGAATGAAGGAGACACTACAAGCCCTCGGGAAAAGGTACACCTTGGATGGGATAAGCCACGACGTCCACCAATACATCACCAACTGTGAGGCGTGCTGCCGCACAAAGGCATATCTCGTGGCCCTACAAACAGTGACACCCCGGCATCGAACCACAGAGTGGACGCATCTGGCAGCTGACGTAATGAGACCTTACCCTCATAGTACTAAGGGGAACAGATATTTGTTGGTGGTTACTGCCCAGTTTTCTCGCTGGGTAGAAGCATTTCTGTTACCCAGTCAGAAAACATGGAATATTCTTCACAAATAAGAAACATAGATATTTCCTCACTGGGGGTACCCACAGGCCATTTTCACCGATAATGGCACCCCATTTACAAGCCAGCAGTGGAGGAAGGCTTGCTATAACTGGGGAGTGGATACTGGACAACCCCCCCTTACCATCCACAAGCAAACCCCACTGAGCAGAGGAACCAGGAGCTGAAGAAGGCCTTCGTCTCGGTGCGGGTAACGACCACCGGCATTGGGATAAGCACATCCCCATGATCATTTTTCTCTCTGTCGAAGAGCAAACGAAGCCATCAACTCCGGCCCTAGCCAGCTCATCTGCTAGCAAATTCTCCGTCGACCTGGAAACTGGCAATGGGAGAAACCACCCATCAAGAAGCTGATACACGAAGACGTCCGCCTGGCCACCCTAGCCAGGACCATGAGGGCACAAGAGGCCCACATGCAGTACATAGAATGCAAGTAACCCCAACCTCGCACAGAAATGTGCACCTTCGACATGGGTGATACTGTACTCTTACGCAGTCACCCACTCAGTAAAGACAAAGGTCAGTTCAGCGTCGGCCTAGCTGAAAAGTGGGAAGGCCTGTACCACATTGTGGGGAAAAAAGATCATGTGTACTGGATAGAACACAATTGTCGTGCATCTGACTAGGGTAATGATGGTGTCGCTACCCATAAAATATTTGTGGTTGCATGGGTGTGTGTGGTGCATCAGGCTTAGGCTACAGGTGTTAACATGGAGACTGACTACGAATGTTCACATGTCATCCAGTTGTAGCTACTGTTATTTTTTAATTCACTTTAATGCAAAAATATTTTTTTTACCTAAGAAAAAATTTATGCCACAACACCTGATACCAGTAAGATATGTAGTATACAAGACCTATGAAGTGTCAAATTTGTACAATAATGCAGCATGCAGTTCTTGATACTTACCTGGCCAGCACAGTCCAACAGCTTTATCATCTGTTTGTTTATCTCCACCTGCTCTGCTCCAAGCTTAATAAGGTTCTCTTCTGTAGCTGTGGACTGCATGTACCACAATATTACAATTAGCCTCAAGCACAACACTTGCACTTCTTTACTAATACAAAATTGATAGTACTCACATTACGAACAGTTTCTTCCACTTGTACCCTAAGGACTTGACAGTCAGCTTTGATGCCATCCAGTTTGTTGTCTACCACCTTTACCTGAATTAACCCAACACATTATTATACCAGTCCAGAAACACTCCCATTAATAATGATTACAAGGGAAACTAAATTCAATGTCTACACTGAAGTATGCAAATAGCAACTGTGATGTTCCTGGCTGTATATACTGTCTACCGTCTTGTTCTTGCAGCAGGTCTCTTCAACGCAAACAAAAGCTTTACGAAAACTGTTCAATGTACATTAATTTTCACTGTTTGGGTTGCTGTGATGACATGAGTTGTTCTTGAACTAGACAATACTGGGGTTTGCAAATTATGTGACTGATGTGCTATGCCATGATGCAGGGGAGGATTCAGCCACTCCTTAAGAGGACGGTCCAGCTAGGTCAGATGATATGGGGTTTATTCATAGGTGTCTGTAGGTTAGACATTACTGCTACTCTGTGTGTGTCTATATATATAGACGCCGTCGGGTGAGACATGGAGATGATTACGATACACCTTTTACCTGTGGTTGATAGGCGCCAGCGGTGGTTCCTACACACCACACTTTGAGACTCCAGGATTGCAGGGATGCTGCGGGTTCTGTGTGTTCATCACACCCGTGCGTACTTACAAAACAACTTTCACACACAACACTGTAATGCACAATACTTAGGTTGAGCTGGGTAACCGACACTACGGTAAAACATTCAACTTTTACCCTGAGACGGTGTTTATTTTACCAGGTTACAAATGTGCCAAGTAATTTAGGTTTTACTTCTCTAGTGTATCTAGCTATTCTCGGTGGGTAAACTCCCAAGTACATCACTAACCTGATGCACTCCGACTGGATGATGCTCCGCGGTGTTTGAAGACACAGCCTCTATAAAGCAAGGGGCCTACAGCCTCTGTGATGGACTGCAGGGTTTACCCAGAGACAGGACACTGAGTATGAAATGGACACCTGCAAATATCTACTCATCTAGCGCCTACTCATCAGGACTCGTCCTCGAACCACGTGGTGTGGGGCGACTGTCATACACATAGTGGGTTAGTGCTAAGATAATGGCATTGTACAGAATATATAAAAAACAATTGATGAACATGGGACATAATATGAACAGACAAAATAAACACACAAATGTGTGAAATCAGCTTTAAATGACCATGATGCCACTGGATGAAACTCGTAGCGGACCACGTGTTCGTGCGTCAAAATGAAGTATTTCTCTGAAAATCTGGTCAATAAACGTCCGCCAAAAATGGTGTCTGCATTGGAAAATTTATCCCGGTGACAAACATGCATACAAAAGCTCGTGGAGCACCGGATGGTGGGAAAATACTCAGACATTAATTGACCGCATGGTCAGGAACAAAACGCATTAAACACATAAATTACACGAACCCTTATTGTAATTATTACATAAAACCCTGAGATAAATTATGGTGCACAAGATAGAACAAGAATTAGCCCTCCTAACATGGTGATGGTGCAGATACGGACTTGGTGGTGGCTAACCACGTGGCTGTGGGCGATGTGGCCGCAAAACACTCAAACAGGACAAAAACCCTCAAATAATGATACAAACATTTTATCCTTTATATTGCGCATCACAATTAAGCAGAAATTACATTGAAAAGCTCTAAGCATGGGTGGATGACATCTGATACACAAGTAGTGCGGGCCGTATGGCCTCTCAGACATCTCCTCTCATCTCGTTAGTATCTTATAAAGTCTAAAAGGCTGCAAATTATTAGGTTAAGCAGACAGCATTATGCTGGGGATGTCTGGCAAAACATATGCAAGGCAAAGGTTAGCCGGTATACTAAAGTGAACTACTGAACCTACATCAGTGTAAAAAGATGAAGTGCGTATGTGACAGTGTCTTACCTTGCCAGCACTCCTAGAACGACTGCCCAGAGACAGGGGTCGCGCAGACCTACCATAGCTGTCTACGGGGTTCACACAAGCGGAAGTGCTATGCACAATGAGTGAATATATTAATACGGCAAATTGAAATGGCACCAAAAGCATTTTAAAGCAGTTTTACAGACAGGAATTTTATTATAATTTTTGGTTGACTTTTAATTGTCTTTTGAAGGCATTCTTGCCTGAATACCATTGTTTCTCTCTTTGGCGCCGCTCACATTTTAAATTTCAAATATCAAATTTTACACAAACCCTCAAAAAGACATTTTCCACTTTACAAACAAAATTTAACCCTGAAAAATAAATACATAGTACACTGAAACAACTTATATCTCGTCTTGGAAAAGTCCGTGTAGCGGTGTGTGTACACCTGCTTACCCATGTGTCCCACTAGCGGTGAGTACCGTCATGGGTTGGCTGTGGCTGGCTAGAGAGAGAGAGAGAGAGAGAGAGAGAGAGAGAGAGAGAGAGAGAGAGAGAGGAGAGAGAGAGAGAGAGAGAGAGAGAGAGAGAGAGAGAGAGAGAGAGAGAGAGAGAGAGAGAGAGAGAGAGAGAGAGAGAGAGAGAGAGAGAGAGAGAGAGAGAGAGAGAGAGAGAGAGAGAGAGAGAGAGAGAGAGAGAGGAGAGAGAGAGAGAGAGAGAGAGAGAGAGAGAGAGAGAGAGAGAGAGAGGAGAGAGAGAGAGGAGAGAGAGGAGAGAGAGAGAGAGAGAGAGAGAGAGAGAGAGAGAAGAGAGAGAGGAGAGAGAGAGAGAGGGAGAGAGAGGAGAGAGAGAGAGAGAGAGAGAGAGAGAGAGAGAGAGAGAGGAGAGAGAGAGAGGAGAGAGAGAGAGAGGGGAGAGAGAGAGAGAGAGAGGAGAGAGAGAGAGAGAGAGAGAGAGAGGAGAGAGAGGAGAGAGAGAGAGAGGAGAGAGAGAGAGGAGAGGAGAGGAGAGAGAGAGAGAGGAGAGAGAGAGAGAGGTAGAGGAGAGAGAGAGAGGAGAGAGAGGAGAGAGAGGTAGAGGTAGAGAGAGGAGAGGTAGAGAGTAGAGGAGGAGAGAGGTAGAGGTAGAGAGAGAGAGGAGAGTAGAGAGAGGAGAGGAGAGAGAGGTAAGGTAGAGAGAGGTAGGAGAGGTAGAGAGAGGTAGAGAGAGAGTAGAGAGAGAGAGAGGGGGGTAGATGTAGAGAGAGAGAGAGGTAGAGGTAGAGAGAGGTAGAGGTAGAGAGAGATAGAGGTAGAGGTAGAGAGAGGTAGGAGGTAGAGAGAGAGAGAGGTAGAGGTAGAGAGAGATAGAGGTAGAGGTAGAGAGAGATAGAGGTAGAGGTAGAGAGAGATAGATGTAGAGGTAGAGAGAGATAGAGAGAGATAGAGGTAGAGATAGAGAGAGATAGAGGTAGAGATAGAGAGAGATAGAGGTAGAGATAGAGAGAGATAGAGGTAGATATAGAGAGAGATAGAGGTAGAGAGAGATAGAGGTAGAGAGAGATAGAGTGAGAGAGGGGAGGGGAGGGGGAGAGAGGGAGAGGGGAGTGTGGGAGGGAGAGAGGGGGGGGGGGGTAGGTTTTAGGCAGCAATTTTCCTCAATGTATAACAATTTGAAACACAGCATAACAGATACATTATGACATAAAGAAATCTGTGAGCTAGTGGCTCTAATCAAGTCAGAACAAAGTTAGAAGGGGATTACTCACAAGAAAGTCTGGAAATGGTGAAACTTTCTGCAAGAAATAATTTCAAATGCTTCAGATGATGAAACAGAAGTAATATATAACTGCACATACCAGGAGCTGGAAACAATGGCGATGTAGTATTCTCTTCTATTTCTTAAGAAGTTTTATTTTCTAGTGTATTTGTTTTGCTGGTATTGAAAAATGACTGCAATGTAGCTTGCCTGTGGTCCTGAATCTTTCATTTTGTTGAATTTGCCATATTAATTATAAAACTGCATTATTACAACATAAAGACAAATGGGAAATGTTATGCAAAAAAAAAAATAGCTTGCTAATGGCATTTAAGCATCACAATGCCATCTATTACTTTAACAAGGAACTACATGGGTAGCGCTGCCCTGTTCTGAAACCTATTACATGAGTACTAGTACAAGTAATGCTTGTGGCTGCTAGTAGAAGGTTAGGTAGGTAGGCAGCGGGGTGAGGTCATTAGAGACTATATATATCGTCTTTCGATAGTACAACTATTTCAAGGTTTACAGCAAAATATATAAACAAACAAAATCGAAAGAATAAAAAAGGTTGTGACAGTAAGGGGGAAGGGACCCAAGCCCAATGTCCCCCCCCCCCCTAAATCCACCATTGTCTTGAAGGCATTATGTGGCATGTCAACCCACTAGCAGCTTTTTGGTTTGATAGGTTACATATGAGACTGTCAAACACGTACAGGGTAGTCACTGGTCAGAATACACTTTTATACTAAGATCTGTCTAACATTCTGGCTTGAAAATAGGCTATGCTACACTCATGACCATTGTGGAAAATCAGTCTAGATCCCTTTGAACTGGTACTCTCACTTCTGCACACCTCTTGATTCTTCAGCCCTTCCAGAACCTCATTTGACCCCTCCAACTTCAAATTGAATAAACTAATGCCAGCTTGTGTAGTGTATCTCAAAGGATTTTTGTTAATGCTGACACAAGTGTCTGCACACTTTGCAACAGAAAAGCAAGTGAAGCCAAAAGAAGTGTCATCCTAAGACAGGGAGTTGGTGCTGATCAAGGAGGATAACACTTTCAGAGATGGGAAAAAGTGACAACTTGCATAGCATTAAAAGACACAGAAGATGAGATTTCACATTGATTTCTTTGTGCAATGAATTTCAAGTGTTAATAAAAATATATTACAGTATTTTATTCTTTCAATGAATATTACGCTGTGTTGTCTATTGCAAGTATTGTACGATCTGAAAGATCTCGTTTTTTTTTTTAATCCATTGTCCTTGCCGTGTCTTTTTCTTGTCTTATGTTGTCTGTCTTTTATTACGTACACATTTTCCCTAGTTCCCTCTTTCCACAGACATCATCAATTCAGTTAAGTCAAATTCTTACAACTGCTATGGGAATTTACTCCCCTGTTTTCTCACACCACTTAACATCAGTCTATTACAAATTATTTGAACAACAAAATGCACTTACCATGCGGTTAGTGTCCGCATTGTCCCTCCTGAGCACTTCACAGTTACCGACGACACCCTGCAGTTTGCTTTCTATAGTTCTCACCTACATCAACAACAAAATATATTCTTTGAGCTGAATATGCATATGCAGTCTAAACTATACATAATCACAACTAATCTGATATTAGTATTACTCACACAATAAGTTACACCAGCCAAGTTACAAGCATCCATCTTCATATGTTCCTTGAGTGCTTCGTGCTCTGCCCTCATTACATCCAGTTTGGCATCCATACTCTTTACCTACACATCAATAACACACGGTTTATGTGACGCTTTAACAACACTCTGAGAAATTACGTCTTCTATTACAACAACCTGTGAACAATAGAAAAATATTTATATCTCACTAGTTTTAAAGCAAGCTGACATACAGAATTTTAAAAGATAGGACCAGCACTATTCATACACATTAAAAATATGTACTGGCAGCATGATAATCAAGAACATGAGTAAATTTTGGAATAATAAATTTAGACTGTAAAATCACTATGACATTAATACTGTGTTAACAAGTTTTGGATACATGTATTTTATGTCTGACTTCCCCTCATTGTAATGTTGGCAGACCATGTTATCCTGCTTGTTATATAATATCATTATAATTTTGCGCATTTACAATTAACCATCATGGAAACATATCAAGCTATCAATTCCCTTTCTTTACACAATGTTAATTTTCTCTCAGTGCTTAATCTGTTGTATTCAGTATGACTGAGTTAAGATTTTGTACTATAGCTCTAAACAACTTTGTGAAATGGCTTGTCTTCCACTTCTAGTCATGTAGCGACTTATAACCTCAGCAGAATTGATGACATGTGTTTAACAGCTACTTCTCCATACCATGATCGATGCAAGTTTATATTCTCTTCAGCTGGCTGAAGCAGTTTCTACCATCCTCATTCCTGCTGATCGATGAGTGCTAAGGGACTCCACGTACTTCTCTTGGCAGCCCTCCTCATCCTATCATATGTCTCTGTCTCTCACACTTCTACTGATTTGTTCCCTGTTCTTGTGCACATTCTCGTTCCAAGTTTCCCATATATACAACCTGAAAAATTTTTTTGACCTAAGTATCTTGCCGTACCTGGTACCTGTGTAGGTCAGTAATCCAAATACCTATTCCTGGTTGTAAAGGGTTCAGCTCATAAACCCCATGCCTAAAATCAGCTCCTCTTCAGTCTCTCTTTGATGCACTGGTTGGGTTTTCACAACTGCCAAAGCCTCAGTGAGTTCCCACATGGTTGCAGTGAGAAACTTGCCTGTTGCAAGTTGGCATGCAATTTCTTTCCAAACAATAGTTCTGCCAGACAAAACCCAGATTCAAATGGTGTGATCCCATAAGCAAACAACCCAAGATTAGGGTCTGGATAGAAGGATTCCCTTTGCAATTTTCACTGCACTCTATGCTTTGCCATTAGATTGCAGAAATTTCGAACTTTAGGTAACTTGAATGAACATGCATTCCTTTACAAACTGTTGGAACTCATCTAACATAAACAGAGTACCGCCATCTGTGCCATCAGTCTCCAGTACCCCACGATATGCAAGTATATTCTTCACCTGCAAAATTTCTGTTTCCAATGTAGGGCAATCCAGTCACACCACTTCAAGAAACCGTGAAAAGTTATCTTTTACCAAGAGATAATGCATGTTGTCCAACTCAAAAATATCCATCCCAATGTTGATATTTGTTTTCTGTTTAGTAAAAGCAAGGAAGACAAGATAAACTGGTTCAGGAGCTTGGCACAAGGTTCAAGTTAAAGGATCTTGGTGAAGTGCAAGAGTGCCTTGGGATGAGAGTGGTCAGAAACAAGGAGGCGAGGACAATCAGCCTTGAATAAAGAAAATACACAGAGAACATATTAGAGTGTTTTAGGATGCTTGATTGCAGGGCAGTGACAACACCCATGGTTTCAAGTGGCAAATCATTCAAGCCCACTCATGAAGAAGTGATTACTTCTAACCAGCCGTATCAACAGTTAATGGGGTGCATAATGTACTTTGCTGTCAACACCAGACCAGATATTGCCCATACAGTAAGTGTTTTGGCCAGTTTAATAGTTGTTATGACTCAGAACACTGGACTATGCCCTAGTATTCAAGAAGACTGGGGAAGACATAATTGCCTACATGGATGCGAACTGGGCAGGAGATGAATCGGACTGAAGACCATGCACAGGCTACGTGTTGAAGATGGGTGGTGCTGTGGTCAGCTGGGAGTCAAGGAAACAAACAACTGTAGCCCTCTGCAGTGCAGAGGCTGAATATTTAGCAATAAGTGAGGTGATGAAAGAAGCTATTGATGTGAAGGAACTCTTGAGTGAAATTTGCAGTAGGAAGACACCCATAACCATTTCCAATGACAACTAGAGTGCACAGAAGTAGCTGTACAACCCATTGTTCCATAACGTAACAAACATATAGACATAAGACACCACTTCTTTAGGGATGCAATAAAAGACAAGCACAATACTTGTTAACAGATAAAATGGTTTCAGATTTCTGACAAAACCTTTACCAGACCCTAAACATGTGTACTGTGATCATGAGCTAGGAATTGAGGGGATTGTTATTGTATGTGTAAATGTACAGATGTAGGCCACTAGATTGAGCGAGGATGTTGAAATTGTGGTAATCTAATTTAGCTGTTTTATTTTCTTATGTTAGGTTGGGACTACCTGTCTACCAGGTTAGCGTACTGTCTTTACTGATGATTATCACCGTTATTAAATGCAGTAATAACCTGTCTATAGCGATTCATTTCTAAAAGTGATGAATGTAATGAATGGTACACTAGCTGGTGTCAGTGGGATCTGTCAAAACCCATTTGAAACATCTAGCACTGAAAACCACTTGGCATCTTGTAACAGTGCACGTGACTCTTCCACCAACGGGCAACTGTACCCTCCAAGTATACATTTTTTCAGCTCTGTAAAGTTGACACAAACCTTACTGAACAGTCTCTTTGGTGCAAATGCCACTGATGCACACCACACCATTGACTTCTCAATAGGTGATGCCACACCATCTCATATAACATTCTGGCAAGTTTCTTTTTACTTTGTTTCTGAGGAGAAGAAGAACACAATCTTGATGCTATGATGGCAAATGATTAGGCATAATTCTGCACCTAAATGTTATCCTCCCAATTGAACTGGCCTATGCCATCAAACTCTGATGAAAACTTGTCAATGCGACAAAATTATTTCCCTGTTCCTTCTTCTGCATTCTTCACTAATACAATTTCTGGTGCCTTTACGGCTGGGCAGCCAAGAAATGACACTGGTTGCCCTTTCACTACAAATATTTCCTGTTTAACTTCTTGACCACAAATTGATAGTTTTCCTATGGTATTACCTATCACGTACATCAATGGTATTTTTCCCTGCCCCAAAAAGCTACTTTCTGTTGCAGAGACAACTACATTTAGATCAAGACAAACATGCTTTTCTATCACTGTCACATCAGCCCCTATATCGGCCATGAATGAAATTTCCTTTCCATAAAATTTAAATTTTAAATACCAAGGTTCAGAATAAATCTTTAATGCCCTTTCTCCCAAGTAGTTATCATGATAAAATGTTACTCCAAAAAAAATCAATATTCCTTCTCTTCACGCAACTCTTGCACCTCCCTATGCACACAGCACTCATCATAATGCCCCACTTTGTCACAGTGATAGCATTTTGTCAAGCTAGCTGGGTACTACGTCCAATGATATTCTGGTTTAATACCACATTTAGAGTATTTTGGTGTAATGTTGCCATTTTTAAATAATACTTCTCCCTATTTTATAATGCTGTTCAGAAGTTTTGGCTCTTTTTTCTATCTCTTTTTATGCTGGCGTATGAAATATTGAACAGCATTTACTGTACTGGGCTGTGGCCATACAAAATGTTTTGGATGTCGTACCAGACTGCTCGTGCTGATGCCAAATCTTGCTCCATCTGTAATGATTCTGGTAACCTATTATTCACTCCCAATCACTAGCATGGTTGTTACAAGCTTGTCTGTAAGATCCTTTAAATCACATGATTCAGCCATCTTTCAACAATAAGTAAAAATGTCTGCTAGTTCAACATCTTGCCAACATCCTTTGAAAAATTTGGCTTGTTTATGTATATTTTTTTACTGTGAAAAAAATCATAAAACCTTGCCTTTACCACACCATACTTCCCTGCAACTTCACCTCGCAATGCGAACAATTGTGGCATTTTGTCCGCCTCAGGATCCATGTAATTAGCTGTTGTCTTGACATTATGTTAAGTTCAGAGGTCACTGAAAATCTTTCAAAATGTAGAATCCATTTTAGCAATCTACTGGTGCGTTGTGAAAATCAAAGTTTCCTGGAAGAACAGTTCTGTGCATCGGAGGCAAGGGACACTATTTATACTTCACAAAACTGAGATCTTGACACTGTCTTATTGTATTGTTCACATTATTTCCAGGTTGCAAAGAAAGCACAGTATATTGTACAGAATAATAAGCAATTAAGCCAGTAAAAAAGAGCACTAAGTGTTATCATGGTATTGGGGTAAACAGCACTCCTGTAAATGTTCATATTTGTGACATTAGCGCCCTTAACTCGAATCCACAGAATTTTTAATTATGCAGACAATGCTATCATCAATAATTTGTACCCCAGTAAGCGTAGTATAGCTTAGCCATCACTATGCTCACCCAGATGTCTCCCAACATGTCGAAGACGTAAACTACTCTTCTGATAGCCTATCCTCAGCATAGGAAACACCATGTTATGTTACACTGTTCTACTTTTGCGCATTTGCGGTCCACTGTCAAGAAACCACACCAAGCTATTATCCATCACTGTTGTGGACGTTTTGTCAGTGTTCCAACTTGTACACTGTATTTACCTATTATAATCCATATTGCCTTACACTATACTGCCTTTCTCTGCAGTGCCTGTCCTTTGGTCTGCTCTTGCGGCATCACAAGTGACTATACATGCTGGTGCCACATAGGGGCACTTCTGTACAGAGGCATCGTGATCGACAATCCAGAAATGTGTCGGTGACTATATGGCTAATAATGAAAATGGTGTTTATCTCTGGAGAGCCACTGGTAAAGTATAACAGGACCAACAAGCATCTGAGCAGGCAGTATACCTCTGATGCCGGCTAACAACCAGCTGCGTTAAGACCATGATGGCGTTCACCACTTACGTGACACGTGGGCACGCACATGTGTAAAGAGGCCATAATCTGAACTTTCCCATGATGGATTATTTATTTGAAGTGTAAATTATGTTTCTTGTTTTATTTTCAGTTTCCCAAGTGTTTAAGTGTTTAAAATGTATGTTTAAAAATGTTGTAGTGTTTATGAATTCAAACTGTGCACTGTGCGAAGCATAACATTATTAATCCAGCATGAACGCCGTAATAAAAGACATTTAACAAATATAGAAAATTCACAGTTTAAATGTATAATGTAAAATTCTTTTCGTGCCATTTATTTTAAAAGATAAAAGTTTTACTCTGCGTGTACAGCACTTCTGTTTGTGTAAACCCTGTCGGCAACCATAGTATGACCCCTGCCTCTGGGCAGTCCGCCAAGGACAGCTGGAGGTAGGACGCTGTCACGTACACACTTCAAACTTTTTGCACTGATGTAGATTACAATAGCTCACTTTTAGTAACCTTTGCCTTGCATACATTTTGCCAGCATTATGCTTACGTTTTCCTAAAAATTTGTGCCCTTGGGGCTTTTAAAATGTAATTGAGGAGAAAGGCGGAAAGATGTCGGAGAGGCCACGTGGCCTGCGCAACTTTGAATCAGGCACCATCCGCCATTGTTAAAGGAATTTCAGTGTAATTTCTGCATGCAATATTGAGGGCTTTATTTCTATGTATGTATTTTAGGGTTTTGTCATGTTTAAATTGTTTCACGGCTACATCATTTACAACCACGTGGTTAACAGCCGCCAAGTCAATATCCACGCCATCCATGTACTTTGAAGGTTTATTTGTGTAATATCATGAGCACCATAATTAATTTCACGGTTCTATATATAATTTCATTCAGGGTTTTCAAGTAATTGATGCTTTATATGTATGACCAGGTGGTCTCATTCAGGTTTGATTTTCCCGCCATCAGGCATGCTACAAGCCTAGAAATGTCTCAATCTGCAGGAGAATATTTTTGCCATCATCAATAAATAAAAATTTGTCTAACCATAATTTGCAGTTTTTACGGAGAAATACTGCAATCTCTCCTGTGCCACGTGATCTGCTACAAATCTTATCCAGCAGCATCCACGCCATACACACTTGCTTTCATGGATCTGCGTGTTTATTGTGACCATCTATGTTGTGTCCCATCCTGTCTCATATATATGTGTGTCCTTTGTGTAATTTGTATGGTGATATTATTTCCGTCCTAGCCGGCTATGTGTAAAGGCCGTCACCACGTGCTGGGACACGCGCCCGACGAGTCCGCGTTAGCGATACCAAATAATCACACGTGTTCGCTGTTCATTTCATAATTCTCTGTGCCCTGCCTTCAGGAAAAATCTGCAGTCCACCCTAGCAGCTGTAGACCCCTTTCCTTGTGAAGACTGTGTTTTCTAACACCACAGAGAAGTCATCCATCTAGGAGTGCACTAGACTAATTGCAGGCTGGGGGAGCACCCTACGGAGTTAGCTAGACACGCCTGAGTTTTCAATCATAAATTTAATCCTAGCACGATTTTGTATGAGTGGCAAAATAAAAGTGAGTCTAACAGTGGATAAAATATTTCCTTGTAGTGACAGGAACCTCACACCTTTTTCATCAATAACATGTTTAGTAATGCCAAGTGAGACAGACACACAGAACTCACAGCATCCCTGAGAACCCTGAGTCTCACAGTGCAGTGACTGGGAAACACCGCTGGCGCCCACCTACAGTAAGTTTATTGTGTCACAGTTTGTCTCATGTCTCACCTGGTGGCATCAAATATATATATATATATATATATATATAAATTTATTCAATTTGAACTTTTAAAAACTACTTATGGAGGAAGTTGAGATTAAACTTACAACCAAAATACACACTCCATACCCACACACACTGAACAAATATGCAGCAATCATTCTCTGTCAACTAGGATTTTTGACTTCCACAAAAGTCAAATGTTCACCTTTTTTGCAGAGCTCGAGCTCACATTAAGAACGGCTGGAGATTCACTTTTCTTGAAATAATAAATCATTCTGTATGTTAATTCACTAATATCCCCTTGCATAATTATTATCAGAAATTATAAATTGCAACTAAAATGAGTAATATTTTTGCATAAATTACATATAGAGAACTAGTGCATCAGAATTAAAAATTCATCGTTAGTTTGTAGACATGATTTAATGCATAAATCATGTTTGTTTGAATGAAAAAAAAATCTTCAATTATAATTCCTAGTGTTCAGGGGCAAGAAATATATTAAGACAGTTGGGGAGACTGAACTGAAGGATGAGGAAAAATCAGCAATTTTAGCAACAGTGAGGCACTTAATAAACAACTTCAACAGTGATAAACAACTTTATGTTTATTACAAAACAGTGCTGAATAAACATGCAAGAGTATAAATTTGACACAGTTAACGAGTTAAAAATGTTTTATAATAATTTGTACATAGGCCTGTGACTATTATATTACATTTTTAGAAAAGATTGCGATCCAAAATTATCTAATCTTAATAGAGGTGGTGGAGTTTTGATAGCTGTAAACTCCAACAGCTTTCCATATTCAGTCCGAAAATATGATCTAAAATATATATATTGACACAGTTTGGGTAGAAATAACTAGTGTTAATAACAAAAAAATCTTACTACAAAATTTTAATCTACCCCCTCATTTATGTGAAGTTGAAGTTAAAGATTATTTTAAATTTTTAGAATGTAAGTTGGCTATCTATTCTGATCAAATAATAATAGTACCTGATTTTAATATTCCTGGTATTGATTGGAATTCAAATCATACACAGAATATTACTCACTTTTATACTAAACAAAAAGGTCAACTTCTTTTACAGTTAAGTAATCTACTTAATCTTGATCAATTAACTTATACTAAACCTTTTGCGGAAACATTTGATCTAGTTTTTTTTTCAAATTTTCATATAAAAGTAGGTAAATCTATTGACCCTTTGGTCGAGGAAGACAACTACCATCCTGCATTAATTTTGACTGTAAGTTAAATCTTGAGTATAACAAAGGAAGTAACAATTTTCCTTATATTAAGAATTACAAAAAAATGTGATTACTTGTCTTTGTTTGATGCATTTAACTCCTTTGATTGGAGTTATATTTTTTATTGATGATGTTGATTAAATGATTGACTTTTTAACAAAAAAACTCTCAGATAATAATTAATAAGTATGTACCAATGAAAAATTTCTCAAAAGTAAATATCCAATATAGTTTACGAAAGATCTGATAAGAATACCAAAAATGAAAAAGAGAATCTGTATAGAATATACACAAAAAAAAGGAAAACAGAATATAATTACAGTTAAAGCCTGATATAATGCAGCTGTTGGAGGACATAACTCAGACCCGCATTGTAGCTTTCCACGCTATTCTGGGAGTGACCAAGTACAGTAGCAAAAAAAGCCAATGTTCTAATGTGGCATGGCACCTATCTGTCAAACATGGAACAAGTGGTGTTATTTACCGCTGAAACAGAAGAGAGATGCACTGTGCTGAAGGGTCACATGTATTCAAGCAAGAATAACTAAAAAATACTGCATTTTCCAGGCAAAGGATGTACTTGTTCCACCAAGGGCGGTGTTCGCCGAGTTGTTTGTCACACGGGTTGAAGACCCCCCGCCTCCTGCTGGGCCTGGTTGTGAGGAAGTGAGAATGAGAAAAGAACCTCACATCCAAAGGTCGAATGCACGCTTCTACTGCAGGTGGGATCTATCATTGCCACACGTGTTGTGAAACATGTTGCTTGCTCGTCTGATTTGCATTTTACAAAGGAAAACATAAACAAAAAAAAAGTTAATTATTTGTAGAATGCAAAGAAAGGCAGCTTTTTGGCATTAAGCCTTGTCCACAATATCTCGTCCGCTCAGAATTTCTTTTTGAAAATCAGAAGACATACCGTATAGCCGGGATATACACATTATAATCAAAGTGTCTAAATCATAATTATAACAATTATGTAGCGCTATATCCCATATGGGATTTATTATAAGACTGTAAATGACACAAGCACAAATTTTGAACTCCCCTCAAATTTTGGAATTTTTTTTTCCAAAAAGGGAAGACCTACTGTTATAGCTGCTACATACATATTATAATTAAAGTGTCTACAGTATTGTTTGACGCCGGCTAACAGCCAGCGGTGCTAGAGCCCATGACGGCGCTCATGTGTCACGTGTACCACACGTGAGCAAAGAGGCCGACAATTTTGAATTTTCCTATAAATGTTAATTTCAGGGTAAAATATGTGATATTGTCTTTACAGTGTTTAATATGTCTTTAAATGTTTTAAAGTGCTTGTACTAATTTTAATTGTTTGGTTATGAATATTCAAAGTGCCTGTGGCGCCGAGATTTAGAATACTTAATATTCTGGCATGAACGCCATCACAAAGAGACATTAAAATAATATTGAAATTCGTAAAAAATTATAGAAATGTAAAACAATGTCTAATTTAATTTGTGCCATTTTATTTTCACTATAAAATATTTCACTTGGCGTGCATAGCACTTTCGCTTATGTGAACCCAGTAGGCGGCCATGATAGGTCCGTGTGACGCTTGTATCTGGACAGTCTGTCGAGGAGAGCTGGTGAGGTAAGACATTGTCATGTGCGTACTACAACTTTTGTTCACTGATGTAGGTTTCCATAGTCCATGTAGTTTACCGGTTAATCTTTGCTTGCGTATGTTTTGCCAGACATTTTCCCCAGCACTATGCTCCCGCTTCACAAATTTCTTACGTCCTTGTGGCATTTTTAACTTAATCGAGAAGGAGGAGAAAGATGTCGGAGAGGTCACACAACCTGCGCATTTTGAATCAGATGCCATCTGCCAATGTTTATGGCATTTCATTGCAAGTTCTGCATAATTGCTACACATAATTTTAAGAGCTTTATTTAACTGTATGTATTTATGGGTAATTTTCGTGTTTGAATATTTTACGGCAACATCACATATAACCACGTGGCTGACTGAAGCCAAGTCTTTCTATACGCCATCATTGCGTTTTAAGAGCTTATTTATATAACATCGTATGTGCAATCATTTATTTCAGGGTTCTATGTCAGTTTTATTCAGGGTCCAATTCCTGTAAATTGATGCTTTTTGTACTTGACCACACGGTCACAGTAATGTTTGATTTCACCGCCAACAGGCATGTTACAAACCTGTAGCAACACTAATTGTAAAGAGAACCATTCGCCAAACATGAATAATATTTTATCTGAATTTTGTTTGCCGTTTCCATGCAGAAATATTGCCATTTCACCTGCACCACGTGGTCTGCTACAAACTTCATCCAGCAGCATCCGTGCCACCTAAACTTGTTTTCACACATGTGTGTGTTTACTGTGAATATTCATCTCGTGTTCCATCTTGTTTCATGTCTCATTCAAGGGTCTATGTAATTGTGTAATTAGTGTACGGTGCAATTACTACCGTCCTAGCCGGCTCTGTGTATAGGCCGTCACCACACTAACCATGTGCTGGAGGGCGAGCCCCGACGAGTTTGTGTTAGTGGTGCCGAGTAATCACTCGTGTTAATGTGTATTAAGGGTATTCATTTGTAATTCACCGTGTCCTGTCTTCAGGGAAAAACTGTCAGTCCACCCTAGCGGAATTGGCTAGCCATGACCGAGATAACCATGTTATTGGCACATTGATGTGTATGAACGATATCAATAAAAACAAGTCTACAGTGAACTCAATTTTTAATTCAGTAATGACAGTGTCATAAAACATATGTTTTATGAATTGTTTATTTCAGTGATTTTTATTAAAAGTTTAGTATCGACAACGTGTTTGTAAATACGCAAAGGTGAGACGGACACACAGAAACCACAACATCCCTGAGAATCCCGAGTCTCAATAGCGCGGTGATTGGGAAGCACCACTGGTGCCCAAATTACCAGTAAGTATTTGTGTCATCGTTCATCTCGTCTCTCACCCGACGGCATCATATTATAATGATTATGCAGTGCTATACCATGTAGGTCATTAATTATAGGCCTTTATATTACTCAGTCCCTATCTTACTCAGAATTTAAACCCAGAGCCCTTCACACTGCAAGCCAGTTCTATACCGAATGCGCCATAGAAGTCGGCATCCCTTTAACGACATTATTACAGCATACTTTAAATTACTTCAGTTAAACATTTTGGCACTGAATAATTGTAATTGCTTAAATGTGTTATGCTAAACAACACATGCACATTTCATGTTAAATTGTATGTGCCAGTAAATGTGTGACTGCAGGATACTTGCAAGTATGATATAACAGCTTGGAATGAAGCCATGCCATTCCCCCACACTGATCCAACGCCCAGATAAGATGGAAAGGTTGCTAAAGTAACATTTTCTTTGGGCTGTTTACAACCAAACAGCAGAATAGGTATAATAAGGTCACATAAAAAAAGGACCACTAGGAATTCTTCCGTCAAATATATCACACCACACCAACTAAACTGAATACGGAAAACCATACAATATTGGCTGTAATGAATCATTAAATTAGATCTCTGTGCTGAAAGGAGAGAGAACATAAGCCCGCTCCCTCCGCCTCATCCATCAGCGTCTCCAACACACGACCACCTGCCAATAGACCACACAGTTTCCATTTATTTATTTATTCAGGCCAGGGGACATTAGATTTCCCCACGGTATAATCGAATCTACGGGCCACAGTATTCCGGGCTTCCACTGTATGTCCACTTTTCTCAGTATAGGAAAGTTGTTGAGAAAAAATTAAAATGGATAAGTTAAAATGGCAAGCTTTAAATAAATAAATAAAAATTATTATTAATAATCACCACAGTTGTCTTTTATAAGTCACTGCTCTCTTCTCTAGGTCATTGCTGTTCCCTTTTCATGAATAAAACCAGGGTGTGACCATAAAAGATAGGTTGTAATGAAAGCATTACTGGCTGTCGAATTTTAAAATGAACTTGACACCTAACTAAAACCACATAATATTGATTACTACTAACCTCAACTTACCAAGAACGGAATGGCGGAAAGCTGCAACAACATTAAATTACATAAACTAATACAATAAATCACATTTTTGTACAGAGACAAACACAACCCATCAAGATTGCTGCCACTTGATCTTGTATATCATCTGGTTAACTAGTCCTATTGAATTTTTTTTGGAGGTAAAATAGGGACAGCAGTGACAGGGAAACAATGTGCATAGTCTTTTCATAATTACAGTACTTTAATAGTCTTTAATTTAATCTATTAAAGAAAACAAGTTATAAATACTTGAATTCAGTATTTCAACAACTAATTAGAACATGATTCTTAGAATATTAAAGAAATACATTAACAGAAATATACATTTACAGTTATAAACTATGATACAAACAAAGGAAACCAGAGATGTTTATTTAACATTTACCATATGTTATCTAGCAAATGCATTTCACTTCCATGCATAAATGTGTATGTATTTGGGATCTATTGCTATTATCTGTGGAAAGAACATGTAAAAGCAAAATATATTACAAGTGAATGTACAAAAAACTTTTGAGAACAAAAAAAATTCAAACTGGGACAGAGAATGACCCTTGTTTGCTTATCAGTACCAAGAGTAATACGGTAATGGTAAACTATGAGAAAGCATTTTCCCATGTAAAGTTATTCCATCTTTGGAAATTAAAGAATATTCAGTACACTTGAAGCTACTTTGCATAGTTTAAGAGCTGTTATAAGCCAAACTGAATGGTCGTGTGCTGCATAATTGAATTAGAAAAGTTCCAGTTTATGAGGGTACAACTGTTTATGAATATCTGCCACGTTGTAAAACGCACACTTAGCAGTCATTGTTACAGTCAACAGTCTGTGGATTTAATTGAACTATTTTCATTGGACTCCATTAACACTATGGTTGTTTCAGTTTAGTAAAATAAGGTAGTTGTCCAATATAGGTGTAGGTACTACTTGTAATTTACAAACTACAGCAATAGACTTGATTTAGAATGTTATTTAGGGGTCTCAAATCCCTCGTTGTGATAATAATTTTTCTCAGTTCTCCTTAGCTTGGTTAATTTCAGAATAAAGGTAGTCAACAAAATTAAATAAATTGGTACCTGTTGTTTTCCCATTTGGAAGCTATATTGACATTACGCTAGTAAATTTTTGTAACAAAAGATAAAATGTTTATGAATTACTCAATGGCATGGACAAAGCTTCATAACCTTTGTATGAAATGTCAGATAACATAAACCAAATGACCAATCACTGAAATAATTGGTAGCAACTACTACATTACAGCAAGACATACAAACATGTGAACACAAGAAAAATTAATTTTATTTAGCTCATAAAATGACATAGGAAAATGCATTGCACAGAGTTTCTTAGAATTGAAAAATTACGTAAAAACCAAATGCTGATCCTCTTACATTTTTTGAGGGAAAACATTTGCTGTGAACATTAATCTGATTTCCATTTTGCATTCAGAACCTAAATCACCTCCAGAAATATAATTGGCAAAGAGCGAGTGAGTGAAGCGATTTGGGCGGCTCTTAACAGTGAGGTCTTAAGAGCTGATGAGTGTGATCGAAGTAAATATGGAGTGGTGCAGGAATGAAGAGGCAGGGGAAATGGGAGATCCCTGAGAAAACCTGCTGAGCGAGGGTACCATCCGGCACGATTCCCACTTGAGAAAATCCGGTGACCTGGCCAGGTATTGAACCTGGTTTGCCTTGGTGGGAGGCGAGCGTGCTAATTGCTCAGCCACAGTGGTGCCCATTAGCAAAGAGCTAATTACGTGAGAGACTTGAGAACTGGCTCATTAATTTGTTTATAACTACCATAATCAACTTAATCTTCCTAGCCAGAGAATAGAAGCACATTTAGTTTCTAACAGCGGGCCTGTCGTACTGTTCATAGAATGCCCTCAATTATGAATTTTAAAAAATCCAAACAATAATTTCAAAATATTAATATCAGCAAACATAATAAAGTTTAGCTAATTTTCTCATTAACATAAATTAAAATTTGTTAAACATTACATGGCTCTCTGAAACACCTAAATTAAGTTGCAAAAGTTCCAGACATTAGGATTAGATCTTACATCCATTGTTCAGGCAGAGACGGCAGCATCTTCAGGTAGCACTAAAAAGCTAATAAAAACGCTAAGGTCTATTCTAAAATATGCCTTTTGTGATCATTACTTATTAAGGTGTCTCTCTTACACCAATAAACCTATCCATGATGCTGGCAGGCTTCAAAAAATTGAAAACAAATATGCAGCTTAAGTTAGGCTGGTCCTGTCATGATGACGATTCGAGAGTCCATTCTATATGGGGTTCACATCCTCACGCTATCAAAATCAAGAAGTTAACATGATGTCATATCCTTTACATCATAATGAATTAAGGTAGTGCATTAAAATTCTCTGTGGCCAAAGCTTATTCAGGTATCCAGGTAGGAATGCATAAGAGATCACAGGGTTTCACAAGAATAACATTGACAGCATTAACTGAGCTCAGTTCCATGTCATGATTAGAAAATAAGGAAACTGTCAAACTTGAGAAATAAACAAAAATCAAATTAATCAAATATAGTATGAGAGGTGATATCCTATAATTACATTACTAATTATTCATGGGGCTAGCATTAGAAAAAACAATAAACAATTCATTTTATCCATAAATGAATAAACACACCAAACAAAAAATATAAACATAAAGAAATTTTAAAATCTGTATCCTTACATCAGATATTACAAAATTATTATTTACTGAATTTTAATGATATTTATGGTTAATACTGTATTGTGTAATTATGTGTATTCCACAGCTAAAAAATTGCAGCCACCTGTTACAGAGCAGTTTTCAAGTAGGGCTCAAAGTTCCACAATCAAGAAATGAAGATTTGTATTCAAGCTTGGGTTGGAACACAAGAGTAGGATGTTGATCCCTGTAAGGTTACACAAAGGGCCTGCCACAAGTAATAGGATAAATGGCAGTAGCTAAACTGTCTGACTTAGCTAGCTGGTGTCTCACCCTTAAGAGATACTAACCCCATATAATTTAAGGAATGTTAGTAGCAGCTTCACGTCTTCTAATTCTCTATAACAAAGGAATACAACCAAGGCCTGGACAATTGGCTGTTAGTTACTTGGTACTCCGAGTATCACAGCAGGTATTCAAGCCACCTCTGGGTAACCTAGATCAAGTTGGTTTTTGGTTAATGCACACTCCTCGAAAAGGTAGACTTCATGAAGATAGAAAAAGGGCTGGGTTTAGGAACCTCATAATATTTGGTCACGTATCTGGTTATGCCAGGTCCTTGGAATATGTTAGGCCTACAGCTTTGGTTGAGCAACCTGGTGACATCACCCAAAAACCACTGGTTTCTTCTCAGTTAGACCTAAACGTACTGGAAAGAACCAGAGGGAGTATTTTATTCATAGCATTGCTGCTCTATTAGGAAGTGTGTAGTCTGTTGTTGGTCATAATCCCACTCTGGCCAATAAGCACCCACTAGGGTGCTTTATGCTCCATATGCCCATGAGGGCATATGGAGACCTAAGGTAATAAGCTACGAATCAGTCTTAGAGCTACTCTGCTTCTACGCTGGTGGTCACACTAGACCATCTGACCCTGATGTCAGCCTTGCCAACACATTAACTTCCACACACAAGCACCTGTCACACCTTCGTAACTGACTCCATATTCCTATACCTCTACTCCTTGCAGACAGCATTTGACCAAGCAGCCATACGAGGCAATGGCCACTCTAGATGGCAGACCTGGACCTCAGATCCATGCCTTGGGGATTACATATCAACCTGAGAAGAAGGTTGGCAACCTTGGTGTTGAGTTGCAACAAACATCTCAAGTGTGAGCAATGACAGTGTGAACATAAGCACGCCACAAGTGAGTATTTACAATCAGTTTTCAATAGAAACTAAAAATCATATGGTTCAAATACTATGATAAGCAAACAATCCTAAGATGATGTGAGATTACTATACTTATATAGTGGTTGTCTGCCAAACCCACTTACAACAATATACTGTATACATGCTCAAAGAGTGCAGACTGTTCTATGTACATACACAAGTGAAACTCACCACACTCAGCACTTCCCTGAGAACTTGGTTAGTGCTGCTTGACTGCTCTGAGGAGTCAAATACAGGCCTAGTTAACGGCATGGCTACACTGTAACACACACACACATAACCAAGACAATCAGAACACACATTTATCTTTAGTTCATTAATGATACTCTTAACACAAGCCACTTGACATGAGCAAGCTCATTGTTAAGTTGCAAACTTTACCGCAGCTGACAGATCTCAATCTGTCCTCCTCCTACATTTATTAGGAAGGTATTGTCAGCATCATCCAACTCAAAATGTTTCTCTTTGATCAAGTGTGATTCAGTCAGACTGCAATGTAATAGTGGTCTAGTCAAAAAACCTTTTTAATTTGTTTTATTTCAAAGATCTACCAATGGAAAAATGTGATCAGACTGTTGGAATATTATTAACTGTGCATATATTCTTACGTCGCCCTCACTGGGGCAGACCATTGCTGCTCTGCTTGTGCATCAGGTACGCATGTCCATGCAACTTGTGTATGGGTCACCATTGCCGTTCATGCAGGAACGGGTCACAACCCGCTTGTTAACTTGTTTCCAAGAGTAAACTCAGCGTTATGTTTGTGCAGTGCAATTCTGATCTGTGTCTCATAAAGCAGTCTTAAGAATCACAAGGGAACATGTTATCTCCCTTTTGCTCCCCTGAAGTGAAACGTAAACAGCCTGTGAGTGTGAAGCCACGAGGGTTTCGTTTCTATACAGGACACAAGCTAAAGACACCCATGATACCTTGTGTTTATTTGTTTCAAAAAAGGGCAGATTTTATTTCTTTAAATGTATTAAATTAACACGTAAAATATTCTGACAGTTCCGGCTTCCGCCATGCCAATCGCCCAAAGTAAAATTATTTTATGTATATTAAATTATTTTCATAATTTAACTTATATGCTTTAAAGTGTTAATGACATCTTTAAATTTTATGTTAATTGAGTGTATTGCCTCCACATGCCTTGTTGGCCCATTCTGGTTTGTTTTATTATTTATTTTTTTCCAACAGAAAATACATATAAAGAATCTGGGACTCTAATTAACAGATATAGTTGGTCAGAAATCTTAAATAATTTGTTCCAGTGTTTTTTTTGTTTTTTTCTAAGTAATTTCTTGTGTACCTTTTGTCAAATGTGCATTTTATAAATTTTTCTCTCTGTGTTTGGCGGGAGATCTCTAGTAAGGTAGACAGGCATCTTCTCCACCATCTTGAGTCTTGATCCTGCGGGTCTAGGGAGTATACGTATGCCGCATAGCAGGAGCCATCAACGTTTGGTTCAACCATTTAGCTTCAATAGTGTAAGTTATAATATACCGGAACATTTGTCTTTTTGTTTGCTCCTCCGTACTCGTACTCTTATCTCCGTCAGACTCGCAGCCCCTGAGATTTTATTGTCATAAATATTACCACGTGCTTAACAGTGCTTTTTACCACGTCAGCCGATGGCAGGTGCAATTGCAATGCCCATTTTAGACTAAAATCAGAGTTGTGTGTAAGGAGCGTACTGCTGCTTTATAAATATATCTATTCAAGGGTTCTAGTCTTGTTTATTTATTTTGTACGTAAGTACCTTCGGGACCTGGCCCACTCGAGGCAACCACGTGCATAAGTGTACGGACTGTGTTACACTGAACTTAACTTTCTTTTAATGAAACGTATATTTGTGAAAGGCCCGCCACGTGGTTGTTGACCTGCTACTGCTCTGAGATTTAGAGTCTACAAACTCATCCGTGCATAGATTAGCTGGTGTTCTACCAGAATTCAAAGTCTAATTTCACAAACTTTTGAACCATGAGCCAGGGGTGTCTAAAATATGGTACACCTCACCCCTCACCCCTGTCCAAACCACGATATATGGTACCACAACTTGTGTGGCTTAAATCTGTGTCTTGCGTGAAAATTGCACATGGCAAGAAAATAATGTTCGGGAAAATCGCCATTGTACAGGAACAGTGAAAGTTTGGGCGCACACTAACCTCCACCCCCTCCCCCCACCCCTGGCCAGGTGGCCCGGTCTGGTCCCAGGAGCTCCTCGTGCCACGACCATTAACAACTGCAACATGGAATTTCCATCAACCATGCGGGACGCAAACAAGATGTGTAAAGTGTGTGGAAAAATTGAATCACTGGATGCTTTTGCGAAATTCGACCTACAAGCATCCATATGCCGCTGTTTATCTCACGAAAAAATATGTAATTCGCTCCGACAGTAATGTCAACAAACAGGCTAACACGCTTTTCAGGTCCTATGTGCAACAATAACAGCAACGATACCATGCGTTGTGAACTGTGGCAGCGGGGAGTGCACTTTGCATGTTTGTCAGTGGGAGAGTGCCCATCTGTGCAACACGACACTTTTCAATGCCACGTCTGCACCTACAACCAGACCAACCACCCTACATCAGCACAGCTGAAAGTACCTAGTGAGTTCCTGCCAATAGAAGAACGCTTAACTAGTAAGTTAAGACTGTGCCACGGAATGAGGTGTGTTGTCATGTGCAACTTTTGTGACAACAAATACCACCCTAAATATGTGTTGGACAGTGACTGGAACAGTTTTTGCGAAGGAACATTCCACTGTGAAGAGCGTGTGCCAGTCTATGTCCACAACAACGCATACGCAAATGTAAACACAACCTATGTCATGTAACCATTACAGATAGGGGCATAGTGCAGCACACAGCTATTCACACCGCCCGCTCCACTGCAGAGACCACCATATGCACATCAGGAGTTGCCAGAGCTGCATCGAGAATAGCCAGCAGCCAGTACTCTAGCCCATTTTCAGATACTCCCTACATTTTTTGGACAGGGAGCAGAAGATTCAAGGGCATTTCTGGCAGAATGTACTAGCCATCTGCCGCTATGGCGTCAGAGTAGAAGAGTGGCCAAGCATCATAGGTGGACAGCTGACAGGTGATGCCCGGAACTGGTGGTGCTCCGCGACTGAGTCTAACATGACATGGACATAGTTTGCCATGAAATTTACAGCCGCTATGCAAGTACATATACAGCACTCAAGCAACAACTGTCGCTGTTCACCGAGGAGCAGAGTCCACAAGGAAACCTGGAGTCTTTCGTCGACCACAAGATCAGCCTCATCGATTGCCACTGCCAACACTTGTCTCCTGAAGATGTGCTGGAAGCAGTGGTGGAAACTGTGTTGACAGAACACAGGCCTGCTCTATGCCCCATGGTGAACAGTGGATACCAGCGCTTTATCAGGGCCGCAGTGAGTATCACATGCAAATCAGAACCCAGGCGCAGTTACTTTCTGAACACTGGGGACAATAAAAGACACGAAAAGTGTGAACAGTAACGACAAAACCAGTGACAGTGACTCGAAATATGTAAGCGCACCGCGCCAAGGATTCAATGGCCCAGGCGCCCACGGAGGGAGACAGGTCCACGTCCACGCCAGGTAAGAGTGGAATAAGTGCAGCGTCCACTTAGCCACCATGTGCTGCGAACGCCGAGGTCCAGTACTCGGTGCCACGTTGACGCATATGCCATCATGAACAGTACCATTGACACGGTGTGTGCCCCACCAGAGAAACAACTGCTATGGGAAATGCACCAATAGGGTAGGCCCACCACAAGGGCCTTCCTACTACGCCAGCATGTCAACAACTGTGCCCCCTACAAAGGTAAATAATCAACAAGCCACCTACTTGGGACAAATGAGTACTACCATTGATCAATTTTTAAGGGTACATGTATGTGTATAAAGTGTTTCCACTGTCATCTTAATTGACACCGGGCATATTAGAATTTTGTTCGCGTGGAACTTGTAAGGTTTCTGGACATCCAGGCTACTAACCTAACTATATAGCTCACAACATTAAATGGTGAAAGTGATATAATTGGTGTTAACATAAAAATTAGGGATGTAAAAATGTGTGTTCCTACCTTAGTATCAAGCCAAATTCATGAAGATACTATTTTCGGTGTACCTTGGCAATCAGGAAGTAATCGTGGAAATTCCTAGATATAGAATCCACTTTGGCAAGCAAGTCAGGCACACTGTTTACAATCTAGGCAGATGTGTGGAAGTTAACCAACAACCTGTAACTCTAGATGACTTTGATCACGGCAATCCGGCCAAAGACTAGACCATGCTGCTTTTGAGAGTATTCTTAATGAAAGAAAAGATGATTTTGCACCATCTGACCAGCTCAAACGAAAGACTGTTGCAGAGCACGAGATCAAAACAATAGACAATGACTCACTCTGGACATCAACAGATTATGATGCGCACCACTTAAATGTCATAAACTGTCAGATTGTGGAAATTATACATGACGGCATAATGAAGCCATCAGAAAGTAGATACAATTTGGTTATTACCTTAGCATCGCAGAAAGATGGAGGGTGGAGATTTTGCATTGATTTCAGACAGATAAATCAAATCACAGAGAGCACCCCACCCACATTTATCAGTGGAAATATTGCACTTAAGATCCTAGGTAGGGCCTCATACGTAAATTATGTCATCTTTTGATCTGAAAAGTGGATTTTGGCAAATACCAGTGAAATCTGAAGACAGGCATAAAACTGCTTTCACAGCACCAGGCAGTCTGCAATAACAATTCTGCGTCATGCACTTTGGGCTTAAGTGCACCTCATCAATCTTCCAAAGCATGATGGTAAAAGTCCTTGATGGCATAATTGGGGATTTCACCATGGCTTATTTAGATGATGTGGTCGTGTGGTCAGAAACCTAGGAGGACCACCTACAACACCTGGCTATCATGTTGGAAAGACTGGCAATCAGTGGCCAAACCTGTGCCAATCACAAATGTAGCATAGGAAAGTCCAGTATCAAGTACCTTGGCCACTTAGTTGACAGAGAAAGGAACCGCCCCACTCCCAAACAACTGAACATCATCCAGAATACCCAGTTTCCACCATGCTAAAACGACAGCAAAAATTCACTGGCCTAATAAACTGGCTAAGACAGTACGTGCAAGATTTCGCAATGGTTACAGCGCCGGTCACTGAAATGCTGTCGCCCACGAAGAAATACAAATGGGATGTAGACGAGCAAAACGCATTTGAGGAAGTCAAGTATTGTTTCTCACAATGCCACATACTCTCACATACTGACACTACATGCCACTTGTACATACAGACTGATGCCAGTCAAGAAGGCATCGTGCGGTGTTGTTTCAGTACAGTGACAGGAATGCAGTGTCATTGATTATTCCATTCCAGCAGCAAACTTGGCAACACAGAAAAACATTACAACGTTAAAGAACGTGAATGCTTGGTGATCATCTGGACCATAAAACGGTATCGTGTTCACCTGGAATACACACGTTTCATGTTAAGAACAGATAACCGCTACTTGTTGTGTCTATACAAAATGTGCGAGGTCCACAGCAAACTCACTCGATTGATGATGATGCAAAATTTTGACTTTGTTGTAGAACACATGCCCGGCACAGACTATCAGCTAGCTGACGCCTTGTCATGAGCCTCGAACAAAAGTTAAACAGATGTTGACGAAAAAGAGTGGAAGACCGTCCTACCTCCGGAAAACAGTGCCGCTACCTCAGCAGTACTTCAACAAATTTCAGTAACACCACAACAACAAAACCAGCTAGCAGAAACATTCTCACACTATCTATATGTATTCATGCTGAACCAATAACAAATGTCTGCGGAGGTGAAAGAGATCAAGGCCCAGTGCGCAGAAGAAGCGATTGAGGTGTGGCGAGTAATTTATGACCATCTCAAAATGCACAATAGTGATCAGTCTAGGAGCTGGTGGTGTCTCTACAGGCTACCAGAGAAACGTGCTACCATCATTCATGTCGCCCATAACAGCGGCCTGTCCGGACAACCAGGAACAAACAATACGTAACATTACATTGTCATATTTGTAGCCCGGCCTCACTAAACAGGTGAGTGAATAAGTATGCAAATGTCAGGCGTGCAATGTTTATAAAACACGTAGGTCAGATAGGAACGCCTAACAACAGCCGAAGCAGAGGTTGCCCGGACGTCTATTCGAATCCACAGCCCTGGATCTTATGGGACCATACCCACACTAGTTGGATGGTAAACATTTCCTGATAGTTGTGACTGATTTGTTTACATTTTGGTGAGAGTAAGAAGCCCTGCCGAGCGCATGTATACAATATATAGCAGCCACATTGATGGAGTTTTTTCCTGCTGGGGTTTCCCAAAATGATTCTTAAGTGACAATGCCACCCAGTGTTCCGAACCGTATTGGAAAGGTTTGTGCACAGAATGAGATGTTGAACACCACACAAACGATACATATCACGTTTCTGCAAATCCAACCAAATGCCTGAACCAGGAAATAAAGGCACATCTACACCTACGAGTTGGTGAAGATCACATGACCTGGGCAAAGCATATTCTGGAAATAGCTTTTTGTTTACGCTACCACACTAACGAGGCCAAGTTATTGTATGGTGCTGGCCTCGCACACCCAAGGGAGTTTGAATGCCGTGCACTGGACTCAAACCCAGATGCTGCAGACTTTGAGGTAAGGGAGGGGGAGAGGATGAACCGCCATCAAGAAACATGCAACAACCAAAAATGCTACATCCGAAAATGGCTACAAGAGACCAAAAGCCCAACTAAATCCCTGCCACCAGGTGATTATGTCACACCACCTGTCAATAGGCAATTATGAAACTTTTTAGCACTCATTTTAAATGATCACTTTTAATAATCATTCAACTTTAAAATCCCTTTCATATTAGAAAACCTCATAATTGGAAATTTATATCATCTTACTCTTCTTCACAAAAGACATTACTTCACTCAATTTTATGATGTTCTAGGAACAGTGTTACCCTCGGTCAAAATGTCATGACTGCAAATATTTATTACAAAACGCAAAATGCCGGCCCCGCTGCTTCAAATATGATCGCGCCTAGTAACACAAAAGCAATGTTGACCTGGATGTTCAATGGTGTAAATTGCAACTCATCAAATACTCAGTGTAGTTAGGGTGGCGGGACATTTTTCGACCAAAACTTAGGTAGTGCTGCTGAGGAAAGAATGACAGATATTGTGCTGTCTAATTTGAACCAAAATCATACCCAAGGTAAGTCAGACACCATAGCGAGAGCAGTCACCCCTTGTCTTCAGCTATTTTAGAGCCACCAAGCAGTCTACTGCCAGGCCCAACACAATTGCAACACAGTCGTCGGCAGCAGAGGACATCAGTGACGTGGAAGGGAAGCGTCACCCCTCGACTTCTGTGGCTTTCCAGCCGCCACACACTCTACTGCCATGCTCAACACTGCTGCAACTCAGTGGTCGGCGGCAGACAACATCAACGACGTGTGGGGCAAGGTGCTACCCCCCACACCCAGCAACGAGCGGCAATAGACACAGAGGGAAGACGGGAGCAGCTCTTCTGCTGCCTCCACCCGTTCTTTGGCATACCGCCGGGCTTGTTCACAGTGGTGCTGCAGGCGACCACTCCGCTCCCGGTACCAAGTCAATGCCAGCCAGAGCTTCAGTGTACAAACTCACGCTGTCGGCATGCGCCCACCTGTAGGTCCTACCATGGGAGCCCCTTCAGCAACACCGGACGCCCCACATCCTCAACACAAGGTAAGGAACAGGCCATTCCTTACTTACAGGCTGAGGCAGCGCCTCTTTCACTGCCACGCCTCCTGCTTCACTTCAGCGTAGCCATAGCTATGAGAGAGATCATCATATCGCATCAGTGGTTTCCCCTGAGGGGAGGGGGGCCATTGACGTCGCTCTCTGTCCCGTTCTGGAGGTAGACTACTGCTGCTCCGCTTGTGCATCAGGTATACACGTCCATGCGCTTCGTGTACGGGTCACCGCTGCCGTTCGTGCAGGAAAGGGTCACTGAACCGGGTCACAACCCGCTTGACCCCTTGTATTCAAGAGTAAACTCAGTGTTATACATGTGCAGTGCAATTCTGATCTGTGCCCCATAAAGCAGTCTACGAATCACAAGAGAAAGTGTTATCTCCCCTTTGCTACCCTTAAGGGAAGTGTAAACAGCTTGCAAGTGTGAAGCCACAAGGTTTCATTTCAATACAGAACACAAGCTAAAGACACTCATGATTCCTTACGTGATTTTACAGTGTCAATGTCATGTTTTATTGGTATGAAAAAATGGCAGCTTTTATTCCTTGAAACAAATAAAATTAACAGGTAAAATACTCTGGCAGTAACCGGCTTCCGCCATGCCAATCGTCCATAGTAAAATTCTTTCACGTATATTAAATTATTTTCATAATTTAATTTATATGTTTTAAAGTGTTAACGAGATCTTTAAATTTTATGTTAATTCAGTGTATCGCCTCCACATGCCTTGCCAGCCCACTCTGGCTTGTTTTATTATCTTTTTCCGACAGAAAATACATATAAAGACTCTGTGACTATAGTTAACAGACATAACTTGTCTGAAATCTCACATAATTTGTTCCAGTGTTTCAAGTGTTTTTTTCAGTAATTTCTTGTGTACCTTTTGTCTAATGTGCATTTTATAAATTTCTGTGTCTGTGTTTGGCGGGTGATCTCTGGCGAGGTACCAGGCATCTCTTCCGCCATCTTGAGTCTTGATCCTGCGGGTCTAGGGAGTATACGTATGCTGCATCGCAGGAGCCTACAATGCTTTGTTCAATCATTTAGCTTCAATAGTGTACGTTATAATATACAGCAACCTTTTGTCTTTTTGTTTGCTCCTACCCTACTCGTACTCGGATCTCCGTCAGACTCATGGCCCCGGAGATTTTATTGCTGTAATTATTACCACGAGTTTAACAGTGCTGTTTGCTGCATCAGCCGATGGCAGGTGCAGTTGCCATGCCCATTTCAGGCTATAATTAGAGTAGTGTGTAAGGAGCGTACTGCTGCTTTATCAATATATCTATTCAAGGGTTCTAGTCTTGTTTCTTTATTTCCTATGTAAGTACCTTTGGGACCTAATAAACTCCAGGCAACCACGTGCATAAGTGTACCGACTGTGTTACACTGAACATAACTTTATTTTAATGAAACATAAACTTATGAGGGGACCGTTATGTGATGGTCGACCTGCTACTGCCCTGATAATTAAGAGTCACTTGCTCACCCGTGCATAAATGACCTGGTGCCCTACCAGTATTCAACGACTAATTTCACAAACTTTCGAATCATGAGCCACAGTTTATCTCAAATCTGGCGCATCTTGCCCCTCACCCCTGTCCAGACCATGTTAGGTCTAACACAAATTGACATACATAAACACATATAATAAAATACATAAACTTATACAAGGTATTTTAATATTACAACCAAGATGATGTTACTATAGACTATAGCTTCGATAGTTTTGTGTTTTATACAAACCCCAGCTAAGCTATACAAAATAATCTTCAGTAGTATAATTTCAAATAGTATAAAAGTATAATTTTACAAATTACTATTATGTGTAATATTTTGGTCACTGCAAATGGAATTTTTGTTTTCTATTGATAAACATGCAATATTAACCAATGTAATACAACATATTAAAGTTTATAACAGTTTCATTTGTCATTTCAGACTTGTTTGTTCCTGTGGGATTATTCCACAAGCCCGTAGTTGATCTTTAACATGTCTGAATCATCACACTCGTAGAATGGCAAGCAAAGTTGTCAAACAGGGTAATTTTCTAGAATAGGAGCTTTTTAAAAAAACGGGAAAATAATACCTGGATATTTTAGATATGATGATTACTGATCATAATTACTAGGAATTTTGGAGGGGCTACACGTAGTTTGCTGTAAAAAAAAAAATGAAATGTGATAATGAGGAATGTTATCCAGATTGCTGTGTTTATGGAGTAAAAGACGTATAATTTACGTCCAATATATTTATATCGAGTCACTGAATTGTATTACATGTGAATACCATTTCTAACAAATCTTTAGTGTGTAAAACCTCACTTACGGAGTAAGTTATATTCATGCTGTGATGCTGAGGTTATACAGGTATGCAACACAGGTAGCAAATAGTGTTGGAAGATTATGTAATTTTAGTAAATTACTCGAGACTTACCGTATCTATATTGACGAGAAGCATGTATTACGTAATATATTACTTATAGAATAAATATACATATAGTACAAATAGGTTCAGAGATGGTGTGTTTATACAGTAGACGTATCTTGCCACATTATTTTTCAATACACTGTGGCCAATGAGACAGGAAATCAGTGTGTGTCAAAGTTAGTTGACGTCAGGTGGATTGTGGGAAATTGCCGGACGTTAGTTACGGTTCAATTTTTGTCCTGTCAGACGTATGTGATTTATGAGTGCTTAAACACACGTGTTTTATTGCAATTAATGTTGTTTAATTTGTTAAATCTAATATTTGTGTGAAATTACTAGTTTCTATGCTATTATAGTAAGGGAAAAGTTTATTTGTGGGGTGATAAGTGTGTCTGTGGAGTGTCCCCAAATGGATTGACGTCTTGTGCCTAATTATGTGCACCGCACAAATGGCGAGTGATTTGGTGAGTAGTAACCAAATTAAATATAACCTTATGGTAGTGGGAGAGTGATGAAAATCAGGGAAATTGCGGGGTGCAACAAGTGTAAAATATATGTGCATTTTTGTGATAAAATGTTACCCTGCAAAGTAGCCCTACCTCCAGTTCATAGTCTTCCCCATTACCAAATTTGTAACTTGCATTAGTAATATTGACACTTTAGGTTGTAACAGACTACTGTACTTTTCTCTCGTAGTTCTCAGTAAACAACCAACAAAATGGCTCAGCGTGAGTTGGAGACTTTGACTATATAATAATGAAAGTTTGATGATACGAGGATTGCCAATAAATAAAAGACGAAATTAAATGTTTACTGGAGATTTATTGTTGTCTCAGCAAAACAAACTATTGACACTTGCAGCTGATGAAAGAAAAAAAAAAACAGAACAGCAGCCTTTATAAAACAAAACTTCTCACTTCAAGAGTTACGAAGACGAGAGAGAATCGTTACTTTTCTCTCCCGGGGCCCTATTGTCTCCTCGCACAGACGGAAAATAAATTTAATAAATATTTGAACTGAAATTTCCGAAATACAAATGAAGGTTAAAGTCGCGGGCGCTGGTCGGTGCGAGTAACGTGATCACTCGTTGCAGACTGTCCTACTGACAGCTGACAAATGATCGTGCTGCTGCGAAGAACTGTTGTGATACCCGAGAAAGGTTGTGCTTCCCTATATACTGGTCAAAAGTTTCCTCATTGAAAACATATTGTTTTCGAGCAGTTGGTCACGTCAGCTAAAGGTGACCTATGTTATTTTCCTCATTTCACCATGTCGTGCCTTGCGGTGGCGATGTTTTTAGTTTACTAACCCAGTGAAAAGGAAGAGATGCGCTATCGTCCTATGACATCTGTTGCTACTGATGAAATGAGGAAAGAAAAATAACAAATTTGGAAAAACTAAAATATATGAAATACAAACAAGTTGTCATTGCTACGACCTCTCAAATATTGCACGAATTACTATCCTTGACTGAAATATAGATGATTGAAATACTTCCCAAATATGCTAATTATATATATCTAGCTGCAATGCTACATTACCCCCCTCGGTTTGGGGAAGATTTTGAAGAAAACTGTCCCAAATCGAAACCTACATCAATGGTCTGTTACAAGGCTGGACTGCAAATCCATCTTGAAAATTTAACAGTTTACATGATTATACATCCATATACAAAGTCAAAGTCACAATAAAATACATCTCTTTACATTATCACATAAAGTAAATTAATCATAACATGATACCAAATTTTAGTCTACATTACATATCTCTTTTCAATTAAATATAATAATACATTCACTTTCAGTTTTTGTTTACATGATCATACACTTCACATACAAAGTTTCCATCACTGTAAAATACAATCCCTTACTTTACCCCCACAAAGTAAATTATTAAGAATTAGTTACAAACAGTTTTGGTTTACGTACACAATTCATTAGTTGCTGAATGGTTCAATACTCAATACATAGTTTACACAAAATTCCCTAAAATTATGGTCATCATATTTCAAAATATTGTATTCGCAGTATTTATATATTTTATTTGAAAATAATTTTTGATAATATTTTTTTATGTTTAGTTTAAACAACACAGATTTAATTATTTTAATGTTTCTATTTTCCATCTAAAGTTCAGGTGGTACCCACTACATATGCCCTGTTGCTTCTAGGTTTGCTCAATATTACTTTAATTCCTTGTTTGTATCAGCACACAAAAAATATTTATAAGGCGATCAAGGTATGCGCCGAAAACTATGAAAATCACTGCCACATTTACTTTAAACATCTTAATATCTAGGTCAGTGTTAACAAAAATGGGCTCAGACCTGTCAAACTCAAAAATTTACTCTTATTGCTAAGATCCAAGGACGTTATACACACTAGAGCAACCTTTTCACACTTCATCTCTATGTTCTTAAAAATTAACACACACCACCTCAACATTTATTTGTTGTCAAAAAAGAAAAACTTTTCATGTTAGTTATAACCATTGTTTAAACATACACTATAGAATTTAAATAATTTTCATTTACTTCAAAACTATGGCTTCATTGCAAAAAATTACATTCTGTAACATGGATATCATAAAGGAAGCAATATCAATTATACCCATTTTACATGAGTTAACACTCAATCATTATACTACAGTACAAATTCAAACTATGGTTTCATGGTTTTTAAAATTAATCTGCAATATACATCAACATTTTTCAAAATCAACACGTAATACACATCAACATACGAGCAACCTTTCTTGAGAATGATCTAATTACATTTACAAAATTAATACAAAAATTAATTCATAATGTTTTTCCATTATGACACAAAACATACTGTGCTTTGATTTGATTACAATACACCCTTACTTTCAATTACAATAATATAATAAAACACAGCATTATTCACTTCATTTAAGCTTGTCATTCTCCTAATTAAATCTTTATGTTTGATGCATAGGTACAGTCAATTATGAAACTTTTTAGCACTCATTTTAAATTATCACTTTTAATAAACATTAAACTTTCCAATCCCTTTCATATTAAAAAATCCCATAATTGTAAATTTATATTATCTTACTCTTCTTCACAAAATACGTTACTTCACTCAATTTTATGTTGTTCCAGGAACAGTATTACCCTCGGTCAAAATGTCATGATGGCAAATAGTTATTACAAAAGAAATTTAATTTATAAACCTAAAATACATTTTTCAGATTAATCATAATAGTCCTAACTAGCCGTAACAAATTTAACTGCAACAAAATAATCACGTTACATTCTGTTAACAAATTTCAATACAACTTTCTCCAAGTTCAATTTAAAAAATTAATATATTATAAACTGACATTACATTAATAAACTCTAACAGAATCAAAACAAATTACCTCACATTTGGTCTCCCTTTAAACTCATCAAGGTTTGTTAACCTACATCCTTTACCTAGTATGATCTTACATGAAAATTATAATTGCAAGTAGGCCTATGTAGTTTGTACCTTTACATGTTTACCAATATTATATAATTAGGGCAATTTTGTCTCGTTTATACACCATAACCCAAACATTAGGTAAGATCACACCCTATCCTACAGTTTCATGTTGCTCCTAAACCCCCAGGGCTACGAGACATGCCAGTTGGCATTGTGTTTTTACATACATTGTTATCTACTACTGCTTCAACTTTAATTTATATAAAAATAATACATTATAAATAAAAATAACATCATACGAATTGACACTACTTAATCATATAGGGTACATGAGATCACAGACACTACTGTGGTTCTTCTTTCTCTTCCTTATCATTCTCACTTTACACAATTTTCTCTTCTTCCTAACACATTTCCTCGCAACATATTTCACAATTTCTTTACAACTAGACCTCATGACACTACATTTCTTTTTTCTCTTGTAAGTTTTCTTTATCCCCCTAATCATGCCTTTATTTCTCTTTTTTTTTTTTTTTTACATAGTTTCTTTTCTGAATAACTCATGAATCTTAAACAAGTTCAGCACTTTATTCAAAATTGTCACTGTTAAATTTACCTAATACACAACCATTATTGTTTCTTTTTAACCCCCCACTTTCAGAATGATACTTTGTTACTGTGGTTTTGGTATCAGCAGTGGCACTACAAATATTTGAAAGCACCCTCCATTGGTGAAAAGTACAGCTGAACCTAACCTAAAATTCAATTTATTGATGGTTTTTTGGGGATTAACCCCCTCAATTTCCTGTTGTACTACATGAATTTCATTTGCTTCAATTTCTAAATTATAGCAGTTGTACTCTATAATTTCCATTTTATTTTTACAATCATGCTCTACAGTGTCTATTTTACTTTGGCAATTTACAACATTGCTTTGATCTTTTACAACTTTACTTCCACTACTAAGGACATTTGGAAATTCTACAGAATTGTTTACACCCTTACTTGCATTAGTTACACATTCTTCCCTAACCTCTGTCAATTTGACATTTAGGGCGATCTTCAATTCTGAAACAACCTTTGTATTACTGTCTAATTTACTCTGCATATTGTTTATTGTCAATTTAAAATTGTTAAAGTCAGTTAAATGCTTGTCAAATTTCCCTTGAAATTCCTGAGATTCCACCCTTTGTTCTGTAGCCAGTTTTATGAGCAAACTTAATTGCTCACTAATTCCAGGTGCTTCTGTTCTACGAGTTTCCCCATTTGAATTTTCAAGACCTGAACCATTTCCAAGACCGGAACCTGAAAGGTTCGCTGTAACATTGGACATGTTAACTTCAGCTTCCTTATCTGCCCCATTATTTTCAAAACCCAGAAAATCCTCCTCTTCATGTACTTGTGCTTCTTCCTGACTTGGCGTTATGAACTATTTTGATATTTAACCTGTATTATTACACTAGAGCACAACCAGCCCAAAGTAAACAAATAACAAAAAAATATAATACATATCTAAATATTTTTTACAAAAAAAAAAAAAAGTGACATTTCCAATTTACAATCTTGTGAAATCTAAGTTTATTGGTACCTAGATATCTGTCTGTTAAATGAAACTGTGGGTGGTGTGTCAACTGGATTCTGTTGTAGGAAGATTAGGTACACTCATCCTGCAAAACGACCTAACCAAACAATACCTAAATTCACAATATTATCAATATACACTCGCATACACACCCATATTATACTGTTATAATGTATGATATTTAAGCATAGCTTCCTCACAGGGAAAAATATTTTGTTCAACCGTTGCCAAAAATTATGCAGCGAGCCAGAGTTCCCGCGCCAGCAGGGGAGTAAATCCCCAAAACAGTGATTCAAGGTATGCTGGCTGTTTTTTGTACGTATAGAATGCAAAGCGTTCTTGCAGCCGCAAAGCTTGGAGTTTACCATTAAAAAAAATAATAGGGCCTGTGTGTACATTGGTAATATTATGAATTTAGGTATTGTTCGGGTAGATCCTTTTTTGCAATTTAACGTATTTTCGTGATAGAATATTATGATAAAGTCAATATTTTTTGCACATATTACCCCGCAGTTTCCCTGACCTTCATAGCCCTCCCCCATAAAGGCCCATCTACAATCGCATTGACACAAAATGTTAAACTTTGACTGCGGGTGGTTGGAGCAAAAGGAGTTAAATTAGATGTTGGGAAGCGGCCAGGATTTAATCTGAGTTTTCTCACCCAAACCTCTGTAGTATTGCCTGGGTGCCAGACACTGTCAGTGAACAGTGTCAATTCTCGGTAGAGCAGACTCCTTTCCCTGGGTCCTGTGCTGACGGTCATGGCGATGTCCTTCCTTGGTTGCTCCAAAAATTGAAGAAAAACAATACTTTACCAACTTACGCAGTGAGGTCTTAAGACGATTCGCACACCCATATTTAGGTAAACCAAGATATAAAAACACTGCAAAAGACTTGAAAACACTTTACATGACACACTGAATATCTGGCAGGAAAGGCCTATGCCCCTAAAGTCTGTAGACAACCCAAATGAAAATGCACACTTACATGTTAATTCACAGGGGTTTTACTAACGTTCCCTCAAGACACAGTTTACATTGATTTGCCGGGCTTTACCCTCCGGCAGGGTTAATGCGAAAATGGCACTCGGCCACAAAAGAATTTATGGAATAATTAAGCATCTCTAGGCGATGCTAACCGTACGGAGGGAGGAGGTGAAGAATCTTGAGTGGCTGAAGAAAACAAGTCTTCCGGTATATTAATATCTATTGCATGTTAACATGATCAGTTCACTAAGATGAAACGCTGCCCAAGTGTGTGAAACGCGACCCCGTCGGTCCGCACGTCCGCCTCGAAACACACAAGTATGACCAGCTGGTCCCTTGCGGCGTGTCGCCCAGTGTTGGCGGGCAGGTAGGCAATGCAGAATATTTTATTACGCACCAAAACTGTGCAAATCATATCCACTTGACTCTGACACTTACAATTCTTACATAAATAAATACCTTGCAAAATGAAACCCTTTAAGACACATTACACTGCACGAGATGAGATGGGGGTGAAACACGTGAAAATGTTTACAATACAAACAATAGCAAACAAAGACACTGGGGCCAGCAGGGGCATTAAAGTGGTGTGGGTTCCATATATTACAGTTGCGTGGACTGGCGTTCATGAGCTTTGGTAAATAGTATCCTTTTAATTACGCCCTGTTTTACAGGGTCTCATTTATATATATATGCGCGTGGGCACACGTGGTATTCTTTGCACTACACTTTACTTGCACCTCACACAAGGATCACAAATTTTCTGCGAAAACAAAATAAAACTATACAAGACCGCCAGAATCAGCAGCAACACCGACACAATGAATCACTATAGGAAATACTGCAAAATTTTGAGTATGGTAATAAAATCTGCATAAAACGATTTTTTCTGTAACCTCATTAAGAATTCTCAAAAAAAAAAAAAAAAAAAAAAAAACTACATGCAAAAAAAAAAAAAAAAAAAAACAGGAAAAACAACAGAGCAATATCCAGTTGTAAACCTAAAAGTCAATTACTGCATATCATCAGAACCTAAATTAGCTGCAGATACATTTAATTCATACCACTTAAATGTCGTAGAAAACATGATTAAAAAAACATTAAACAAGACATAAACCATATTCCTACACAACAATGTACAGAATACCCTGCTATATCTTTTACAAACACAACTGCAAAAGAAGTGGGAAAACAATCAATTCTTTCCAACCAAAATTATCTAGCGACTATGATGGCATTAGCTGTAGGTTATTAAAGCAATGCGCTTTTGAATTCAGTGTTTTATTAAGCCATATTTGTAATAATATCTTCAATACAGGATTGTTTCCAGACAGACTCAAATGGGCTATGGTAACACACCATTGTTCAAGAAAGGAGACAAGACCGAAGTTAACAATTATAGACCCATCTCACTTCTTACATCCTTCTCAAAAGTAATTGAAAAAGTAATTTACAGGAGGTTGCTGCAACATTTGGAGAATCACAAAATCTTATCAAATTTCTAGTTTGGCTTTAGGAAAAACACGTCTACAAATGATGCAATTTTCAAACTAACAAATATCATTCTTAATGCACTTGATAGAAAGATGCCATCTAATGGAATATTTCACGACCTCACTAAAGCATTTGACTATGTAAATCACAACATACTTATAGAAAAATTAAAGTTTTATGGAGTCTCAGATACACCAAATAATCTAATAATCTCATACTTTTCAAACAGACAACAAGTGCGGATCACAGGGAAAACTACTTCATTCTACTCTGAACCAGGAAAAATCAAGCATGGGGTCCCACAAGGATCAATATTAAGCCCTCTACTCTTCCTAGTTTATATAAATGAACTTCCATGTGCCTTAACCCCAGACAATACTCCAATTTTATTTGCAGATGATACTAGCATCTTAGTCTCTGGAGACTCAGTAAATAACCATATACAAAAAACAGACACAACATTTACAGAGCTAAATGCATAGTTTACTACAAGCAAATTAAATCTCAACCTAGATAAAACATATCTTATGAATTTCCTCACAAAGAACAGAAAAAACATTCATTCATATGTTAGCAGTAACAGAGACAAAATTAATGAAACTGCAGTGATTAAGTTTCTCGGCTTAAAAGCAGACAATTTACTTAACTGGAAATCTTGCATTGCGTATCTTTTACCTAAACTAGGTTCAGCATGTTTCGCCCTGCGGAGTGTTGCAGAGGTCAAAAATACAGCAAAAATGGTATATTTTGCATATTTTCATTCCATCATGTGTTATGGTATGACTTTTTGGGGTAATTCCACTGACAGCAAACAAGTGTTTCACATGCAAAAGAGAGCTGTATGAATAATTAATAACAAGGGTTTCACATGCAAAAGAGAGCTGTATGAATAATTAATGGCAAAAGAAAGTCAGACTCATGTAGACATCTTTTCAAGAGCCCAGAGATTTTAACATTTGGATGTTAGTAAGTATTTTCAGTACTTATATTCATGTACAAAAATAGCCATTTATTTCAGAAAAATTAGTCCTTTCATAAGCATGACACTAGAATAAAAAACACTTACACGTGGCTTCAGTTAACTTAAAACTTGCCCAGAAAGGGCCATCCTACCATGGTAGCCAAAGTTACCACAACACCTTCAAGAAATTTGCTTGTCTAAACAAAAACTCTTTAAAAAAACAGTTGAAAGATTTTTTTCTAAACTAACATTTTATAGTGTAGATGAATATCTAAACTAAAAAAATAAATAAATTACTGTATAACATGTCATGTATTGAAAAAAGATCTTATGAATGCAATAAAACCAAACAAAAAAAACAAATCACGAGACAAGAGCTCCACTTGGCCCTGCGGCAGCACTCGTAACTGGCGTTTCTCCAGTGTATCTGCTGCTGTGCACTGCCCAACCGGTGCGCATGAGCACCCGCGTTGAGTGTCAGTTGTAGCCACAGTGTATACGATTCACACATATATAACTTATTACGCGATATTGTAATATAAACACAATTGTATATGGGCCTCAACAATTTTGTGATTTGTATTGATATTACTTTGTTGCCCTTAGTATATTTGTGTTCTGTGTAATTAGTAGAGTGGAATTATACCACAGTCCCGTAAATTTTTTTTTTGGAAAGCCACTATTCTTAGGCGTGTTTTAAAATGACACACAAGCGGATATGCATCACTGAAGCGGACGCATAACCCAATCTACGACATGCATGCGGACACAGATAACGTATGGATACACGTAAGAAAGCTCAGCAACTCCCAACTCTTATGTCCCAGTGAATCTGTGTAGCCAATAGGAATCAAGTATTTGGTTTGTTGATACTCATTTTCGTTGCCATTGTGGTATAGGATGTTCATGGTAAAGTGAACACTTTTGAAGCCCTAGTTACTTTTTTCTTTCAACCAATGTATATCCTTCCACCACTTGTTAATGTAAACGCCGTCATGTGTGTAATAAACACAGTGTATACATTCACTATACCAAAAACATAAGTTAAAGGCCACAGTGAATTGTACTTATTGGTTATTATTATTGATGAAACAGTTTCAAAAGGTGCTCACTTTACCGTGAATGGCCTATATACATGTTAACAAGTGCTTCGATTTAGCGTGGTGATTATCATTTTTGTTTTAATAAGTGCACACGATTCGGCAGTAGTATATACGTATTTTTAAACTTTATAAACGTATACAAAATGCGGTGTGTATGTTATGAAACAAGTATCAGTAGTTTGCAACAGATGAGTATGAGCAAGTTGCAAGACCGTGCGTGTACAATGGTTAAAATTCATCTGTAGTCAGCTTGCTCCGCTTGTGTTTCCGAATCCGTGCATTGTAGAACGGGCTTTAACATTAAGCTTACCTACCTCGGGTAATCAAGGCCTTATTCACAATGCGCAGTCGGCAGTCAGAGATGAGTTGCTCAACTTACAATACACATGTTCACAACGTGTAGTCGGCAGTCAACAGTCGAAGATGATCATCTTTATCTTGGACTGCTGACTGCCGAAATGCTCCAACCAATCAGATGTAGAGCTCGCAATTACGTGTCGTAAATAAATATTTGTTGAAGGTCTGTTTATTACTTGTATTTTGATAGTAGCCATTTGACTGCAGTATACGTTGCACGTAATTGTGGAAGGCGATTATTCAAAGACGGAAATCATGGTCACTTGTTTATAGATATCGTTTTATGTGTAAATTACCGGTACATAGGCCTAACATTAGTGATGGGTAAAAACGCACAATTTTGTAATTCGAATGAAAAGGTTACGTTTCTTTCCTAGAATAAATAATCGGAAAAAATAATCAATTGTCTTGTTCTAACCCGTACATAAAAATTTACCAAAAATTCTGTATATTTCTATAAATTTGTTTAAAACTATTCTCGTCGAAAATTCTTCTGTTAATTTTTAATAATTTCCGCTATTTTGAAAATTTGTTATTTCATAATTATATATTTTATCTGCAACGTTATATATTTTATCTGCAACGTTTTGTTTTACATATATAATGGGAATTCGAATCATTTAAAAATCGATAAATTGATTAATAAAAAAAAAGCGGTTATCCCATCATAACAAAATGTTAGAAATGATTTTTTTGCATTTACAGAATTTAGCTCAACGAATTAACAGTTATTACCTTCCAGTTAATTTTGTTGTATTGATATTATTTGACTAGAAGATAGTTTTCCTAGTGTTTATTTATTACAAAACTAAACTAGTAGCGTTTACAAAAAAAATTTGGAAAACACGGATTGCACCAAAGACGATGCAAGGACATGACATTGTGAATTACATTCGACTTCCGACTGCGCAATATGAAATCTGTACCTTCGACTGCTGACTGTCGAATAATTCTAACCAGTTTGATGTAGAGCTCCGATCACATCGTTGCAGGTCTGTTATTTGTATTGTAATGTTGTGAATTTTGACTTCAGTACATATTGCGCGTAATTATTGAAGGCGGTAATTCAGTGACGGAAATCATGATTACCTGTTCAAACAGATCGTTTCATGTTGTGTAAAGTACTGGTACACGGGCCTAAAATTAGTGATGGAATAACGGCATAGTTTTATGATTGGAAATAATCGATTAGATTATTCTAATTTACGGTCTTGACAGTTTTCTAATCGATACATGAAAATGTATCTGCAAATACTGTATATTTCTATAAATTTGTTTACAGTTCTTGCCAAAAATGTTTCTATAAATCTTTAATAATTACAACTATTAGTAATTTTTTTCCAAAATGTTATAATATTTTTTTAAAAATAAAAGTGAAACATGGTTACATTTCACTTAGGGCCGGTTTCACCACGCGAGATAATGACAGTTTATCGAGATTAACTGACAAAAAACTCGATTATCTGTAGTTTACGTTTCACCACACGCACGCGCACACAGGCTCGCGCGCACGCACGCACGCGCGCGCGCGCACACACACACACGCACGCACACACGCGCGCGCGCACACACGACACACGCGACACACGCACGCACACGCACGCGCGCGCGCACACACACACACACACACACACACACACACACACACACACAAAAAAAAATTCGATATTCTGTGAATATCTCGAAAATATATTAACATGCCGATTTTTGAGGTTTAAGGGCCAGTTCGCCGACATTGATTAACTTTTCAGAATATCGAGGTAATTTTATCCAGACGAGACGTTTAACTTCGATTTTAATCTCGATAATGTTCAGCGTGTTCCACCATGTTTAATCTCAGTAAAGAATGTCTCGTTAAAATTATCTCGATATTCTGACTTAATCGCGATTTTCGCGTGGTAAATATTAGAGATTTTGCTTTGAGCTGGTACAGAGAAATCATTTTGAGAAAGTATGTCAAGTCTCGAAGGCATTGTGGTCATAAGGAAACAGGGAAACAGAACTTTTTCATCCCATGAAAAACACAGAATTAGTTACACAACATTTCAATAACATTGAAAATAAACGAACCGATGCTGTGACACAACAAAATAAAGCGAAACAGTGGCGAACGACTCGAAAAGTTTCAATTGTACATATTGCGATTACTACAGGACAGCAGACAACTTGAAGGCGGTGCAGGATAACTTATAAAGCCATACGCGAAAAACTTATGTAGACGAACGTGTCCTTAGGGGTACAGTGTGTTCTGCCCTCAAAATAGCCACCCACGATCACTTTATAATGCCACTAGTAAAGCCAGCGGAATGTCATTCCAGTAGAGACATGGTTGTCAAAAACACATCTCGGATGAGTAACCCTGCAAATGCTTCAGATAACTATGCCTCGACTAGTTCCTATGGTTGGAGAACAGACTCTGCCAGCCATGTGAGAAACCGTATGTCAACATCTTCCTAGACTAGTAAACAACGACCAGCAATGTACCCAAACAAAAAAACTGAAGTAAGTGCCAGGCATATAGCAAAAATTGAGCTAACAAAAAGTTTGCAATAGAAAACGATGCAATGAAAGAGATTCGTTAACTAAAGTTACAACAGAAACAAGAAAGAACTAAACAGGAGAAGCTTCAAACAGAGCTCTTAACTTTGCAGATCCTAATACTAAAGGCAGAACTAATGTTTTATCTGTTGTGGTATAATTCACATGATCTTTTTTTGAGTATATCCAAAGACATTTTAAATTTAAAATACTACTGGCATTTGTCACATTCTTGATTTGAATTATGCCTACGAAAGTAACTTATTTATCTTACATTTATACAAAATGTTAATGCAGAATAGTTGTCGCAAAAGGAAAATAATAAAACAATATAGCCTCTTTGACGAAATGCTAAACTGCACTTTAACCTCTACATCATAAATTTCAAAATAATTTATTATTTCATTAAAACATCACGGAAAACCAACAATAAAATCTTCATCATCATTTTCCTCTTCAAAATTTAAATTGTGCATTTCCTGAGCCATTTTCTCGCTATTCTCAATGAAATTACTTTGTCTTCTCGTCTCCTTCCTACAATATTTGTTTCTATTTTACAGTTTATTCCCTATAATGTGACTCAATCGCCGAAATTGGTTTGTTAATATTTTATCGAGTTATTCAGAGGAAATCGAGATCAATGTATATATGGGTTTGAGCGTGTGCGAGGGTGCGTTCGTGTGCATGCGTTTGGTGATGTGTGTGAAACGCAAAATACGGATAATCGAGATTTTTGTCAGGTAATCTCGATAAATTTTCATCATCTCTCGTGGTGAAACCGGCCGCAAGTCAAATTATCGGAATTAAACTGTAAAACATAATCAAATATTTTGGGGAGGTGACGAGAGGGCAAAGTTACTTAATCGAGAATGCGGAGAAATTGGCTCAGGCAATGTACAATTTAAATTTTGAAGAGGAAAGTGATGATGAAGATTTTATTGCTTGTCGTTCGCGACGTTTACATAGAAAGAATAAATTATTTTGAAATTTATGATGTAGAGGTTAAAGTGCAGTTTAGCATTTCGTCAAAGAGGCTATATTGTTTTATTATTTTCCTTTTGCGACAACTATTCTACATTAACATTTTGTATAAATGTAAGATAAATAAGTTACTTTCGTAGGCATAATTCAAATCAAGAATGTGACAAATGCCAGTAGTATTTTAAATTTAAAATGTCTTTGGATATACTCAAAAAAAGATCATGTGAATTATACCACAACAGATAACACAATAGTTCTGCCTTTAGTATTAGGATCTGCAAAGTTAAGAGCTCTGTTTGAAGCTTCTCCTGTTTAGTTCTTTCTTGTTTCTGTTGTAACTTTAGTTAACGAATCTCTTTCATTGCATCGTTTTCTATTGCAAACTTTTTGTTAGCTCAATTTTTGCTATATGCCTGGCACTTACTTCAGTTTTTTTGTTTGGGTGCATTGCTGGTCGTCGTTTACTAGTCTAGGAAGATGCTGACATACGGTTTCTCACATGGCTGGCAGAGTCTGTTCTCCAACCATAGGAACTAGTCGAGGCATAGTTATCTGAAGCATTTGCAGGGTTACTCATCCGAGATGTGTTTTTGACAACCATGTCTCTACTGGAATGACATTCCGCTGGCTTTACTAGTGGCATTATAAAGTGATCGTGGGTGGCTATTTTGAGGGCAGAACACACTGTACCCCTAAGGACACGTTCGTCTACATAAGTTTTTCGCGTATGGCTTTATAGGTTATCCTGCACCGCCTTCAAGTTGTCTGCTGTCCTGTAGTAATCGCAATATGTACAATTGAAACTTTTCGAGTCGTTCGCCACTGTTTCGCTTTATTTTGTTGTGTCACAGCATCGGTTCGTTTATTTTCAATGTTATTGAAATGTTGTGTAACTAATTCTGTGTTTTTCATGGGATGAAAAAGTTCTGTTTCCCTGTTTCCTTATGACCACAATGCCTTCGAGACTTGACATACTTTCTCAAAATGATTTCTCTGTACCAGCTCAAAGCAAAATCTCTAATATTTACCACGCGAAAATCGCGATTAAGTCAGAATATCGAGATAATTTTAACGAGACATTCTTTACTGAGATTAAACATGGTGGAACATGCTGAACATTATCGAGATTAAAATCGAAGTTAAACGTCTCGTCTGGATAAAATTATCTCGATATTCTGAAAAGTTAATTTTTGTTGTTGAAACCGGCTCTTAGTGTTTGAAACTCTAGTTAATGTCGCGTTTATACGAATGCTGTTAAACACGCCATGTCTGATCAAGTTTAAATCGAACGTGTTTTCGCGGTTACGCACCCAAAGCAGAATGAAATCACTGTGAATTCTAACGTCAACAAATATGACACTTAAAATGTACGATATTTAATTATAATAGTATCCAAAGTATTATAACCTTTTATCTTTTTATTCTTATGAAACCTACGTTTTTACTATAACGGTATAATGGGTGGATATTAGTACACTCAATCTTAAATTAAAAATTCAATAAGTGTAGGAATTCCTGCCAAATTCAACAATATTTATTACACTGCTTGTTTACTGTGAAGCAGACAATATGAGTGCAGCAGAGAAGTGAAGTCGTTCGAAACGACTTACAAAAATTGTTCACTTTGAACGAGAAACAACTGCGAACAGAACTTGTTGGTAGGTAATAGGATTGTTGATTTTTTTTATTTTGGATGGCTGTTATGGGTTCTCACATACAGCAGGCACTTTCTGCTCTTGCTTTCGAGGAAGAGAAGAGCAGCAGTGAGATTGATAACAAGAAAATAAGGCGCCAAATGTTGTATTTTGGTTCAAAATCTTTTCCGTCACGTTTATTTATTTGCGAATGTGTTAATCCATCTTCTGAGAACTGCTGTAGGGCATGTAAATATAATTGTAGATAATGATGAAAATATTACTTTCATTTTTGAAGGTAATTGTTATGAAAGTCGCAGTGATTATTAAATACTTGTCATAACCAATCATACGCCACTTTATATATAATGTGCCAAGCAATAAAAGACCCTGAATTGCCCCTAATAACCAATAACATTGGCAATAACTTAGTTTTTGTTTTTTCAGGTGTCGCATGGTTAGGTTTGTTTCCAAATTCCATTTTACAATATTTACAGTATATCGCAGTGCTTGTCATTAAAAGATAAAAAAATAAACAAACACGTTCGTCTCTTTTGACCATGTGACTGTGACTTCGACAGTTAAGTGTATGACTGTGGTAGGTTAGTAATGGGTACATGTGCAGAAGACGAATACGCGGGTCTACTCATGGAAGAATTAGTCTATTATATTACCTCCATGGGTCTACGTCATCTTTAGTCTATGGTTTGCAGGCAACAAGTTGTATATTGTTAATATTTATATTTACAAATGTTGTGGAACAACTTGCCAGGTTTTAATTAATATAGGAGAACAAGCCGAATATTTTTTCTGCATTGTTTTGCAATGCTTGTAAGGTGTATTATTTGGTTTTTTGTTTTAGGCCCATTATGTTTGGCTGTATGTCTTTTTGCACGGTAAGTAATATCCATTTAAGTTTTCTTTACTTTAAATGTTTGTATGGAAAATAAAGACAAACGATAGGGCGTAACTTATTTAGTTGCTTTTCTAACCTGAGTTATATAAGATTAATATTTAAATGATACTGGATATGTTAATTAATTTTCGTAATTGCGGGAAATGTAATTTTTCTTTTATTTGTGAATTGTGATTAATAATTATGTATGTTTTTTTGTGGTAGTTAAGGTTTTTTTTTTTTGTCTTTTTCGCTGGGCAATTTTTCATGTATACAGGATAGAGTTCCTTTGTTTTGTAGCGTAGGCGGGTTTTGCGCGACCATGTTCCGTTCCCTGCACTGATGCACCGACTGCATAACCGCCATTTGTTGTTCCGTTACTTTATGCATTTATTGCAGGGTTTGGGAACGGAACAAGTAACTTCCATGCTGTATTTTCGGCGCGCAATTTGAGCGTTTTGTGTATGGTAAGACATTTACATATACGGCGATGGTTAACCCGTTATCTTGTATGATTTTACAGGATAATTTGTTTACAATTATCATGTATGTAAACGGAGCATAATAAAATGAATCGAATATTAAATGTTTAAAAGCCACCACGAGTATATATTAACTTTAAAGTCGTACCGCTACGGTCGTACACAGCAGATCAACATGTTATATGTTGACATTCCAACCCGCTTAATTTTTGTTAAGTTACGTTTGCCTGGGTTCTGTTTACTTTATTTCAGTGGGAAAAAGGAATCTGTGTTTGAAAATGTGGTAGGGGTAGCATTATGTTGATGGAGCAGTGAAAAATTTTGCTCGTATGGAAATAACATTCAAATTATTTTAACTTCGAAAATTTTAACTTCAATGATAAAACAAAACGTGATACATATGATGTTCATATTTGTACAGATGCAGCAATACACACACACTTTGAATTCACAATATAGGCAAAGAAACAAATATTATTCACACACTACAAAAGTGTTGAAAGTGCAACTTTTTTAGGCTATGTGCATTTCAATAATTATAGTAACAGTTACCAAATACATTATTTACAAAACAAGCAAACTTACTGTTAGTTAAATTTGCAAACTCTAAAAAATGTGTTTTCGTATGGAAATCCCTTCAAGTTTACTTCACCAAAACACGTTTGTTCATAATTAGCATTATATAATTTAGTTGCACAATCATTCAGTATAATCAACACTGCACACGGTTCTTATAACCAACAAACGACCTAGTTTGCCTTCGATGCTAATCTCCAAATACACACGTTTCTGGCATTTTCCCATCACTGTGACATCAGCACATGAAGCATTGGTGCTTTTTCCTCATGCAAGTCATGCGTGAGATAGACCGGAAGTAGAGTCACATAGTAGGTGCAATGATGTGCCTGTGTGAAAGGATTGGAACTACTTCACTACGCATATTTTGCATTGGGAAAGGTAACGGAACGCGTCCGAGTTTGTGCCGGAAGCAAGGCTTCTGGCGGGGTTATTTAATTGGGGCGGACGTCGCCTATTTTGCAGTGATTTTAATTTGTAAAATCCCTGTGGCCATTGTACAGCAGATCTTATGTTTCCAAAAAAATAAGTTATAATGTTAGGAGGCCCCGTTGGACTATAGAGCTATCAGAATTTTAATGGTTGTTTGCAATAGTTGCTTACAGAATGCCAAGTAAATATTTATTTTCAGTAAAGTTATTTTTGAAGCCCCACTTAAAGTTTAGTTAAATTTGTATATTCAGGAATTGCATCAACTAAATTAACTTTTATTTATTTTTGAACATTTTCACACATAATTACATTTGTTTACTTTATTGTATCTTTGTTCCGGCTAGATATAGTTTATCACTGAAGTGTTGATGACTTATTTTCTCCTCGCATACCATGTGTAATTAATGCATTGCCTATTAGCTCAATGAGTAAGTGCAGCGATAAGACAGTTTGACTTAAGTTTAAAGTCTCTGGAAGAGAGCTATATTTTTGTAATTTATCCGGCATTTGATAGCATTAGAGTTAGAACCCTGGATACTCTCAAGCTCGTCACAGTGTAGAGCTGTCCCTCGTAATTCTTTTTATTTGGATTTCTAATTAAATTTGGAATAACTACCCATCATACTGCTAGGAAGGTGTTGAGATGTGCATCTGGTGGTAAATGTGCATGTGTGTGAATAAGAAGAGACCCCTAATACTAGTTTTAGCATTTTGGATTGCATATAACTATTGAGTGTGCTGGCTTCTTCGTATCCATGCTGCAGAGGAGTATGTGAAGTCCAAGATGGGTATTATGCCCTAATTATAGATATTGAACTCTTATATGTTGCTCAATTTTACTTATTTCAAAGAACAGTCATTAAAATGATGTTTTTGGAAGCTTCAAAATTAATTTTTCAAATGACATTCCATTTGCCAGTAGATATGAGTTTTCATGCGTTTAACCATACCAAATTATGCTGCAATAAACTAGAATTTAATTAAATTTGTGTATGTCTAATGATGTTCCTCACTTTTCACTAATTTACTTATTTGGTAGATTTGTTTGAAGTGAGATGATTTAGTTAATTATGGTCTGAAAATAATTATAACAAAAGCATTTCAATTAACTTTTCCTATTTTTTTCAGTTCGAAATTCTTTGATTTATTTTCCTTTTCTCACAAGCATTATTATTCTATCTAATTTTGGTTTCAATAAAAAGCTATTCTTTTAATGATATTTCTGTGTATTTTGTGTAAATTGGATGTAGTTAGATTTGCATTTTGCTAGTGTAATTTTCATACAAATGAAAATGGTTTTGTGCTTGTTGTTTCATGTATGATTTTAAAGTGTTATATGTTTCTTCTAGATTTATTAACTTGTGTCTTACATTGAATCAGATATTGAATTGCTATTTCTCTTAAGATATAGTTCAGTCATTACAGAAAATTTTGTAGTATTACTGTTTTTGATAAATATTGAAATGAAATTGTTGGTTTTTAATATAATTTTCTGAGATTGTTTAGGCCTACATTTGTTATGTAAATTTAATATTAGCACCAAAAGTTTATTTATCTGTCTACTAGCATAACTAAATGGTATTTGTGTACCACTCATCCATTTTTAATGATTCTGTGATAATTTTGTAAATGTAACCTAAAAATGTGAAATAATTTATTTGTAATAAATTTTTGTATTTCTAACCAATTTTTGTAATTTTTGAAGTTCAACGAGCCAATTTACGTGTTTATTATTACTTTTATTTTCTTCTGTAATATTTTTTCTATTTTCAGAAGTAGATTTTTTATAGTAATGCTAGTATATAGTTGCCAGAAGTAGTTTGCTTCTGGATGAGATCTTTGAATGGTACAGCAGCATCTAATTATGCTGGGATTAATATCACTATAATCTTTGGCACCAACATAAGTTAGGTTTGTTATTTTGGTCCAAGAATCGTAAGTATGTTAGGAAAACTAGGTCATCTGGAGAAGACGACTGAGATTTGTAGTGTGATTTTTAAGTTTTGAATTGTTCCTAATGTGTGAAGACGAGGCACAACCTAGCACCAGGTGCCATTGAAGTTGGTATGAGGCCGTCATAGTGAGGTGACGCTTAATCTTCCTTAATGGCAGAAGGGCTTCCAGCTTTTAACTGAACTGTTTCACATTGAAACCATAAACTTTGCGATTATTACGAATTTTGAGAATTTATATTCCAAATTCTTATGCAGAATGCAAATCAGGGGTTCAAGATTCTTCAGAATTATCACAGAAGCGTAAGAACCCCGAAAGAACATGTTGGATTGGAACTTTGATAATCTTTTGAAGAGAAAACATTTTATTTTCATTATATTTCCATGATTTAATGATCAGTAATTTACTTTTTTTTAATGTGAGACCCCAGGGGATTGTCACAGTAACCTAATGTGTGTGCAGGCGTCAACTACCCGACCGTCCTGAGTCTAACAACCACCAAAAACTTGACGCCGGCTAACAGCCAGCAGTGCTAGAGCCCATGACGGTGCTCACCATGCATGTGTCACGTATACATGACGTGCGCAAAGAGGCTCAAATCTGAGCTTTCCTAACGGAATATTATTTTTGCAGTGTAAAATGTGTGTTGTTATTTTATTTTCAGAGTTTGAAATGTCTTAAAATGTTTTAAAGTGTTTGTTGTCAATTTGAAAATGTTTGGTTATGAATTCAAATGTGCGCTGCATGGAGATTAAGAACAGTAATAATACGGCATAAACACAGTCATAAAGATACTAAAATAATGCATAAAATTAACAAGAAATTTCTATATTGTAAAACAATATTTAAATTATTTGTGCCACTTTTACTTTCAATATATTAACGTTTTACTCGGCGTGCATAGCACTTCCGCTTATGTGAATCCCTTAGTGAGCCATGGTAGGTCCATGCAACACTTGCCTCTGGGCAGTCTACCTAGGAGAGCTAGCTGGTGAGGTAAGACGCTGTCACATACGCACTACAACTTGTAAGCACTAATCTAGATATTATAGTACTTTTAGTATACCAGTTAACCTTTGCCTGCATACGTTTTGCCAGACATTTCACCAGCATTATACTTCCACTTAACTAACTTATTTCACCCTTGTGGCATTTTTCAACTTAATCGAGGAGAAAGTAGTCGGAGAGGTCGTGTGACCTGTGGAACTTGAACCAGGCGCAGCTTCTGCTAAAGACATTCCGTCATTTCTGTATTATTGCTGCATGCAATTTCAAGGGCTTTGTTTTCATGTATGTATTTAAGGGTATTTTTCATGTTTGACATTTTTATGGTTATATCATGTACAACCACATGGTTAGATGCTGCGAAGTGTATATCTGCGCCATCCTTGCGCTTTGAGAGCATATTTGTGTAATATCATGTGTGCAATAATTTATTTCAGGGTTCAATGTATTGTCATTCAGGGTTCCATGAAATTTTCATGGAAATTGATGCTTTTGTGTTTGACCACTTCACTTCAATGTTTGCTTTTGCCACTATCAGGCCTGCTACAAGCCTGTAACTGCTTTAATCATAAAGAGTATAATTTTCTCAACAAGGATAATAATTTGTCAGAGTTTGATTTGCAGGTTCCACAAAGAAATATTGCAATCCCACCTGCACCAGGTGATCCGCTACAAACTTTATCCAGCTGCATCCGCGCCATCTAAACTTGTTTTCACACATATGCATGTTTATTGTGAATACTCATCTCATGTTCCACCATATTCTAAGAGTGTTTATGTAATTTGGTATTTGTGTTCGGTGATATTACTTTCGTCCCAGCCGGCTATGTGTGTAGGCTGTCACCGCACTACCCATGTGCTGGAGGGTGAGCCCCGATGAGTTTGCGCTAGTGATACCAAGTAATCACATGTGTTTATGTATCGTCAGTTTGTTCATTGTGTAATTCACAGTGTCCTGTCTTCATAGAAAAATCATCAGTCCACCCTAGCGGCTGTCGACTGTCTTCCCTTGTGAAGATTGTGTATTTATACACCACAGTGAGAAAATTCACCTAGGCATACGCTAGAGTAATTGTGGGCAGGGAAGAACCCAGGCGGAGTTAGCTGGACACGACCAAATTGTATCATTACATTTCATGGCACATGATTTGTACGCACAGTATAAATAAAACAAGTCTCACAGTGACTCATTCTTTTATTTTGTAGTGACAGTGTCCTTGCCACCTGTGTTTTTGAAGTGTTAAAAATGTTTAGTATTGTAAACTTGTATCATAAGTACTCTCAGGTGAGATGCACACACAGAACCCATAGCATCCCTGAGAACCCTAAGTCTCAACAGTGCGGTGATTGGGAAGCACCGCTGGCGCCCATAACATCATTAAGTAATTTGTGTCATCGTTCGTCTCATGTCTCAACCGACTGCATCAATTGACGTTCTCAAGTGGGGCCAAGTGTGTTCATCTGCATCGCATCAACCGCGAGAAGATGTCTGACACCATGCCTAAACAACTGCGGCACCCGCGAGTGCAAGTTACTTGGACATGCCGATCGATCGATGCGTGCATTGTGGGAGATTGAGGGAGGTCAACTTGTTTGAAGGAAGTATGTGGTAACAACCCTTGTGTCAATGCACGTCCGACAACGTTTCTACGTCATCAGAAACACGCCTGTGCACCTGCATCAGATGTGACGGGGCAGAAATGAAGTGGGTGCAGTGCCAACATGTAAGAAGGACTCACATTTATGATGCATAGGGCCTGCTGAGTGTACCACCTACCGCGATGGTGTTATAAACTGCGACGAGTGCTGTAAGACGAACTGTGCTGAGATCGCGCCACCGCAAACACCAGAGGTGAAACACAAGCCACCACCAGTTATCATTACTTACACGCCACAGGGCTTAACCGAGCCAGATCGCAACATATTACTGCCAACTTTTGCGGGACATGATTCAGAATATCCTGGCACATTCCTAGCTGTTTGTGAGGAAAAATTGCATAGGCACTGTGTGCATAGTGATGATTGGATTGAAGTAACTGCCAACAGTTAAGGGGAACTGCTGCCATGTGGTGGAACTTGGTCAGGAACTATCGAGATACGTGGGAAGAGTTCTGCGAGAGATTGCTAGGTTGGTTCGAAACTGACGGAGATGTTATCCAGGCACAAGCCTGGCTGTATCACAAACAACAGAATGAGCATGAAGGAATTGAAGAATTCATACAACGCAAGTTAGGCTTGTATAAGTGGCTACATCCGGGACAGGCAACCCGTGGAGTATTGGAGAAAATTGTGGCGTTATCAACACCTGAAATTAGGCCATATCTGCGGAGAGAGACATGTGGCAGCATAGAACAGTTTACTAGAGAAGCGTGTTTGTATGAGAGGGACATATGCGCAAACCAAGAATACCAGTCACCACAGCAGAACCACTGTACATCAACACCTGCCATGTTGGCATATATCACGAGACCACCACCACTGTTCACACCAGTGAGAGTGAATCGCGGACATGGAACAAATTTTCGCAACAATCACTGCAAAAATTACTATCAAGGCAACGGGTCTGGAAACTAAGTAGGGAGGTTGGCGAACCAGCATCTGCACCAATCTCACCGCCAGAGCGTAAGAACTCGCCTAACGAAGGTGCGAAAGTGTTTCAAGTAAGTGATAGTACCGTGAGAGCATTACGAGTGAATGTAGAATGTGAAGGGAAAAATGTCACAGCCATAATTGACACTGCCGCAAGTCACAATTTTGTGTGTGAGGGTTTGATACAAGCCATAACAACCAGAGTGCCACCACGACGTCTGCAATTCGCTACCACACACCAACAGGGAGAAGCAAGAAGTGTCGTGCATATAACGGTAGGGATCCGAGAGTTGCGTACCAAGTGTGATATTAACATTGTGCCGGCCCTATGCGAAGAAATGATTCTGGGATTGCCATGGCTTATTGACAACCACGCCGTGATAGAGCCACATCTGGATCGTCTGCATGTGGGGACATGTGGCAGGTGGACCGTATGCACCGTGGGACAACAACTGCTGGACCAGTATGTTAGTGTGTTCCACACTGAGGGGAAGCTGCAGCACACCGACGTCATGGAGCATGCGATCATCAAAACACACAAGGACCCGGTGAACTCCAAGCTACGAGACCCAGGTATTTTCTTTCGCTGCATCATCAACCAGGAGGTATGTGAAATGTTACATGACAATGTGATTGAACCTACGCAGTCTCTCTATAATTCAAGTATCACAATTACCCCTAAGAAAGATGGTGAATGGCGATTTTGTGTTGATTTTCGCCCTTTGAATAAGACCACTGTAAACATTTCACCACCAGTAATTAATATTAAAGACGCTTTGTCAACATTAGGACCAGCTACCATTTTCACATCACTTTATTTAAAGTCTGGATATTGGCAAGTGCCTATCTGCCCACAGGACAGAAAGAAAACAGCATTTACTACCCCACATGGATGTCGATTTCAGTTTGTAGCCATACCATTTGGTTTAAAGTGTGCCCCTGCAACGTTTCAAAACTTAATGGTTAATGTACTGGATGGATACATAGGAGACTTTGCGATAGCATATTTGGATGATGTACATGTTTGGTCTAACAGCTGGGAAAGCATTTGCACCATTTGAGCCTTGTGTTTGAAAGGCTTGAACATAACACGCTTACGTGCATAGCTGACAAGTGTAAGTTGGGTATGAGTAATATGGAGTGTTTGGGACACTATGTAACAGGGAACGGCCATGAACCAGAACAGCAACATGTATAGGAGATTCAAAACAAATCTGCACCCAGAGCACGTAAACAAGTCAGGAAATCTTTTGGTTTAATTAATTGGCTAAGGGAGTTCATCCCCAACTTTTCTGTGATTACAGCACCATTAACTGCTTTGTTGTGTGAGAAACGTAAATTTGTTTGGACACCTCAAGCCGATCAAACCTTTAAAGGAAACAAACTTGCATTTCAGAACTGTAATCCGCTATCCAGGTTCAACCCAGATTTACCCATTGTAGTGCAAACAGATGCCACTCAGGAAGGCATCGGATCCGTGTTGTATCAGGAGGGAACACACAGGGAAAAACACATAAGCAGTTACTACAGTGTGAAGTTTGGGGAGACGGAATGCAAGTACCATGTCAATGAGCAGGAATGTTTAGCAATTGTACATACATTGCGGAAGTACCGGCTGTACCTGTTAGGAAGACAGTTTACTCTTGAAACTATGTGTGAGAAAGAAAAAATAGAACAACTCTCAGCAAAACTAACGATGTGGGAGAACTGCAGTGCTTCATTGGGACAGAGCTAACAATAGCACAAGACAGAATTGAACTGTCTTATTGACAAGATGTTGAAGAGATTTAATCTACAGGAATGTAAAGGATCTCCATCTTCAATGGAAGACATACCTGATATCAACGAAGCAGATGTCGTGATAGATATGCAGTATTGTGAACTGGTTGGTAGCTTGACGTACTTGTCCCAAGTTAGCAGGCCCGATACAGCATTTGCCACGTCGTATTTGAGTCGCTTTCTGGACCGCCCAACTTGGGTATTGTGGAACGTATCAAAACGAGTGTTTCATATGTGAAGGGTACTAGTGACAAGAAATTAGTGTACCAAAAATGTCCACACGAGTGCTCTCAGATAATTACATTTGCAGATGCAGACTGGGGGAGTGTCAAGTCAGACCGCAAGAGTTTTAATGGAATGGCATCATTCCACTGCAGCACCCTGGTGTCCTGGAGCTCAAAGAAACAGCCAATTGTTGCTCTGAGCTCAGCTGTGGTGGAGTGCAGGAAATACAAAAAAAACCCACACCCAGATCACGCAAACACAATGGAACATTTTTTGGCTTAATAAACTGGTTAAGAGAATTCGTTCACAATTTTTCCGTGATACTGCACCACTGAATGAATTGTTATGTGAAAAACGTAAATTTGTATGGACACCTCAAGCTGATCAAGCATTTAAAGAAATCAAACTTGCTTTCCAAAATTGTAAGCCATTAGCCAGATTCAGTCCGGAGACACCCATTGTCGTACAAACAGATACGAGCCAAGAGGGCATAGGAGCAGTGTTGTATCAGGTGGGATAACACAGGGAGAAGCGTATCATTAACTAGCACATCTCTAAGTTTGGCGAGGCAGAACGCAAGTACCATGTAAACGAGTAAGAGTGTCTAGCAATGGTGTATGTACTAAGGAAGTACCGGTCCTATCTGTTAGGGAGACTGTTTACATTGAAAACATATAACCGCTGTCTAGTTTGGTTGGAAGGCATTCATAATGGGAAAAGTAAACTGCAACGCTGGGCCTTACTGCTTTGGGAGTTTGATTTCATGGTAGAACACATGGTGAGGAAAACCAACGAGCTCGCAGATGCATTATCCTGAAACCCCTGTCTGAATTTAAAGGTAAAAGACAACGCTTAGTGGGAAGGGGTGCTATCACCTTGCAGTGACACGCCAGTTACAGAACCATCAACTTTTGTTTTGCAAAGTATTATTGCTACACCACCTGGAGAACTTGTCTCCCATAATGTCTGTGGTGTGTTAAGAGAGGTAAGCACCGCGCAGGAAAACTCCCAAGATACAGCGCAACGCTGACAACACTGTGCCATTAGGTACTCAGAACATTGGAGCGTAGTGGACTGGGAAATTCAAGCCTAACTGCCCGGAAATTGCACAAAGTGGCGAATATACGTGCCGAAAGAAACATGGGAACTTGTACTCAAATATGCACATGATAGTTTAGAGCATGGGCACCCAGGTTCGGAACAGACACGTAGGAACGTACAAAAAAGTTTTTATTGGCCAGGAGTTTAAGGGGACGTACTTAAACATGTGCAATAACCAGAAGCCACAGCGAACAGATGGCGATGCTCCACAACAACTAAGGCTGCCAACTGAACAGTTTAAGACCATAGTGCTTGATATCATGGGCCCGTACCCACACACGAAAAGCGGTAAAAGGTTTCTCATTGTCGCCACGGATTTGTTTACCCGATGGACAGAGGCATTCCCCGTCAGTAATGTTCACGCACACACTGTCGCACAGGTCATGCAAACAGAATTTTTTCCAAGATGGAGACATCCTGAGTATCTACTGACAGACAATGGTACACAGTTTGTAGGGAGAAAGTGGCAAAGATGGGGAATTCCACGTTTCTCGTGAAGCTGGGTCCGAGGCGAATCACGAAATATCACCGCAATCTGTGTTTAGCCCACACACCTGCAGGGAAGAGGGGCAAGGAGAAGTTAGAAAGCCTAGTACCGCAGGAAACATGACATTGCATACCAGGTAGTACGAGTGATAATAAGAGTAGCAAGTGTCAAAACAGCAACACCAGTCTTGCGAACACGCACACAGGAGCTGTACACAAGAACACTGGAAACTCTAAGTCATTTAGGGGCTTCGTGCTATCAGAGCAATCAATGCCAAACAGGGAGGGAGAAGATGACGGAAGTGCACTACCACAAGTGAGGGAAGAGAGTAGTAGTGAAACACCATTTCGGAGCTTTCCAATGGTGCCAAACAACAGCCTCATAAAACAAAGTAATTTTAAAGGTTTCAATTCTGGTAACAACAGTGTACACGTAAATTGCACAAAAAACCAGTGCCAGTGATACCAGATTTAAGGGGTTTCCTCACGGCACCAGTGTAAATGGTTGTAACATAAGTGAAAATGTAAACATTGACACCACAAGTGAAAATGTAACACCTTTCAGAGGTTTATTGGCTCCTGCAGCGGATAGCCTAGTAGGGCAAGAGAGTTTCAAAGGATTTGGGGAAAATAGTAGGCAAGTGAATGTGAAGAAAAGTGTTAATGTCAAATGTCAGCACACCACAACACAGCACTCGCAAGAGGTGAGGCGAGTCACCACTATGCCCCCACAACATTGTTCCAGCCTACACTCCCACCCCCTGCAAATGGTGCAGAATCAGGAGACTCCAGAGGCCATGCTTCTTATCTCCTCAACCGGTGATACTGGTGCAGAGCCGGGCAAAGTTGAGTTACTCGCACCGTCTTGGCCTTCGAGGGAGGGGTCGTTTGATGCCGGCTAACAGCCAGCGGCAGTGAGACCAGGACGACACTCACCACTCACATGACACGTGGGCATGCACGTCTGCGAAGAGGCCGTAATCTGAACTTTCCATAACGGAATATTGATTTGAAGTGTAATTTCAAGTGTTTAAATGTTTAAAATGTATGTTTTTGCTAATATTACACAATATTTGGTTATGAATTCAAAATGTGCACTGCGCGAAGATTAAGAACATTATTATTCCAGCATGAATGCCGTCATAAAAAGACATTTAAAGAATACTAAAAATTCATAAGTAAAATCTGAAATTTAAATCAATATCTAAATTATTTATGTGCCATTTATTTAAGAATATCAAAGTTTTACTCAGCGTGCATAGCACTTCCGCTTGCTTGAACCCTGTAGGCAGCTATGGTAGGTCTGCGCGACTCCTGCCTCTGGGCAGTCCATCAAGGAGAGCTGCAAGGTAAGACGCTGTCAAGTACGCACTACAAACTTTTTGCACTGATGTATATTACAATAATTTCACTTTAGTATAGAGGTTAACCTTTGCTTTGCGTACGTTTACCAGACATTCCCCAGCATTATGCTTCTGCTTATCCTAGTAATTTGTGCCCTTGAGGCTTTTTGAACATAAACAAGGATAAAGATGTCGGAGAGGCCACGTGGCCCGCGCAACTTGAATCAGGTGCCATCCACCTATGTTAAAGGTATTGCAGTGTAATTTCTGTATAATTGCTGCCTGCAATTTTAAGGGCTTTATTTTCATGTATGTATTTCAGTGTTATTTTCATGTTTAATTATTTTACGGCCACATCACTTGCGACTACGTGGTTAATAGCCGCCAAGTCAATGTCCGCGCCATCCCTGCGCTTTGAGAATTTATTTGCGTAGAATCATGTGTGCCATACTTAATTTCAGGGTTCTATGTAATTTCTATTCAGGGTTCCATGTATTTTTCATGTAATTGATGCTTTGTATGTATGACCACACTGTCTATTTCAATATTGATTTTCCTGCCATCAGGCATGCTAAAAGCCTACAAGCACTACGATTTGCAGGAGAATATTTTTCTTATCAACAATCATAATTTATCTGAACAGAATTTGCCATCTAAGTTTGCTTTCACGCATCTGTGTGTTAATTGTGGCCATCCATGTTGTGTCCCACCATATTTCAAGTGTATTTGTGCCATTTGATGTAAAGTGTACTGTTATATTTGTTGTGAATGTTTGTTAGTAAACAAATTTTTATGTTTTGAAAGTTGGGCGCCATGAATGGACCCAAGGTTAATCCAAATATGGTGTTAATCAGTGTAGAACTAGAGGTGACATGGTAATGTAGTTTATATTGTTGTACATGAAAGTGACAATGTTCTGATTAGAATAAAGAAGGTATAACAGAACAATATAATTTCATCCTAGCCAGCTATGTGTATAGGCCATCACCCCACTAACCACGTGTTGCAAGACGATCTTGTATGGTTAACAGAATAAAAGCAAGTACCCAGTGCTCTAAGTCTTTGCTTTGTAGTGACAGTAACCTCTCGCCAAATTTTCAGTAATGAAAGTTTAGTAATGCAAAGCATTTTGCAAGTACGCTCGGGTGAGACGGACACACAGAACTCACAGCATCTCTGAGAACCCTGAGTCTCAACAGAGTGGTGACTGGGAAACACCAATGGTGTCCACCTTCATTAAGTTATTGTGTCACCATTCATCTCGTGTCTCACCCGATGGCATCAAAACACGCACAGTCTTTAACTTAAATGCATGAGTGACTCTTAGTAGATTGTATATTATTGCTTTATCTACTTTAAGACAACTAGGTTTAATTATATTGATTCTTTGTTTGGGTTGACTATGTTACATGTGAGCACCACTATGCTCAATGACCATACAACCACGTAGTTGCACAATTCTAAAAATGTCTTCCTTCTACCTGCCTTACAAGTGGATGTGCTTATCTCACCAGTGTACAGTAACAACACATTTCATGTCCTGCAAGTGGCAAGTAGACTCTGTGATAGCCATTTACATTATATAATAAGAACCGCTGAGGTACATTTATGTAATTTCCAAGAGCAGTGCAAAAATACACTTAAATAATACATTTACATTAAAAAATATTATTATTTAGGTGTAGTTTAGTACGATTCTGTTGAAAAAGAACTTCATCCTGAAAAAGGCAACAAACAACAAAAACATGTAATTTTTTCTGTGGTACATACCTATTAAGGGTTGTTTGCTTTATTTGTATGTACTAGCTCTTCATGACGGAACTTCCCACATGCTGTAAAGTAACAAAGACGTGTTAAAACACCACAGACTGAAACACTTGCACACTTTTATCACCTTAAATTCACAGTATTCAAAATAAAAAATAAAAATGCAACACTAATGGCAACATATAGGTTTTAAAAATCATAGACCTCCGTTCCAGTTGGTCACAGTACATCGCGTTGCATGTTACACTGGTTTGAAAAGTGTGGTACAAAAGTCCCCTCAGATTTTAAGCCAATGTTGTCACTCAATTCTGGATTTGTACACATGCAGGTTAAGTTCCAGAACATCTAGCATATGAGCAAATCAGCATCGCGTGATAACGCACACTACTCGCACTTAGCACTGCGCATTGAGACCATCTTGTGTGGGAAATATGCCACTTTTATGTGCTGTGTGTGTGCACTTCACTGGAGAGCTGGGCAGCTGGGGGTGGTGTGGCTGGAATGTAAGTGACTAACCTCATCCCACGTTGCCCCAAGATGGCAGCTCAGTGAGCAATATCCAGCTGCTAAGTGGGGAAAATGGCAGCTTACCCACGTGACATTTTCTGCATTTCTCAATGGTGAAAATTCCTTGCAGACAGCTTCGTGGTCCCAGTAGACAGTCCTTGACGATTATGCCACACAGAAGGGCGCTATATATTGCTGCACAGGGGTCCCAGGCGGGACCCCTGTGTTTTTATTAGGCTTTATTTATTAAGGATGCCACCCACCATTTTATTTACAAGACCCCAGGCTGGGAAAAGGACTACAAGAATCTTTGTATTCATGGTCATGTACTGTTCTGCTGTATGGCTTCAGAGCCTATCCCTTTGTGTGGTTGGCAGCAATAATCAAGATATTATGAGGGTGCATATAGCTTGACACCGGCTAACATCCAGCTGCAGTTAGACCATGACGGCCCTCGCAGCTCACGTGACATGTGGGTGAGCACGTGCGCTCAGGTGTCACAACAACGGACTTTCCCAAAATTGGATAAGTGATATTTTCCGGTGCCATGTATGTTTATATTTTTTTCAGGTCAAAAGTGTTCTGAAAAGTGTAGTGTGTTTTTTCTAAAATATTGTACAATGTTGTTTTCAAATTAAAAATTTGTGCTGCGCGAGGAACAAGGACGTTAATATTCCGGCATGAATGCCTATGAAATGAACAGTTACCAAACACAAAAAATGTAACAATTTAATTGTTCTTGTTATTATGTATTCCAATCTCTTTTGTGCCTTTTTATTTTTATGATAAAAGTTTTACTTAGCATGGATAGCATTTCCACTTGTGTGAACCCCATAGGCAGCCATGGTAGGTCCCCGTGATCCCCGCCTGTGGGCAGTCTTCCTAGGAGAGCTGGCGAGGTAAGTCGCTGTCACTTACGCACTTCATATTTTTGCACTGAGTTAGATTTCCGTAGTTCACTTTAGTTTACCGGTTAACCTTTGCTTTGCATATGTTTTCCCCAGACATCCCCAGTATTATGCCTCCGCTTAAATAATTATTTTGTGCCCTTGTGTCTTTTGAAAATTAAATTGAGTGAAGGAGGAAAGATGTTGGAGAGGCCATGAGGCCTGCACTACTTTGAATCAAGCGCCATCCGCCTATGTTAAAGGCTTTTGCATTGTAATTTTAGGGTTTTGTTATGTTAAATATTTTACGGCCACATTATTTGCGACCACGTGGTTAACAGCCACCAAGTTCGGAATTGTGCCATCATTGCGCTTAAAGTGTTATTGTTTGTAATTTCTTGTGCGGCGTATTTTTCTCAGGGTACTATGTATTGTTTATTCAGGATTCTGTGTAATTTTGATGATTGATGCTTTTTATGTATGACTACGTGGTCTTGTGCACATGTTTGATTTTCCGCCATCAGCCATGCTACAAGCTTTTATATGCTTGAACCAAAAGGGAAATAATTTTCCTAATACTGCTACCACTTTGCCCGGTAATTATTTACAGTTTCCACAGAAAACTATTGTAATTTCACCTGCACCACGTGATCCACAACGCACGTCATCCAGCGGCATCCACGTAATTTAAGAATGCTTTCATGCATCTGCGTGTTTATTGTGCCTGTTTATATCGTGTCCCATGTTCTATCACCAATATTTGTGTAATTTGCACGGTGACATTATTTTCGTCCTAGCCTGCTAAGTGTAAAGACCTTCACCACACACACGTGGTTGGTAGATGTGTCCCGGCGAATATGTGTTAGAGATGTAGGTAATCACATGTGTTAGTGTTCATTTGTAATTCTCAGTGTCCTGCCTCCAAGAAAAATCTACAGTCCACCCTAGCAGCTGTAGACCCCTTTCTTTGTGGAGACTGTGTTTTCCAACACCATGGAGAAGTAATCCATCTAGGAGTGCACTAGTTAAATTACGAACTGGGGGAATCGCCCAACAGAGTTAGCTAGTCACCCCCGAGGTTAATCATTAATTCATGTTCTGGCACTGTATGTACTTGGAAATCAATAAATGCAACTCTCAGTGTCAAATTTATGTTTTTCTCTTTAACATTGAACCAGCCAACTCCCACCTTTTTCATGTTAAATGTTTAGTAATGCAAAGTTAGTACTTTGTAAAGATGCTCGGGTGAGACGAACACACAGAACCCACAGCAAGACTGAGAACCCTTTGTCTCGAAGTGCGGTGTCTGGGAAACACTGCTGGCGCTCACCTGCAGTAAGTAAATTGTGTCATCGTTAATCTCGTGTCTCACCCGATGGCGTCAATTGGTGTTCCCAAGCGGGGCCAGTGTGTTCATCCGCATTGTGTCAACTGCATCAACTGTGCTAAAATGACAGACACCATGCCATAACCCTCAAGCAGGCATCAAGACGTCCGCGTCGGCATACGCAACACCTGCGATTGCAAACAGTTCAACATTGGAAATGCCGGTCGAATGATACATGCATTGTGGAAGGGTAAGTGAAGTAAACCTGTGCAGTGAAAATTTGTGGGGCAAACCACTATGCCAATGCATGTCCGTTACAGCGTTAATGCCGTCAGAACAACGCCTGTGCACACGCACCAGATGTGACGGGGTGGGAACCAAGTGGGCGCAGTGCCAACAATATGCAAACGGGTCTCTCATCTTTAATGCATAGGGCCAGAAGAATATGTAACCTTCCGCAATGATGTAATAAACTTTACCGAGTGCCGTAAGACAAACTGTGTAGAAATCGCGCCACCAACAACACCGGAAGTAAAGCCCACGCAGCCACCTGTAGTAGTAACGTACACACCACAGGGCTTAATAGGGCCAGACCAAAATGGACTCTTACCAACTTTTGCGGGATATGTTTTGGAAGACCCAGATGCTTTTCTTGCGGAGTGCAAAGAGAAACTAAACCAACACCGCGTACATAAGGATGATTGGACTAAGGTTACTGCTAACAGGCTGTAGGGAATGGCCGTTAAGGGGTGGAATATAGTTCCTGAATACAGAGTCACCTGGGAAGAGTTCTGCTGTGACAGGTTATTTGGCAGATTTGATACCAATGGCGACGTCATCCAGGCACAAGGGTGGTTTTACCATGAACAACTACGCAAACGGGAAGGCATAGAAGAATTCATACAGAGAAAGCTAGGTTGTATAAATGTCTACACCCAGGGCATTCTATGCACGGGCATCTGGAAATCACTGTAGCCCTGTTAACACCAGACATTAGGCCGTACCTGCGACGAGCAACACGGGCGAGCATAGAACAATTCACAGGGGAGGCATGCCTCTATGAGCGAGATGTGCACGCGGGGCAAGAGTACCAATCTCCGAGGCAGAATTACAGCACATCAACACCCACAGTGATGCTAGCTGTTACGCGACCACCACCGCTATTTACGTCAGTGCAGGCAAACCGTGGACAGAGGAACTTTCATAACAACAGCAGTGAAAACTATTACCAGGGAAATCGTTCGGGAAACTGAGTAGGGAGGTTGCTGAAACTGCACCTGTACTAATCTTACCGCCAGATCGTAGGAATACATCTAATATAGGTGCAAAAGTGTTTCAGGTTAGTGACAGTACCATACGAGCCTTACATATAAACATAGAAATTGAGGGTAAAAATGTAATAGTTGTTATAGACACTGCTGCAAGCCATAACTTCGTACGTGAGAGACTGATAAAGGCTATTACAACCAGAGTGCCATCGCGTCGCTTCGAATTTGCTACCAAAAACCAACAGGGTGAAGCTATGTGTAACTTTGGGGATTCGTGAACTTCATACAAAATGTGATGTCTACATTGTAGCCTATTTGTGTGAAGAAATGATTTTGGGGTTACTGTGGTTGATCGACAACCAAGCAGTTATTGAATTGCATTTCGACCGTCTTCACGTGGGGACACGTGGGAGGTGGACAGTGTATGTCATGGAAGCAACACCCCAACAACAACAGCTGCCATGCCGCTTGCAGAGTTCTCGCACGAGGTGCCAGAACAGCACCAAGGGAAGCTACAACTGCTGGACCAGTTTGTAGGTGTGTTCCACACAGAGGGAAAACTACAGCGCACTGATGTCGCTGAGCACACCATCATCACGACGTACGGGGACCCGGTGTACTCCAAGCCAGGAGACCCAGGTATTTTCTTCCGGCATGTGATCAATCAACAGTTATGTGAAATGTTGAGTGACAATGTAATAGAACCTATGCAAAGTCTCTACAATTCAGGCATTACACTAGCCCCTAAAAAGGACGGTGAATGGAGGTTTTGTGTGGACTTCTATCTGTTAAATAAAGTAGGTAACAGTAAACATGCCACCTCCTCTAATAAACATAAAAGACACTTTGTCAACACTAGGGCCCGCTACTGTGTTCACGTCTCTTGATCTCAAGTCCGGATATTGGCAGGTGCCTATCTGCCCACAGGACAGAAAAAAACTGCTTTCACAACACCTGATGGACGTAGATTCCAGTTCGTTGCAATGCCATTCGGCTTGAAATGTGCACCTGCCACTTTTCAGAATTTAATGGTAAATGTATTAGATGATTACATAGGAGACTTTGCGAGGGCGTACTCAGATGATGTACTTGCGTGGTCAAACAGCTAGGAAGAATAACTTCACCACCTGAGCCAGCCTTGTGTTCAAAAGTTTGGAACATATCAAATTGATGTGTAAAATTGACAAGTATAAGTAAAGGGTGAGTAGGATGAAATTTCTAGGGTATTATGTCATTGAGAACAGACACGAACTGGAAACGCAACACGTAAAACAGATTCAGGAAAAAACCCACAACCAGGTCACAAAAACAAGTTCAAAAATTTTTTGGACTGTTAAATTGGTTGCGGGAATTTATTCCCAATTCCTCTGTAACCACGGCACCGTTAACCGCACTTCTGTCAGAGAAACATACATTTGTATGGACACCTCAAGCGGAGAAATCTTTCCATGAAATAAAAGATACTTTTCTTAACTGTCAGCCACTAGCTCGTTTCAACCCGGAACTGCCCGTAGTAGTATAAACAGACGCGAACCAAAAAGGCATCGGGGAGGTATTGTATCAAGTTGGTGAAAAAGGGGAAAAACACATCATCAAATATCACAGTGCGAAGTGTGATAATGCAGAGAGGAAATACCATGTTAATGAACAGGAGTGTTTGGCGATCGTACACGCACTGAGGAGATACCGGCCGTACCTGTTAGGCAGAAAGTTTACCTTAAGGACAGACAACATATGTTTAGTTTGGCTGGAAGGGATGCATATTGGGAAGAGCAAACTCGCCCGCTGGGCATTGTTATTGCAGGAGTTCGACTTCCAGGTAAAGCACGTGGCAGGGGAAACCAACGAACTCGCAGATGCACTATCTAGGAATCCGTGTCCAAACATAACGGTGACTGACGATGCTGAGTGGGAAGAGGTACTACCACCTTACCGTGCAACACCACCCAGAAAACTTGTTTCGTTAAATGTCTGCTATGTTTTGAGGGAAGTACACGCAGTGTAAGAGAATTCCCCGGATGCTGCACAACGCCGGCAACACTGCGCCGATAGATATTACGAACACTGGAGTGTCATAGATAGGGAAATACAAGTGAAACCACCTTGCAATTGCAAAAAATGGCGGACCTATGTAACCAAAGAAACACGTTAACTAGTACTAACATTTGAACACGACAGCTTAGAACATGACCATTCGGGTTCAGAACAAACACGTAGGAATGTACAGAGGTTTTTCTGATGGCCAGGAGTGCAGGGAAACGTATGTAAGCACGTACAGAGTTGTTACATGCAACACCAGGAAGCCGCGGAGAATGGACGGCGACGCACCCCAACAATCCTGCCTGCCCACAGAGCCATTTAAAACTGTAGTGCTTGACATCATAGGCCTGTACCCGCGCGCAAAAAGCGGAAAACGTTTTCTTATTGTGGTCACCGATTTGTTCACCCGATGGACCAAAGCATTCCCTGTCAGTATGTCCATGCACACACAATCGCGCATGTAATGCAGAGCAAATTTTTCCCCAGATTGAGTTACCTTGAATTTTTATTGGCTGATAATGGCACCCAGTTTGTGGGAAGGAATTGGAGGAATACTGTACCACGTGGTTAATAGCCACCAAGACCGTAGTTGCACCATCATTGCGCTTAAAGTGTTCTTAATTGATATATCTTGTACGGCGTACTTTCTCAGGGTAATATGTATTGTTTATTCAGGGTTCTGTGTAAGTTTGATGATTGATGCTTTTTATGTATGACCATGTGGTCTTGTGCACATGTTTGATTTTCCCACCATCAGGCACGCTACAAGCTTTTGTATGCTTGAACCAAAAGGGGAATAATTTTCCCAATACTGCTACCACTTTACCCGGTAATTCTTTGCAGTTTCCACAGAAATCTATTGCAATTTCACCTGCTCCACGTGATCCGCTATGCACTTCATCCAGCGCATACGCGTAATTTAATAATGTGTTCACACATCTGGAAGTTTATTGTGCCTGTTCATATTGTGTCCCATGTTTTATCACCAATATTCATGTAATTTGTACGGTGACATTATTTTTGTCCTAGCCTGCTAAGTGTAAATACCGTCACCGCACACACCACGTGGTTGGGAGATGTGTCCTGATGAGTATGCATTAGCGACGTAGGTAATCACACATGTTAGTTTTCATTTGTAATTCTCCATGTCCTGTCTCCAGGAAAAATCTACAGTCCACCCTAGCAGCTGTAGACTCCTTTCCTTGTGGAGACTGTGTTCCCAACACCATGGAGAAGTAATCCATCTAGGAGTGCACTAGTTAAATTACGAACTGGGGGAATCACCCAACAGAGTTAGCTAGTCACACCCGAGGTTAATCATTAATTCATGTTCTGGCACAGTATGTACTTGAAAGTCAATAAATGCAACTCTCAGTGTCAAATCTATGTCTTTCTCTTTAGCGTTGAACCAGCTAACTCCCACTTTTTTCAGTGATAAATGTTTAGTAATACAAAGTTGGTACTTTGTAAAGATGCTCGGGTGAGATGAACATACAGAACCCACAGCATCCCTCAGAATCCTGAGTCTTGAAGTGCGGTGTTTGGGAAGCACTGTTGGCGCTCACCTGCAGTAAGTAAATTGTGTCATCGTTCATCTCGTGTCTCACCCGACGGCGTCAAGCTCACTCAGTTGTTACTAAGTGCCACAGCAACACCTCGCATCTCATGCTGGGAAAACTGCATGCCTATCCTTACATAAACATATTGAGGAACTTTATGCAAATGAAAAGAGGTACACAAGACTTGAACTTGGCATGTGATGTTTATAGATTGCTTATCACATGCAAACTCGTGGTTACATTAAACAGTTTTTTCAGGACAGTACACTTGCAGAGAAATACTTAGTTACAAAACCCCTGTTAAGGAGAATTACGTTGATATGTCCGACCACGTGATCGGAAAAATTTCCACTTTGCGAAAAGAAAAGGTTTCCTTAGGGGGAGATGTAAATGATAACCACGGGAGACGAAGATAGAAATTGCTCTGATAAAAAAATTATTACAGAATGACTAAATCGGAGCTGGAAAAACGGTGGTCTCCCAGGTCTGTGGCCACCTCCTGGCGCAGCTAAGCATAACTGCCTGAGGGAATATAACAGACATCTCAGGTCGTCTTAACTGAAAACGTGGGCGAGCAATTGTAAACACCAAATTAAAAATGACAAGCACTAAAAGTCCTTAAAAATACAAAATATTGTTAAACAAAATAAACTAGACATGGCATTGAAAAAAAATGTCATAAGTAAACTTTAATCACATTGCAGGGTGAGTGGGGGTAAGGTAAAATTTTTTTTTCATTAAATTTTGTATAAAATTAAACAGGCTCCCGACTGTAAGTGCCCTATAATAAATCATAACACTGCAATGTTGGCCACTCCTAGTGGTGAGTTGCAGGTGTTGTCACCCCTGAGTCACTGATTTTGGTCAGCTTGCAACCTTTCACAAGCTCCTTGCAACCCACTTATCTTATGTCCAAAACCTTACATTTTACTTTAATTTCTCTGCTCTAGTCAGTCTGCTGAAAAGAAAAACATGGGCACCCTTACACCGCACTGAACGTAAAGGCCATATTCCCACACTCGTTAAACTGCATCACTACGTCCCCTACACACAACACTGTGGAGATTGCAAACTTCTTGTATTCCACATCGATCTCCCCTCGGGGTTGGGCCAGGTGCTGTTGATGTCCATGTATCAGGTGAGAGCTTCGATGTCAGGAGGAGGAATGATGGAGTTTATTTAAGAGTTCTGCAAAATAGTTTACGATGTTTTTGGGTAAAAAGTTAGTTACTGACATTGGCCACTATTGAGGTATTTAGAAAAAATATAATTAGCGTAAGGAATGAGGAATAATGGAGAGGTAAATCAAATATGGAGACAATTTAGCTTCTATTGTGATTACAGGATGGGAAAAGCATGATGTGATGATTGTAAATAAAATAAAAAAATTTTTTTTGGGAAGTAGAATAAGTATAAAATAATTTGGTTGTACTATATTCTCTACAACTTTACAGTGGCTTTACTTTACAGGCTCCTGCCCAAGTTGGTACAATGGTTCGCCCTGTCTCTGCTACATATCCAGGTCTCTGTTGGAAAAATATCCTTGATGAACCTTTCAGCAAAGGACATCTGGCTCACCAAAGAAGGATACTTTCATTTGGTAAAATAATTTATCTGTATTTTGTGTAGTGATTTGATAAGGAAGTGTTGATTTAAATATACTTTTTTCTTCAACTTCGACATATTGATGATATATGTGCTATGTCTTTTGTGTAATATGTCTACAAATGGTGACATGTTTTGTAAGGACACTGTAAGCCTGCTGTTTAGTTTTGATTATGAAAACATATTGAATATTATGCAATGGGGTTCCAGGGCTGTGATATAGGTCCCCACCTTACTTTGTATTTTGGTAAAGGGGGTTGATTGTTAAATTTGCCTGGTGCCGTAAGTCAAAACATGAGCTAAATGAAGGTTGTTCTGTCAGTGGCACATGGGATCATGGAGTCCTCAGAAGATCTATGATACTGGTAGAAGAAGGTGGAGCAGGTGATCCACCTTACTTTAACAGTTATGTTGTTGAGGTTGTTAGCTTCCTGACACACTTTTGTACTTACTCTGGTTTGTGCCGGAATTGGGTGGAGTGCCTTACGACCGAAGGGGGTTAGATAATAAATAAAACACAATTATGGGTTTTAGATGTTTACTGATTACTTTAACTATATATGTCCCCTTACAGTTCACATAACCCTTAAGTAGACTCTGTACTTGGTCTGTCTATAACCAGTGTGGAAAAGAAAAGGCCTAAGCCATGAACAAAAGGAATGTTACACATGGTGCATTATGCAGTGGATTGCATCGCAGTGAGACAACCAGTCCAGACCTCGGCACTAGGAAAAGACAAAATGTTCTGGTTATATTACGTTAGCTATTACAGTTTCATCCAAACTTGAGTGTGCAGAGGGGGTCCCCCAGAGTGAAACTAACACGCTACTGATTGATCTAAGTGCTGAGTTCTGACTGACTCAATGGCAGAGGTTTCTGCAAGAAGTTGTTGAAGCCGGAGCCAAGAACACGTTAAACATCCATAGAGCCCTCTTAGGCTAAAATTAATATTCACTGACTTATATCTATTGTATAGAAAAACACATTGATGACATACCTGACCCTACTTATGTGTAAAAATTAATTAAGTCTCATTTTATAAAATCATCAGGTATGTCACCTGAAAAGAGAAGAAGTATGGTTTTGTGTAGACGCATAATAAAAAGAATTACAAACATGAATAAAATGTTGGTTTTCAAGCCAGCGATCCAACTTTCTGAAATCTCGCTGGTGGCAGAGTCCAAGTGTTTCAACCGGGAGGGTTGGACAAGTCCATCCTCTCAAAAGGGGTGTAGGTAGCCACACTCTATTTGCTAAATATGAAAAAACTAGCACTGGAATAAATAGCAACAGGATTTGAAGCACTTGTGAATGACACTATATTTTATTGCATACTGTTTCCATTAGGTTGGGGTCTTGTGGCACTTTTTTCCAGGCCGGTCGACGTGACATCACTGGGGGAGATGCTGGTCGTCAAAGCGCGAGCTGATTCAATGCTCTCTCCAATGGAGGATGCGGTGAGCTGATGGCTATGGCATTTGGGGGGACACCATGCTGGACTGCTTGTTATTCGCCCCCAAGAGTTACCTCTTGAGGTGAATAAAGAAAAATAGTCATTTGTGTCACATAGTCCATGATGGCTAGGCGGGCGTGTTCCATTCTCGCCAGCACTTTATGTCAAACTCGCCTCGGCCCGGTGTTGGCCAGGTGTTGTACTTGACTCCGGTGGTACAATTGGTTACGAGAGCACTTTTGAATACGTAGTACATGTCAAATAGTAATTTTAAGCTGGCAGAGCATGCAGTAATGCTAACCTGTGTTGTTACTGTGACTTGTTCAGGAAACCTAAGAGAGGACTAGTCTGCAGAATTTGGACTTACTGTTGCTGCATCTTGCACCTTGACAGGATGTGAGCTCAGGAGTGGGTAAAAGTTGTTGGACAGATTTAACAAGGATTGTTAAGGTTAATTTGGATAATAAGGGCACCAGCTCGGTTCAGCAGAGACTGTTCTCTTAGGGCGGGCCGTTCGCCCACATGGCTGCTCCTGGACTCACCCCGTGCCGATTATATCATATAATTGAAAGATTATACCTGTCTGCCTGCCTAGTGAGGATGTAGACCTTATACACCACTTATTTCCAGGTGAGATTGTTATGGCCATCTCACATGCCAATAGAACTTACGTGCCCAACAATCACATCACTTATGGGGTTCAGTGGATAGATGACCCAAAATTACTTGGCCATGAAGTGGCCGGCAGTGTAATAAAACACTATTTGCAAAACAGTCTCTTTACTCACTGCAATAATCTTCCTGGTAGGCACTTGCATCATTCCAACAGCTCTGGTATGTTGGCAACCTAAACAGACAGAAAAAGGCACGAAGCCGATGAACAATTACAAGTTTAAACTATCTCAGTGCTTTTGAGCTGGCAGGAAATGGAGGTGGTACTACCTGTGGATGACAAATATAACAATATGGTTCCATTATAAAAGAATGACTATTGAAGGTACATGGTGATTGATGCAAAAATGGTGAAGGCCCAGAGGCATGCGATGCGGGACCACCCCCGGCAGCGCTCAAGAATCAATTGAAAGAAATGGCCAGCGTCCACCAAGACTCAGCCCAAAAGTGCGGTAGAGAGACAAGAAAATACAAAACATATATTACATAAAGAACAACTACACTGAAACATCATGACCCTGCATTACAAAATGAATGAACATTAGCTTTGACAAACAAATTACGTAAGAATTTAAAAATGTCTTGGCAGTAAACAAGTTAAGGAACATAGTGTTGAAAAGCTTTGGAGCTGTCTCTCCCAGTCTGTTGCCTCGTTCATTAATTTAAAAACACAATTACTCTGCAATAAAGAAATTTATATAATAATTATACTCTCAAATTTTACTACAGTAGAGTGGCATCAGGTGTCTTGAGCTTGGTGAGTCCTCTTTTACCCCAGGAGGGGTATGGGTAGCCATGCCTGAAGGGATATAAAACACTGAGAACTGTTTGCCAAAACCATTTAGGCTGAATTTGGAAATTGTGATATGTGAATAAAAATTGCCTTGTCAAACTGCACTCACACTAACTGCCCACACATGCACATACAGTTACATAACACGTGTAGAGGGGGTGCACAAAGGATGTTGCTGGAACTCTGGAGCCGTTGTGGCCCCCTTGCTGCATTCATTTCCCCGGTGGCAACTTTACTGGAGGGGTTGTTTGGTGATAAGAGGTCAGCCCAAATTAATATGCCTTCAAAAGTTGTGTCGTGAAGATATTAACGTGGGAAGGTCACCTGACTCCGGCAGTGCCTTGGACGTTATGCAGGTAGGGTGCACTCCTAGTACACCACGCCAAGGCAGGAGTCGTGGAGGTGTAACAACCACATTCTGGTTGTCTCCCCCCAGTAGAGAGCATGACGCAGGTGCGGGACGAACGTGTTAAGGGAGGAGGGATGCAGCATGCATCAACCATATCACCTAATGCAAGACAATTAACATGTCTTGCAAGTGTACTCAAGCTCATCCTGCTAACTTGACAGTTCTTGCTCAAGGCAATAGCCAAGCAGCAAATTGATAGAGAGGTGATGTGTGACCTTTCGAACCCCAGAGTGTGTAGCCTACAGGCAGTAGACTTTGAACTCGCTCTCACTTCAAACATCTGAGTGACCAGTGTGGCTTGTGACAGCTCACTTGGAGGCATTCATTTTAAGAAGGAGAAGGGTAAGTGCTAAGGACCCACAGAGGAACATTTGTGCTCATTAGTAAACTGTTACCACTGATGTAGTGATAATGCTGGGTGCCTCAGAGAAAACCAGTATGGTTTGTGACTGATTCAGTGGGAGAAACTTCAGAGGTAGAAAGTGTATTTGGACCAAGTGGAGTATGAGGGGTTGAAGTGGGCCCAAGTTGAGTACACTAGAACTTGACTGGCCTGACCCTTCATAGTTTCTGGGAATAGGGTCGTTAGTGAGAGGTAGTCATAACAGATATTTTGGGAAATATTGGACAGACATTGACCCACCCCCAACCTCTATGCATCAAAATTTGCAATTGTCCAGCCAAAACATGCAGATTTACCCCCGCCTCTTGGCAGACATCCGAGAAGGGACGACAGCTCACATACAAAAGAGGAAATAATTAGGAGGAGTGATTTTTGCAGGAAGGAATAGAAGTATGGTTAAGAGGCAGTGATGAGAGCAGCATGTTTACACTGCAAACAGTAACCAACAGCCCATCACTTTTGCTTTACCATGTATTCCCTCATCCTGCAATGTGAGCATTATAAGGACTCTGATTATCCAGGCAGCCTTGGCAGGTTCTCTTTCCTTTGCAGAAAAGAGTCATTGCACAACCAATAAAAGATAGCAGTGCTGTGAAAATTTGGTAAATGCTTCTAATCAAGTAGCATTAAAATTGTATAGTCCACTGGTGAAGCCCACAGAACAACCACATCCATTAATTAAATTTTTAAGCAAGGGTAATCCTCAAGTAGTTTCAGCTGAAAGCCTTTGGTGTCTGTAAATCAGCAAGTAAGTGGCCTCAAATTGACTCCCCTTGTGTTGTCTAACACCTTGGAAGTAGATGAACTGCACAATGAGAAATTAACAGCTGTATCTTACCTCAGTATTCCTAACAAAATACTGTAATGAATTTAAGAATTTTGGGATAGAATGATACTCCTCAGACTGTTGTAACATCCAGAATGCAAAATTGTTTAATTGTTTCTTGTACAAGAACTTGCAGAAATGAAGTGGTATGACCCTGCTGGTGGTATGTTTGTGTGATAATGTGCAGCATGTGGAGGAGATGAGACTAAACAGCAGGATCTTCTGCAGAGAGGTGTGCCAGCTGCTGGTGGTGGTTGTGCAAGGTGTGCACATCACTGCAAACCTCTCCCAAGCCACAAGCAGCTTGTCTGCCCTCCACCATCCCTCTCGCCACACCACCTTACCTGCACTCATAATGCTCGCCCAGGTAAGCTCTTCCTGCATTCTTCCCCAGCTGGCCTTCATCACAAGCTTGCTGCTCACTCATGTTTTAAATTTCTCTGCTCATAAAACATTATGTTCTTACATTCACAAAATAAACCATTTCACTGTCTCTAGGTACTCACCTCATTATGTTTTTTACATGATGTGTAACCATTTTGAACTGGTCAGTGCACTAGAATGTCCCCAGGTTGTCTATCACTGCATTGTTTTAGCCGACTTTCCGAAGGAAAGAAAGAAGTATGAGATTACTTTCCTGTGTGTGTGTGTCTCCCTCCTTTCAATTTTTGAACTCGTCAATCGAATTTCACCAAACTGTGTTTAAATATAGTGCTTAGTAAGGACACGAGACTTGTATAGTTTTCAACCATGCCGGGCACTTACTTCCAAATGGTGACACTTTTTATTAATTAGTGTGATATCTTACATCTTGGGAACCATTCAACCGATTCAAACCAAATTTTGTATGCTAGCAGAGCATTCTCCTTAGCATTAAATTCTGGAATAGATAATGTAGTTAGTCTGCCATTTTGGAAGATAGCACAAAATGAAAAAATAAATATTTTACATTATATCTCAACCTATTAAAGCAATTCTCACCCAATTTGACATGTAAGTAATTCTATGACAGGTCAGGTAAATGTAAGCGATTGAATGTGATAAGATACTTATTTACAAAATGATGGCGATACCAATATTTTAGGTTTATTTGGTATATCCATTACAACATTTAATCAAATTGTACAACATTTTGTATGCTGAAAGCATTTTATTTCAAGTATCATGTATCCCAACACAGCCACTTTGGTCAGCAATTTTGTAAGATAGAGCCACATGAATAAATAAAGTTTTTTTGTCATATCTCCATAAACAATTAACCAATTCCTACCAAATTCGGCAAACATGTAGTACTGCAGCACATTATGTAAAATAGCATGTTTTAAGTATGTCAGGTACTTATTTTAAAAATGGTGGCCACATAGACATCTTAGCTTAATATACTTTATCGTTGAAACCATGTAATTGATATGTCCCACGTGGTGTCTCCCAGACACAGTTACATCGCCAGCCATCGCATCCAGCAAGGAAGTGTTTCAACATTCGTCTGTGAGGGCAGAGCAACGGGAAAGTGTTGTGCAGTGTCCCATGTGTGCGAGAGTGTTTATTTTAATTATTTCCATGGCCTTTTTAAATCTCATACAGTGTTAATTATTTTTGCGTTCAGTCTATATTTTAAAGGGGGAGAGCTTGCTGCCATTTTACTTAAGTTCATATCATGTAAATAATTGGTAAAGTCATATTTTTATATATTATGTAAATACTTGGGGAAATAACTATTTTTATACCAAATGTAATCAGTGGGAAAATTTTTTATATAAAATTATTTATTGTGAGATTGGGGGGAAAAACTTTATAAATGATGTAAATGATAATATAAATACCAAGGCAATGAATAATTCTAACCTTTTCACTGGAACCAACCCAAATCCCTTTTTGACACCATTGGAGGGCTCTCAGCTGTTTTCAAACTTAACCACCTGTATTCAGGAAGTACTGAGACAGAGACCTCATCCTGTGTGTGTTGGCAAACACCGTCATAATATAAGTTTAACATGTAAACACTCTAGCAGTTCCGGCTTCTGCAATGCCAATTGGCTAAAACTAAAATCTCTTATTTCACATTGATATGTTTTCATAATTTAATTTCAGTGTTATAATGCTGTGTTGTTAATTCAGATTGTTACGTTTGTTCGTTTTGGGCCGCCACGTGCCTTTCCGGCCCATTCCAGCATAATTTACGTAATTGATGTGAATCAGTAACTAACGTATAAACAGACTCAGAAACTCTAAGTATCAAATTCAACAAGTCAGAATATCTTCTTGTTAACTATTTTAATGTTTCTTTTCTGTTTTGCAACAACTTCCAGTGCACTTGTTGTAATTTGTACTTGTATTAAATTTCTCTTTCAGAGTTGGGGGGGGATCGCCAGCATGGTAGCTGGCCATCTCGCCCCCACTCTTCAGTCATGACTTAGCTGGCGTAGGGAGTGCACACGCATCACATCACAGGAGCCTTCATCTTTGTTCATCCATCTTAGTCTGCAATACTTTTAAAGTAGTTTACCAGAACCTTCTTCTTTAGTTTATTTACCTCATGTTATTATGGTCCCATCTCCATCTGACTCGCCGCCCCGGAGATTTAACTACCTTAATGGTGTTCGCATACTGAACAGTACTTTTACCGTTTTGGCCTATGGCAGGCCAAATTATCATCCCCGCTTTAGTCTCAAATAGTTGTATTGTGTGTCCAGTGTACTGTCACTTTCTTCAGTATAACAGTCTTGATCCGAGTATTTATTTATTATTCTCCTATGTAAGTACCTTCGGGACCTGACACACTCCAGGCAACCTACAAATTAATAAGTGTTTGTAGACTGTGTAAGCTAAAGCTCTCTCTAACCTGACGTGTACATGTGATGGGAGCGCTACGTGGCTGTCGACCTGCTCACTGCCCTGAGAATCAGTGTCCACGTGCTCACCCATGTGTGGATGAGCTGGTGCCCTAACGGCATGTGTTCTGTTCAGTAAACGTTTTAAGAACTTCTCATAAACTTTTTAGCCTTGAGTCAGGGTTTGCCTAGAATCTGATGTATCTTACCACTCACTTGTGTCGGAACCACATTAAGTGTCTTATGAACCAGAAATAAATAATCTAATTGTATCCTAAAGAGGGTAACTGTATTTTGTAAGAACTATCTTGATGCTTGCCTAACGGCCACAAATATTGATTGATGATATGGAGAATTGAGTTTATGAGGGCTAGCTCAAGGAAGCAAAACAAACAAAAATAACATTGTAATAGTCGTAACAAATCAGTGTATGTTTCATCCAGTGGCATCTCCTTACTCTGGTATAGGTCTATGGCATCATCTTCTTTCTGGGAAGCTCTGTTTCAGCTCCAGGCAGCACCGTTCATCTTGTTTCAGGATTTTAAAGAACTGGTCTCTCACAGCTGGCTTCAGCAAGTGTAATTTCCTCCATATCTTGACTTACCTTCTGTGAGACTGTTGGCTCTCTTGCTGGGAGGAGGGGACATGCTGAAAATCTCTGTACATTGTCAATATTCCCACCAGAGTACAGTACTATCTTTGTGGTGATGATTGCATTTTTATGCACTATTTAAGTCTCTGTTCCTCTGTTGGCATGAACATAACAAACTCTGCAAGACTTACCATTACATGGTGTGAGCATTAATGTGGGCTTAAAGGAAAACAGAGAAAAATTAAATGTAAAATATTCAGTTATAATACTGGGGTTCATGTTGTTTGAGTTTGTGTGTGCATATTCTGCTGCACTCTCTGGCTCCTTCTTATCCATCCCCTTTTCTTTGCTCGCTACCGGCTTTCCTTGTTTCAGGAAAAGGGAGGGGGTAAATGTAATTCTCAGGGCCTTTGACACCTTTATTCTGCAATTTTTTTGAGTGCCCATTCCCTCCTAGAGGATGTGATAGTCCCTTCGGCGGTCATGCCTTGTAACTGACATGCCTGGCGGGTCTGTAGTTGCCCACGTTAGGGGTTCTTGGTAGTTGTCCGCCTATGTGAAGGGTGTGAGCAAGGTAGAGGGGAATCAAACTCCAGGGGGAGCTTAATGATACGTATCTCTCTCCCAGGGAGCACGCTCTTGCTCACCATGAAGGTTGCCAAGAATCTGGATGCCAGTTATCCGAGGCTGAATTGAAAATAATTAATTTGAAATGGTAATGAGTTCTGAGTGATCAGTTGATTGATTAGCATGGGATGAGGTAGGGCAATCTTGGCTATCCCTACTCTGTGTTTTGTTGGTGATATAGTCTGCCAAGCGGGGACGGCCTGGTGGGCTTTTGCACAGGAATGTATGTGGTGAGGGGGTAGCGATGTTACATCTTTGGATGGGATGTGGGATTACCACCTTGATTACCTTCCCGGTGGTGGTATGTACTATACACATCTTTGTACTCTGGCTTTCTACTGATAGGGGTGGCGTTTACGGTTCAGTGACCTGGGTAGGTGCAGGCGCACACAGGTAACTTATGTCATCATATGGGCACTGCCAATATGTTCCCAACCAGTGATCGAGCTCGGACTGATATGTGGGGATCACCATAGGCGAGGTTGGATGAGGTATGTGCGTGGTGATCTCACGTGCGGGCGGTGGTAGAGTGCTATCCTGAGGGTTGTCAGTTGCCAGAAGGGTAGCAGATTGATCTAGTTTGTGTTGTAACGCATGTCGGGTCTTGCGACGCAGTCTACTGGGGAGGCCACCTGCCTTCCGTGTCATCTGAATATACTACTAGTGCACAATTATAATTCAATGAAAGTACTCTTATTATACTAGGCTCGCAAATTATACCAATGGTCACACCTTCCCTAACCGTTGTTCAGTATTACTTTTCGAGTGAGTTTTCATCCGCTCTGAGGTTTTCCTGGATAACCACGGCCGGAGTTGGTGTGAGTCTGCGGAGAGGTGTGGGAGTCCCGGGCTTACCCAGATGTCAGAGTATGTCCTCTTGGACTAGAGGAACCCTTTTGGACCCTCTGACACTAGGAAACTCGGTCCACTCACCCAGTCACATCCCACAGAGAAAATTTATAAGGATATTTGAGCCGAACTATTTTTAATATGCAATGAAAAGAAACCAACATAATTTTATATGTGAGAGGTAGCAAAAGAAAATCATTAATTACACAATTCTTATGATTTTGATTTAAGCCTTTTATTTATTCTTAGGAAAGTGCTGGGGAAAACCAATTAATACAGACATCTAAGTGAATATTTTTCCTTTTAAATTATGCTAAGCCAGGTGAAGGCGAGCTCGTTGACCAGTGCGGTCGGCCATCCGACGAACTCTGGCAAGGGTGGTTTGAAGCATCCCTATATAGTCCCAGCTTCTTCTTCGTGGCTCTCCAAGGCGTACGGAGTTGCAAGCCTCTTGATGCAGGGGTCAGTTATCCTGGTAGTGGGCGATGTAGCTTATTTTCTTATCACTATTGATTGAGGCTGATGACAGTTTTACCTCCTCGGCCAGAAGCTCGGCATCTGTGACGTCACTGGGTGCAGGTGCTGTGATCTTGTGGGTATCTTTCCAGCTTTTTTATCTAAGCTGCCGGGTCGGCGGCTTGTCAGGTAAAACAATCTTGGTTGAGGGGGTAGTGACCGCATGTTAGAATTCGGGTGGGCAGTACTATTTCATAATTAATCTTTTAATTGTAGGCATCTCCATGGTTGTCCAGACTCGTGGAATTAACTCTTTGTGCACAGGAATGTCGTATGCCACTGTTTTGACTTTCCCGAGCTCTTTATTGCTTGTTGGTGGGGTAGAGTCACCTGTAGAGTACACAGGCACACTGCGCAGCATTGTGGCATGCATCAACTCAATTATGTGTGTCTGGATGCATACATGTGTTGGCATCGGGTGTCTACCCACAAGGAAAACCTGGGAAACAGAGAAAAGTCAGGGAAATGTCAGGGAATTTTCACCTGGTCTAGGGAAATTACAAATAACTCTGAATTAAGGGTTTCAAGGCTGTTTACTTTTATGGCTAGAAGGGAAAGCACTCAGGGGGTAACTTAGTTAGATGGCTAATGAGTACAAGCAACCCGGGAATTCTTTAACTACTAAACACATTTATTAACACATAAATCTTACAAGAAATGAACAATACAGATACAATTACTCTAATGCTTTGACGTCATCAGGTGAAACACGAGACGAACAATGACACAAATACTTACTGGTAATGAGGACGCCAGTGGTGTTTCCCAATCACAGCACTATTGAGACTCAGGGTTCTCAGGGATATTGTGGGTTCTGTGCGTCCGTCTCACCCGTGCATACTTACAAACACGTAGGCAATACTAAACTTTTTACTAAACATCACTGGAATAAACACAGAATAAAATATATGTGGCTAGGACACCGTTACTACTGAATAAAAAGTTAAGTTCACTGTAGACTTGCTTTTATTGTTATTATGCATACACATCAACGTGCCAATGAAATTATTATCTCGGTCATGGCTAGCAAATTCCGCTTGGGTGCTCCCCAGCCCGCAATTATTCTAGCGCACGTCTAGATGGATGATCTCGCTGAGGTGCGTGAAAGCACAGCCTTCACAAAGGAAGAGCGCAGAGAGCTGCTAGGCTGGACTGACTGTTTTTTCCTGAAGACAGGACACAGTGAATTAAAAATGAAACCCTTAATACATATTAACACGTGTGATTACTCGGCATCACTAACGTAAACTCGTAGGAGCTCGCCCTCCAGCATGTGGGTAGTGTGGTGACGGCTTATATACGGAGCCGGCTAGGATGGAAATAATTGCACCGTACACTAATTATAAAATTTCATAAACATGAAATAAGATGGGGCACGAGATGAATATTTACAATAAACATACACGTGCGAAAACAAACTTAGATGGCGTGGATTACGCTGGATGAAGGTCGTAGCAGACCACGTGGTGCAGATGTAATTGCAATATTTCGGCATGGAAACAGCGAATTAAAGTCGAATAAAAGATTATTCTTGCTTAGAAAATTATTCTCTTTACGATTGCAGTGGTAACAGGCTTGAAACATGCCTGATGGCGGTAAAATCAAACATAACTGTGACCGGGTGGTTAAGTACAAAAACATCAATTTACGTGAAACATACATTGAACTCTGAATAAAATTGACATAGAACCCTGAGAAAAATTATTGCACATACGATGTTACATAAATAAGCTCTCAAACACAACGATGGTGTATACAAAGACTTGGCGTCGGTCGGCCATGTGGTTATACGTGATGTTGCCATAAAATATTCAAACACGAAAAATACCCTTAAATACATATATCAAAATATAGCTCTTAAAATTGCATGTAGCAATAACACAAAAGTTACAGTGAAATGTCATATACATAGGCGGATGTCGCCTGATTCAAATTGTGCGGGTCACGTGACCTCTCAGATATCTTTCTCTTCCTTCTCCTCGATTAAGTTAAAAATGCCACAAGGGTAGAAGAAATTAATAAAGCGAAAGCATAATGCTGGGGAAAATGTCTGGCAAAAACGTACGCAAGCAATGGTTAACTGGTAAACTAAATTAACTATGGAAACCTAAATCAGTGAACAAAAGTTGTAGTGCATACGTGACAGTGTCTTATCTTGCCAGCTCTCCTCGACAGACTGTCCAGAGACACGTGTCGCACAAACCAACCATGGCCGCCTATGGGGTTCACATAAGCGGAAGTGTTATGCACGCCGAGTAAATATTTAATTATTGAAAACAAAATGCCACAAATTACATTAAGTATTGTTTTACATTCCTGTGATTTTATGAATTTCAATATTATTTTAGTGTCTCTTTATGACAGCGTTCAAGCCGGAATACTAAGTGTTCTTAATCTTGGTGCCACGGGCACTTTGAATTTTATAACCAAACAATTTAAAATTTGTACAAACACTTTAAAACATTTTAAGTCATACTAAACACTGCAAAGACAATAGAACACATTTTACACTGAAAATAACATTTATACGAAAGTTCAAAATTATTGGGCTCTTTGCGCACGTGCAGGGCACATGACATGTGCGTGGTGAACGCCGTCATGGGCTCTAGCGCCATCGGTTGTTAGCTGGTATCAAATGACCCCTCCCTCGAAGGTCAAGACGGTGCGAACAATGCAACTTTACTCTGGCGGGCTCTGCCCGGCTGGTTGCCAGTGAGAGCAAAGAAAACATGGCCTCTGAGGTCACCGGTTTCTTCTACGTTTGCAAGGGGTGGGCTTGTAGGCAGGAACAACAATGCGGGTACGTGTTGGTGACTCGGCTCGCCTCTTGCGAGTGCTGTGTTGCTCGGATCGCCTCTTGTGAGTGCTGTGTTGCGATTTTTGACACTTGATATCACGCTCACTGACCTACTAGTTTCCCCAAACCCTTTCAAACTCTCTTGCTCTACTAGGCTCTCCCCTGCAGGAACTGGAAAGCCTCTAAAAGGCGTCACCTTCACATGTGGTATCAAGATTTACGTTTACACTTTGTTACAACAAAATTCAGCTGTGCCCTGGGAAACCCCTTAAAACTCAACTCACTGGCATTGGTTGTGTTGACATTTACTTGTGCACTTATGTTACTACCTTCATGTACACAAGGGAATCCCTTAAATTCACTCTGCTTTGTTGTGTTGTTACAGGCATTAACAGAAAAACCCCAAAATGGTGTTGCGGTACTACTTGTTTCCATCTCCTCATCACTACGTGTTAAGTGTTCAGTCGGTGCAAAACCCTAAAATTACAGTTCATTACTTTGGCTGGGTATTCTCATGTTAGTGTTGCTGTTCTCTTCAGTGTCTGTGTTGACATTTCCCTGTGCATTCCCAGGTGAAATTCTCTGAACTCGCTGCGGTACTGGGCATAACGTCGCCTCCTTGCCGCTCTTCCCTGCAGGTGATCGAGCTATCCGCAGGACGTCACGGTGCCATTTCGTGACACGACTGGGTCCCAAATTCACTAGATTCATGGAATTTCCCATCTTTTCCACCACTCTCACTGGCCCTATCCATCTAGGTGCCAGTCCAGCACAGTACTTGTTCGCCCCAGCCAATAACAGGTTCTCTCGTACATACACGTACATCCCGGGTACAAGTTCGGGTGGCGGCCTCGTGCTATCTGGTACCCACACATTACTATAACTGAGCTGGTTCGCTCTGGCTTCTTCATGTATTTGCGGTTGGTGTTCAGCGATTTGTTCAGATGATCTGGGTGGGTTTTCGCGGGGTGCTCCGGGGGCACGGAGTTTGCGACCTTGTACCATCTTGGCGGGTGTTTTCCCGGTTGCCGCATTCACCTTATTCCGTAGGCAAAACATCATCTCTGGGGTCAATTTGGCCTACCTAGTATGGTCCTCGCCTAAATGGACACGTAATTGGATTTTGACTTCTTGGTTACGTCTCTTGGTCAGATTAGTCCTGGGATGGTAGGCTGGGGTGGTACGGTGTTCTGTTCCCCACCTGGTACAGTACTCCCTCCATTTTTGCCCTACAAACTGTGTTCCATTGTTCGTCAACAAATACTCGGGGTGTCCCCATCTTGGGAAAAACTTTTTCTGCATTACCTGTGCGATCGGTGAGCACGAACATTGCTGACGGGAAATGCCTCAGTCCAACGGGTGAGCAGATCCGTGGCAACAACAAGAAATCTCTTCCCAGTTTTTGTATGCGGTTACGGGCCCATAATGTTGATAGCTACTGTTTTGAATGGCTCGGTTGGCAGCCTTGGTTGTTGTGGAGCATTGCCGTCTGCTCTCCGCGGCTTACGGGTGTTACACGTGATGCAGCTCTGTACATATTTCCTGACTTCTCCCTGAATTCCTGGCCAACGAAAACATTTCTGCACGTTTCTTTGTGCTTGCTCGGATCCAAGGTGTCGATGTTCCAAACTGCAGTGTGCATACTTTAACACACGTTCCCGTACCTCTTTCGGTACATACATCCGCCATTACATACAATTACCAGGTGGTTTGTATTTCTCTGTCCGCTACCCTCCGGTGTTCTGTGTAACGTGTGGCACAGTGTTGTCTGCGTTGCATCTGGGGAATTTTTTTGTGCTGTGTGTACCTCTTTTAACACGTCATGTACATTCAAGGAAACTAGTTCGCCAGGTGGTGTGGCAACATTGTTTTGTACAATGAGAGTTTGTGTTTCTGCTGTTGGTATTGCACGGCAAGGTGGTAGCGTCTCTTCCCAATCCGCATTATCAGTTACCGTGATTCGAACAAGGGTTCCTGGACAAGGCGTCCGCAAGCTCGTTAGTTTTCTCCGCCACATGTTCTACCTTGAAATTGTATTCTTGCAGTAGCAGCACCCAGCGGGCAAGTTTGCTTTTCCCGTTGTGCATTCCATCCAACCATACAAGAGATCTGTCATCAGTTTTGAGTATAAACTGCCTTCCTAGCAAATACGGCCGGTACTTCCGCAATGCATGTACAATGGCCAGACATTCTTGTTCATTGACATGATATTTACGTTCTGCGTCCCCAAACTTGGCACTGTGCTAACTGGTGATATGTTTTTCCCTGTGTGTTCCCTCCTGATACAAAACAACCCCGATGCCTTCTTACCTGGCATCTGTTTGTACAACTATGGGTAACTCTGGGTTGAATCTAGATAGCGGATTACAGTTCTGAAATGCAGTTTTAATGTCTTAAAATGCTTGATCTGCTTGAGGTGTCCAGACAAATTTACGTTTCTCACACAACAAAGCAGTTAACGGTGCAGTGATTACGGAAACGTTTGGGACAAATTTCCTTAACCAATTAATTAAACCAAAGAATTTCCTGACCTGTTTATGTGATCTGGGTGTGAGTTTGTTTTGAATGTCTTGTATGTGTTGTTGTTCTGGTTTGTGTCTGTTTGCTGTTACATAATGTCCTAGAAACTCCATTCTACTCATACCCAACTTACACTTTTCCACTTTGCACATAAGTTTATTACGTTCGAGCCATTCAAACACAGGGCTCAAATGGTGCAAGTGCTCTTCCCAGCTGTTATACCAAACATGTACATCATCCAAATATGCCATCGCAAAGTCTCCAATAAATCCATCCAATACATTAACCATCTTTAAGTTCTGAAACGTTGCAGGGGCACATTTTAAACCAAATGACATAGCTACAAACTGAAATCTACATCCATCTCGGGTAGTAAAGGCTGTTTTCTTTCTGTCCTGCAGGCGGATAGACACTTGCCAATATCCAGACTTTAAATCAAGTGATGTGAATACTGAAGTTGGTCGTAATGTTGACAAAGTGTCGTTCATGTTTATGACTGGTGGCGGCATGTTACAGTAATCTTATTTAGGGGTCGAAAGTCGACACAGAATCGCCATTCGATATCTTTCTTTGGAGCAAGGGTAATACCTGAATTATAGAGATGTGTGTAGGTTCAATAACATTATCGTTGAGCATCTTACATTCCTGTTGGTTGATGACACGGCGAAAGAAAATACCTGGGTTTCGTGGCTTGGAGTACACTGGGTCCTCGTGCGTGGTGATGATCGCATGCTCCATGACATCAGTGCACTGCAGTTTCCCCTCAGTGTGGAACACACTGGCATGCTGGTCCAACAGATGTTGCAAATGTTGCTGATGTGTGGCGGGCACCTTGTGCTCGAAGTCAGCAAGCAGCGCAGCAATTGTTGTTATTGTGGTGGTGTTGCTCACACTGTGTAAATAGTCCATTGGCCATGTGTCCCTATGTGCAGATGGTTCAGGTGCGGTTCTATGATGGTGTAGTTGTAAGCAAGCCATGGCAGTCCCAAAATCACTTCTTCGCACAAGTCCAGCAGAATGTAGACATTGCTCTTGGTACACAGCTCTCTAATCCCTACAGTTATGTGCATCACACTTTTTGCTTCTCTCTGTTGGTGTGTGGTAGCAAATTGCACGAGTCTCGGTGGTACCCTAGTTGTGATCACTTGTATCAAACCCTCACGCACAAAGTTGTGACTAACGGTAGTGTCAATAACAGCTGTGACACTTTTCCCTTCAAGTTCAACACAGATCCTTAATGCTTTCATGGTATTTCAGTCACTTGAAACACTTGTGCATCTTCGGTAGGCAGATTGTTACGACCTGGCAGTGAGATTGGTGCAGGTGCTGTTTCGCCAACCTCCCTTCTTAATTTCCCGACCTGTTGCCCTGGTAGTAGTTTTCGCTGTGACCATTACAAAAATTTGTTCTGTGTCCGCGGTTCTGCCTGGCGGGTACAAACATTGGTGGCAGTTGCGTAACATCTGGCAGCACTGTAGGTGTTGGCATGCAGTGGTTTCGCAGCTGTGACTGACACTCTTGGTTTGCGCATACGTCCCTCTCATACAAACACGCTTCTTTCGTGAACTGTTCTACACTGGCACATGTCGCCCTCCGTAGATACGGCCTAATGTCTTGTGTTGATAATGCCACAATTATCACTAATACCCCGTGGGTTGCCTGTCCAGGGTGTAATTGCTTATACAAGCCAAATTTGCGTTGTATGAACTCTTCAATTACCTCACGCTCTCTCTGTTGTTCGTGATACAGTCGAGCTTGTGCCTGTATAGCATCTGTATCAGTGTCGAGCTGACCTAGTAACCTCTCACAAAACTCTTCCCACGTGACGCTATAATCCCTGACCAAGTCCCACCACGTGGCAGCGGTTCCTCTTAACCTGTTGGCAGTTACCTCTGTCCAATCATCCCTATGCACGTAATGACTATTAAATTTTTCTTTGCACACTGCAAGGAATGTACCCAGGTCTTCTGAGTTATGTCCCGCAAAAACTGGCAAGAGAATGTTTCTGTCAGGTCCCGTCAAACCCTGTGGTGTGTGTATAACAACTACTGGCGGCGTGGGCTTTACCTCTGGTGTTGTTGGTCGCGTGATCTCAGCAATGCACGTGCATTGACGTGCATTGACATAACGGCTGATCCCGTAGATTTTCACTAAACAGGTTGACTTCACCCACCCTTCCACAATGCAGAAATTGATCGATCGGCATGACCAAATAGTTCGCATTTGCGGGTGTCGCGGTTGCCAACGCGGATGTCTTGAAGTCTTCTCGCAGTTGATCAGGCATGGTGTTAGCCATCTTGTCACGGGTGACGCGGATGAACACACTTCGTCCTACTTGGGAATGCCAATTGACGCCGTCGGGTGAGACACGAGACGAATGATGACACAAATAGTTACTGGTAATTTGGGTGCCAGCTTCCCAATCACCACACTGCTTCCCAATCACCGCACTATTGAGACTCATGGTTCTCAGGGATGTTGTGGGTGCTATGTGTCCATCTCACCCGTGCGTACTTACAAACACATAGGCAATACTAAACTTTTTACTAAACATCATTAGAATAAACACTGAATAAAATATATGTGGCTAGGACACTGTTACTACTGAATAAAAGAGTTAAGTTCACTGTAGATTTGCTTTTATTGTTATTATTCATACACATCAATGTGCCAATGAAATTATTATCTTGGTCATGTGACTAGCCAATTCTGCTTGGGTGCTCCCCAGCTTACAATTACTCTAGCGCACGCCTAGATTGATGATCTCACCGAGGTGCATGAAAGCACAGCCTTCACAAGGGAAGAGGGCCGACAGCTGTTAGGGTGGACTGATGGTTTTTCCCTGAAGACAGGACACGATGAATTACAAATTAAACCCTAAATACATATTAACATGTATGAGTACTCATCATCACTAATACAAACTCGTCAGGGCTTGCCCTCCAGCACATGGGCAGTGTGGTGACTGCCTATACACAGAGCCGGCTAGGATGGGAATAATTGCACTGTACACTAATTACAAAATTACATAAACCCTTGAATGATACATGAAACAAGATGGGACACGAGATAAACACTCACAATAAACACACACATGTGTAAAAACAAGCTTAGATGGCACAGATGTCACTCAATGAAGTTCGTAGTGTACCACATGGGGCAGATTAAATTGCAATATTTCTGTGTGGAAACGGCAAACTAAATTCAGACAAAATATTATTCTTGCTGAGGTAATTATTCTCTTTACGATTACAGTGTGTACAGGCGTGTAACATGCCTGATGGCGATAAAATCAAACATAACTCTGACCGCGTGGTCAAGTACAAAATGCATCAATTTACGTGAAAAATACAGTGAACCCTGAATAAAATTAACATAGATCCCTTAGTAAAATATTGCACATATGATGTTACATAAATAAGCTCCCGAACGCAATGATGGCGTATACAAAGACTTGGCGTCGGTCGGCCACGTGGTTATACGTAATGTTGCCATAAAATATTCACACACGAAAAATACCTTGAAATACATACATGAAAATAAAGCTCTTATAATTGTGTGCATCAATAACGCAGAAGTTACAATGAAATGCCATAATCATATGTGGATGGCACCTGATTCAAATTGCACTGTTCGCGTAACCTCTCCGACATATTTCTCCTCCTTCTCTTTGATTAAGTTAAAATGCCACAAGGGCGCAAGAAATTAATAAAGGAAAAGCATAATGCTGGGGAAAATGTCTGGCAAAAACGTACACAAGCAAAGGTTAACTGGTAAACTAAATTAATTATGGAAACCTAAATCAGTGAACAAAAGTTGTAGTGCATACGTGACAGTGTCTTACCTCGCCAGCTCTCCTCGACAGACTGTCCAGAGACAAGTGTTGCACAGACCAACCATGGCCGCCTACGGGATATACACAAGTGGAAATGCTATGCTCGCAGAGTAAAATATTTAATTATTGAAAATAAAATGGCACAAATTAAATTAAATATTGTTTGACATTCCTATAATATTCAATATTATTTTAGTGTCTCTTTATGATGGGGTTCATGCCGGAATATTAAGTGTTCTTAATCTCGGTGCCGCAGGCACTTTGAATTTTATAACCAAACAATTTAAAATTAGTAAAAACATTTAAAGACATTTTAAACACTGCAAATACAATAGAACACATTTTACACAAAAAATAAAGTTTATACGAAAGTCCAAAATTATTGCACACATGCGTGGTGAGCGCCGTCATGGGCTCTAGTGCCACTGGCTGTTAGCCGGTATCAGCTTAAGTGGAATCTCTACTATTGGCATAAATTATGTTAATTAAGATTAATCATTGACTTGCCTATCCTTGCCAATGGTAATTAATTACTGAAATAATATGAATAACTGGGTCTCAATAGGTTGCCTTATGCCCTACTGCTAAGGTGGATTATGCTCACCATAAAGGAAATATCTGCATTTGGTCTAGAGCTCCTCTAGGTCTGGATGGTAGAGTTGTCCATGGCTTCAGCCTCGCTGAACCTCTGTGTTGTCGGGTCATACAACTATACATAATATTTTTTACTGATTGTCTGGGTTGGGGGAGGGGGGCGCTTCCAATATATATTCCTGAAGGACTAGGTCAGGAGCAGGAGGCACTCTTTATAAAATAATATTAGCGCCTCACTCTTGTCGCTATATCCCATCACTTGTAATGTGTGCGTCCCAGCTCTGGCCGCTACATCATGTTAATGCAGGATAATGTAATTATGAGCATACATATTTTAAAATTTTAATTTTTAAGTTTGTGAACTGGCAATAATACATCTTTGCCAAGTGATGAAGGGCCTATCTGTACAACATAAATTATTTGTGCGTTTGTAATGGGCACACATGTAAAGTCAATAGCATGTATCACAAGAAATAATGGACTGAATAAAATGTTGGCTCTGCGCTTGCATTGTGTAATTTTTATTAGACTTAACTGATATATTGTTCTGTCAGCTGTGGAAATATTATCATGGTTTTAGTATTCCTAAAATTATGTCATGGAAAATGGTAAGATTCTGCCTGGGAAACAGGGAAAAGTCAGGGAATTCCAAAATGGAATTTTAGGGGACATCTTGTTGCACGTGTATGTGTGTTTGGGTATGGGGGGGTTCAATATTTGTGTTGTTCACAGTTGGCAGCCTTGCGAGTACACAACCTGGTGGTGGAGGTGATGCAGGCAGGTTGGGTGCTGAAAATGAATGCAGCAGGAGTCTGCCTAGATGGTAGTACTGTGCATGACTGGTGCCTGCTGTTGGCAAGTGTGCAGACTCCGGGTGTGGCTGCAACGCTGCAGTATGAAGTTGGGAGCAAGCACATATGTGTGATGGAGGCTTCACTCGAGGCACTTCTCCAAGCTAATATAGTCACCAGGAAACCATTTCTCATCGAAGTAAGTGTGTCCCATCAGCTATGCCGTTAGACTAGTCATCATTGCTTTGGGAATATTTTTAAAAAATTTTATAATGTGTATTGCAAGCTAACCACATTGTAAATTATAACTTCCTAAAGCTGCCTGCATAGTTTCAGTTATTGAAACTCATATACATATTAGCGAAAAAATCAGCTCCGGGAAATTCTGGGGCTGAAAATCTGATTGTATGCATATGCCAGGATTAAGGATGATTGTGAAATTTGTTGTAAAGGCAGACAATAAGGTTAGTATTGGTATCAAAACAGTATCATCGTAAACTAGGTTTACTTTGCACTTGCTGGGGTAACTTGCACAACTAAAAATTTTTGTTTGGCATTTGTCGATTCAGAGTAATTTAGCTAGTAGGTATTTAAAAATTTGTATTTTATTTACCCATTTATTGTTAGCCATCTCTTCACCAAATGGCTGCAAAACAAACATTTTGAGTGGTGCAGCATTACCCTAGCAGGTGCAAAGTAATCCCAGTTTACGGCATGTTGTGTTCCTGAGCTGTCTAGCTGAGCTCGCATGCACTTACCCTTTCCCCTACATTTCATGTCATGTCGTCACACGGCTGGGGCTCACTGCGGTCAGCAACTAAAATGTTTATATAATGTCAGTTTTTTCCATGCGTGGCTTTTGTTTGGTGGCTTTAAAATGTGCTGCAAAGTGCAGGAAAACTTTTGAAAATGTCCGACACTGTTGTGCTTAATACTAGATATTATTTAAATAATGTTTGACATTATTTTCACATATACTGACATTGTTTTTTTTATTCATTTAGCATCGATTTTTTTTAAGTTACAGCATTTTTTGCAGCTAACTTAAGTTAATAATTTACATTTTAGTCACTGAAATATTTAATGTAATATCAAGCAAATGGTGAAGAAGTATTAACAAAATTTTGTGTACTATTTAAATTGGCCTAAAACTGTGCTACTGAGATATTTTAATTTACTAATTTTATGAAGTGAGCATCCCAAAACTTTACTGTAATGAAAAACTTTGAGAGAATAAACTAACATTTTAATTTCTGAAATGGGCATTATTGTGAAATACTTTCAACCATTACTAAGGAAATACATGCTGCTTTTAAATTGATGCTCTTAATAGTGTTTATTTTGGGTAGTACGATCATAAAAAATAACAGATTTATTATAAAAATGGAACTTTAAATTTCAAAAATCTTTCCAGAGGAAAGAAAAATGGATATAGAAATAGCCATAAAACTTTTTTTTTTTGAGGTAATGAAGAAATTTTTTCCCACTAAATGAAGAAATAAGGATATGTGCAAAAGTTGAAGTCTGAAAAAAATAATAGCATTTCTTGGAATATCTCTTAAAAAAAAAAACATGAATCAGCAACCATCCTAGCAACCTAGCATCTTCTCTCGCTTTCCCCTCTTTTTGTCTCTCTCATGCGCGCACCTTCCTTCCTCCCCATGCATGCTTTTTGGAGGGGAAGCTGTTATCTAGCAAAAGAAAAAGCACGTCTTCTCTCTCTCTCTCTCTCTCTCTGCCATGCGCGCTTGCCTTCACACACTGGCCGCAGAACAAATAAACTTCACCTGGTGAACATAGAAATTTTATCAAGATTTTCCTTTACTAAAAAATAGTTGCACCTGTCATCACTAGTATTACAAAGCAAATGGTTTCGCCTGGAAATGTTACGCAATACATTTTAACAAGGCATGATTATTTGCAAAGATGTTTTCCTTTGCGATTAAAGGTCTTTTTTCCCATAAGGTTGGTGTTTCATTGTACCTGACGTAAAATCAAAATTATTTTATAACTTAATATTAATTTAACTCAATGGGCAGCATCTTTGCGAATAAAATTATATGTCCAGAAGTATATACTTGACCTCCCCTTGTTGCCAAAAATTGTTTTAACATTGAGTGACTTGTATTACCAAACTTAAAGATCATTTTCAGTAGCTTCTTGCAGGGAAATCAGAGGATTTATATTAATTTATTTCAATAGACATGTGTCTTTTGAATAAACTGTTAAAATGTAAGAATCTATTCAACATTTTTGGTCGTCTAATAATGGGTAGGCACCAAGCCCAAGTACAGTGTAACTCACAACAAGGAAAATAAGCGAACTTGGTTTTGAATGATTAATTATTAAGGTCTGTGAAGAAAAAAATTTTTTAATCACCTTATTTATTCATTTCTGTCTCAAAATTACAAGTTTTTTGTGGTGAAATATATCTAATTACTTTAAAAGACACACACATTTGCCTCTCACGCAAGATGTTGGTAACATGTAGCAGAGTGGAGGGATAATCCTCCCTCCACTTTCCCTTCTCCACCGTCAGCCATCACACACTGTCCGATCAATAAATTTTCTGCTCACTCTCAGCTGATCGATTGTACGCGGGACATTCAAAATTTGACTTGCATTCTGTATCATATTATTTTAATTTTCGGAGGGTTTGAAAGATTTAGGTCAGCTTGCATTTGGTGTCAGATTACAATCAATTTTACATGGTATTTTGAGATGTTATATTCCTTATTTAATCGAGTTTAGGTAAAATGTTTTTCAATGTATTATTTACAGTACAGTAATATTTTTTCTAAAATTCCTTTTTATATTGTTTTTACTAGCTAATATTTATTCACAGATTATCCACAGATACTGTACAGCTCTCATCATACTCAAAACAACATCTAATAAGTTCGGAAGTTGTATTTTATTGATGTACATGTCAGAACCCTAATCTACTGAAATCCAGGATGTATGGAAATTTTTTGACAGTCCCCTGAAAAATGGTAGATAGACTGTAGTTAAATGCTACACTTGAAGGCAAATTCAGAGCTTGTTGTGTGGAAATAAGAGTTATATGGTATTCTGAGTTCATTACAAGTGTTCTGTCAGCAAGTGCATTTTTTAAAATTACTGACTCATGACGCTTTGGCAACAATTGTATTTTACCGACTTAAGCTCATCAGTAAGCATAGCGCTGCATCTGATTTCAACCGAGTTTATATTGTTGACCGCCACAAGAAGTCAAGAGATTTTACTGTTCGCCATGGTAAGAATAGATGTTCCAGCCCGCATTTTTTATTATTCACTGACCCACTGAGACTATGTATCAAGGCACGGAGTACCACAGCATGAAATAATTTTGGGGGGTGGTAATGAGTATTTGTATTGTCACTAGTAGTACATCGTTCACAAGTCACAGTATGGAAGGATAGAAAAGGAAAAGATAGAAACTATTTACGTAAATTTACCCACATACACACACAAATTTACAATAAGTCAACACAATAGTCATATGAAAATTGCATAACTGTATCATTTGAATATTTTACATTTTAAATTTGTAAATATAACAATATTTTCGCATATGTAAGCTAATCACCGCCACATTTTATTACACTAAGAAGGTAACACATTTTAATTATTTCACATATATATATACGGTACCATATCAGTTTTGGTAACAACGAATTTTATGAGAAACGTTTTAAGTCAATTAAATGTCCATTAAAGTCCAGGTGTAGACCTACAAATTCTATAATACATAATTGACATTCCTCAGACACATGACTAAAGTAACTGTTAAATGGTTAAAGTATGAAAAATGCATTTGAATATTTTACTAAGCAGAGCTACTGGTGTTCATTTTTGGAACTATGTATTTGACTATTTGTTTCCCCCAGTTTATTCAGGAAGCATAGTTTTGATATATAAGATGTAATCATATGTGTGGTTATTAACATATAAATAAATATAATGATTGCCATTTTAATGTAGGGTGTAAAAAATGTGTGTCATGTGGGTAAAAACAAAGACATTTTGATAATAGGGTTTAAAAAAATGGGTTTCATTTTGGGGAGGGGGGACTGCAGCCCCCTCAACCCTCCCTCCCTGGATACCCCACCCCGCCACTTCATGCCGTTAGATGGCTACACCAGTCTCTTCGCCGCCTCCTTCATTCGCCAACCCGGCCGGTGACTTCACTCCTCCATGAAGTTATGCAATCGCAACCCCCTCTCTTCAGCTGCAACCCCTCGCCCATGAGCTCACCAACCAATGACAGCAGAGAGTGGACTCAGCCAGAGTATAAATAGTTGGCTGTGACATTCGCTCAGGATCAGTCTTCATTCCTTCACCACGCTTGCCGCAGAAGGAACTGATCAATCTGCATGATCCTGTCTTACCCTACTTAACCTTCTCCGCATTTGTGCCAAAGAAGCCAAACCGCATCATTGTCTACACACTTTGACACTACGGCCTCTTTATAGGACAATAATTGCTTAGGGAGTTTAGACCAGTTGAAGTTGTTCTCACAGCGCTCGTCTACCCCACCCTTTGTCTAGCTTAGGACCAGGTCTTGGAGAGCGAAGGTTAAAGCTTCCCTAAGCTCTTACCTATGTAGGAGGTAGTGCGACACACATGTAACATGGAATAAGCAGTGTTAAACTGACTCCGGAGTACCACCTTCTTGTAGGCTTTGCAGCTATTCTAGTTGACCTCAGTCCGCTGAGAGAAATGCAGGTGATGCCGGGTACACACCGTTGAAAATCCACACACACTAGCAATAACCAGTCTTTCTGCATACCATGGTAGGCAGAATGGTAGAGCCAGTACATAGGTACTCTGCTTTTCGAGTTCAGCTTGTTGGCTTGGGCGCCATAGAGGCCATTCCCTAGGTTGGGAAGACTTGAAATCGTGACATACGTTCACGTGCAGGGACTATTGACGACGAGGCTTGACTCCCAGTGTTCACAGCGTTTATGCACCTAACATTAAGCTCAGGTTCTGTGTCGTCTACTAGTACCAGTCACTCTGCTGATCCCCAAGGATATATTCCAGGTACCAATACGTCAGAGTGAAGAAATCCACTCTTCGCTTGCTGAGTGGCTCAGTTAACCGGATCAGTCACAGACGATTTTTACTGCTTACTTCCGACTTGAACCAGTTGCTCTGCTTCCGCTGGCATTAACAATCGTCAGAAGTCAGTTCTCCAACGTACCTGCCGCACACGTACACCCCACTGAAACCAGTCACCCCTAGTCCATTCGCTGTGCCGTCAACAGCAGTGTCTAGCAGTGCAACAAACGGCCGCATGAGGGCAGCGCTACGGGAGAGTGCAAGCTTAATGTCCACGTGTGCATGAGTGTTGTCTTTTTTATTTATATGTTTACTTTTGCCATTGCCTTTTCAAAATTAATATTTTGTAGTATTTGACGCCATTGGGTGAGACACGAAATGAATGATGACACAAATACTTATTGGTAATTTGGGCACCAGCGTTGTTTCCCAATCACCGCACTTTTGAGACTCAGGGTTCTCAGGGATGTTGTGGGTTCTGTGTGTCCATCTCACCCATGCGTACTTACAAACATGATGGCAATACTAAGCTTTTAATAAAATCACTGAAATAAACAATTGATAAGCATGTGGCTAGGACACTGTCACTAACAAAAAAATTGAGTTCACTGTAGACTTGTTTTTATTGATATTGTTTATACACATCAACGTGCCAATGAAATGGTTATCTCGGTCATGACTAGCCAATTCTGCTTGGGTGCTTCCCAGCCCATAATTAATCTAGCGCACGCCTAAATGGATGATCTCATCGAGGTGCGTGAAAGTACAGCGTTCACAAGGGAATAGGGCCGACAGCCGCTAGGGTGGAATGATCGTTTTTCCCTGAAGACAGGACACTGTGAATTACAAATGAAAACCCTTAATACACATTAACATGCATGATTACTCGGCATCACTAATGCAAACTCATTGGAGCTCGCCCTCCAGCACGTGGTTAGTGTGGTGACTGCCTATACACAGAGCCGGCTAGGATGGGAATAATTGTAACGTACACTAATTATACAATTACATAGACCCTTGAATGATACATGAAATAAGATGGGACACGAGGTGAATATTCACAATAAACACACGCATGTGAGAAAACAAGCTTAGGTGGCGCGGATGCAGCTGAATGAAGTACGTAGCGGACCACGTGGTACATGTGAAATTGCAATATTTCTGCGTGGAAACGGGAAACAAAATTCAGATAAAATATTATTCGTATTGAGCAAGTGGTTATCTTTATGATTAGTATTATTACAGGCTTGTAACATGCCTGATGGCAGTGAAATAAAACATTACTGTGCCCACTTGGTCAAGTACAAAAAGCATCAATTTACGAGAGAAATACATTGAACCCTGAATAAAACTGACATAGAACACTGAGATAAATTATTGCACATACAATGTTAGATAAATAAGCTCTTAAAACGCAATGATGTTGTATGCAAAGACTTGGCTTCAGTCGGCCAAGTGGTTATACGTGATGTTGCCGTAAAATATTAAAACACGAAAATTACCTTCAAATACATAAATAAAAATAAAGCTTTTAAAATTGCATGTAGCAATTATGCAGAAGTTACACTGAAATGCCATAAACATGGGCAAATGGCGTCTGATTCAAAATGTGCAGGTCGCGTGACCTTTCTGACATCTTTCTCCTCCTTCCCCTCGATTAAGTTAAAAATGACACAAGGGCGTAAGAATTAGTTAAGCGGAAGCATAATGCTGGGGAAAATGCCTTGGAAAAAACGTACGCAAGCAAAGATTAACTGGTAAACTACATTGACTATGGAAACCTAAATCAGTGAACAAAAGTTGTAGTGCATAAGGAACAGTGTCTTACGTCACCAGCTCTCCTCAACAGACTGTCCAGATACAAGCGTCGCACGGACCTACCATGGCCACCTACGGGGTTCACATAAGCGGAAGTGCTATGCACGCAGGGTGAAATATTTTTTATTGAAAATAAAATGGCACAAATTAAATAAAATATTGTTTTACATTTTTATAATTTTCTTATGAATTTTAATATTATTTTAATGTGTATTTGTGATGGCGTTCATGCTGGAATATTAAATGTTCTTAATCTCAGTGCTGCGGGCACTTTGAATACTCATAAGCAAACAATTAAAATTAGCACAAACACTTTAAAACATTTGAAGACATAATAAACACTGTAAAGACAATTTAACACACTTTACTCTAAATTAAAATTTATAGGAAATTTCAAAATTATTGGTCTCTTTGCGCACGTGACACATGAGCGCCGTCATGGGCCCTAGCGCCGCTGGCAGTTAGCCAGCATCGTATTTTTGTTTTTATTACTTATGTGCAATGTTTTTGATAGTATCGGGTCTTTGTTTAAGTTTTCAATTTTCATTGCTTTTTTCATTCATATTGTTTAGTGCATTATTATTCCTGTGAAATGTTTTCTTACTTTTTATGTCAGTGGATATGTAATTAATAGAGATCATATTCATGCATGGATCCCCCAAAACATAAGACATAACGGGATGGCAACGTGGTCGTTATTCAAATTTTCTTTTGTTTTAGATTGAAGATATCTTTCCTTGAGTGTTTTTATATGTAAATGAAACCACACAATTTTCATAATAGAATTACGTAAGAAACATTACAGACAGTGGTCACAAAGCCATGGAAGCTCCACGTAAAGAAACCACCATTTTGAGGTTAATGTTACGTCAACAACATAAGTTTTAAGTGTTACATATTTTTATATTTTATTGCCAATGGTTATTTTTTAATAAAGTTGAAAGCGTTTCCTTGTGCCATCATCTGATCAGTGTTACGTGTGTACATTTCATTTTGTCAATCATCAAGTTTAGTAAGTAATAGTAATTTTTTATAGTTACCCAGGAATGCCGTTCTAGGCAGCCGGCTTACCGCATGAGCCAAGGCAGTAGCGTCTTTGCACTTGGGTGGGACGGTCGTCCGTGTGCGGCCCCTCCAGCCTACATTATATTCATCAGACCATGTAACTGCAATAGCATAAATTTTTGCGTAATGGGACATGTGATTTATTAGTTTCAACTAGAGGGAGCGCTGTAACACACCCAGTTCATATTTTACATGACTGGGACATAACTTTCACCTATAATCATGTAAATATTTCACGCCTACAGTATTGGAGTACTCTGTACTGACAGGTGAATTTTTGTACATAAGTGCCTCTTCGGAGGGTTTCAGTAAATGAATCATTGTGTCAAATGGAATTGTGCACATATTTATTTCATCTTCTGCTTCTCGACCGAATTACCTGCTTTCACGTAATTTTTTGTAAGGTGTTCAGATGGCCTATAACAATCTCACGGGAGTGAGAAAAGTGTTGGTAGAGACTAAACAACTTCCACTAGCCTAGGCAGTAAGGATTATAGCAGCAACATCATCAACAAGATGGATCATCAGAAGGGGCCACTTTTTCCAGTGTTTAATGTATTTTGTGACCAAGTGTGTTTACATGCATTCATAAGTGTAAGCTCCTTTAGACCTGTTGGTCCTACTGACAAAATTTGTCCTACTTCATTTTCCTTTCCTTAGCATTTTGATGGAGTTTTTGAGGCCAGAAGATACTGGCAGAACGTGAACTTTTGGCATTAAGATAGCCATTGTTCCCGACCAGCAGGGAAACTGTGATTTTGGGCGACGCACCATCTATCACTGCAGCCGAGGGGGAGTGCGTCATCTGCCTCCCATATCTCGCCGCGCCAGTGAGACCACCCCTCCCACACCACACTGTGCAGAACCACCCATCCCATGCTGCACCGTCTGGGTGAATGCAGTGTAGTCACGTTGCCCACGGAAACAGCAGCTACAGCCGTGTTGTGCATCTGCACCAGTCAACATATCTGCGCCAAACTAAACAACAAAAAGGGCTTTCAGTTTGACACAGACTGTAATGTGTTAAGTGTGCAAGAAATTCAAGTGTGTTAGTAAACTTGCTGGTGGCCATCCCACATGCAACTGTTCATCAGTGCCTAACTCATTTTCCACAGCATGGCCACAATTAGCCATGCACAACCAGTGCCAAAAGGATACATACCAAGGAACCGGGACCTGCACCGTATCTTGTCAGAGTTGTTCGTGTCGGTACCATGAGGAGTGCATGATGGCGGATAACTGGAAAGCCTCATATCAACATGACAAATGTATTCTTTGCAGTATGCACAGAGCCATTGCAAAACAAACACCACCCGCAGCGATTTCCAACATGCCTAAATTCATGTTCGCCACTACCACGCAGCCGAACCAGTGTGAAGCAAGCACGTGTGGCAAGCAGCAAAATTGGTACAGAGACAGCTCCAGTGACATACCAAATGAAAGCCGATAGCCTTATCCAGAGTAAATAACGTATTCAGACAGGGAACAGCAACAAAATTTTGGGATGCAAAATTTCCACACACAAAATCAGCCTACATTATTTATCCATGCTGCAACAAGTGCTATCACCAGTGCCCCATCCATCACTGCAAAATGAACAAAATAAGCTGCCAGCACTAGTACACATTTTGAAAGCCACAGCACCCCTTTCCAGCGCTGGGAGCAAGCTGTCTGGGCTCAACTAGCCATGACTCGATGCCATGCCCACCTCAGCATTAATAAACAACACGCCATGTAGCTAGCCGGCAGAATCGGTACCGGCCACAGCTGATGCGCTGACACAGCATGCAACTCTGAGCAACAGTGAGCCAACTCCAGCCGCACTTCACAGTACTGCAGCGGACTGCGGGATGCAATCACAGAGGTCACATCCACCCTATCCCTGCAGATATTGCCTAGTGACACGGTACTACTAGCACAGTGAGTGCCGTAACCAGCCAAGGATAAATCGCCAAAGCATCAGGAACACAGTGACATGATACAAACAAGTGAGTAACTGTTAACCTATGCAATGAATTCCAGTGCAAAGTCATTCATTCAATACCAACCAAGTGCTCACTGTTCAGAACATTCCAATCACCCCAGCATCCAATGCGTGTGAAACCACAACATGCCACATCATGTTAGCACCACGTGTGGACGACAATAGCCCAGTAGGGAAGATACATAGTTCATACGTGAAGCATGCGCAATCGCCGCTACGCCAGCAGAAACATAAACATTAATTGTGCAATAACAGGCAATGGGCATGCAGGCAATTGAGTGTGCTGGTTTGCCGCATTTTGAAAGAAAAGTGTGAATTTAGTGCGCCATGCCTCATTTGTAAACATTATCATAATCATTTCACACGTCCAAAACGAACGTGTCTGCGCGTAAAAATCAAAGTGTTCAGACTACCAGGGCTAAACAAAGTGATGTAAACATTGTTACATTTCAACCCAACATGACATTTCAAATTCTCTGCAAGTCAAATTCATTTCAACATCACTCACGCTTATTATTTTGGAGCTGACAGTGTGCGCATTATCTGCCACGTGTGTTTGTGTACATTCGCCCCACCTCATCGATCGTTCACATAGCATGAAGCGGGCAGCGGGTCACCCCTCTTCCCCCTTCCTCTCATGGTCTCAATTGTCGAGTGCTTATCAACATCACTCTTTAGTTTCCCTGCTCTCTATTAGAACCATTAATGTTTCTTGTTTTATTACCATATCTTTTAGCTTCTTCGTTTGTTATGCTTGTACGCGACCTACAAAATTTTTGAACGCGTCCCTTCCTATCACATTTGAAACGTGTGACACCTACATGTACTTCCTTTTTCATTTCCTTCTTAAAACAGCATATGTCAACCGTATGCCCTAGTTTGTTACAATTACCACTTGTATTATCTTTACCTTTCATGCATGCCAACATGCTGCGCAGCGCAAATGCACGCTCTACAGGCGACTTCGCCCCATCTCGAGCCAAGGAGAGCTCGGGGCACGTCAGTAACAGTGGCAAAGTAATTTCACATATTGAGTAAGGAGACTCCACGTGTTGGACAGCCGCATACATAAAAGTAATTGACGTGTTTAATTAAATTATAAAATGTACAACCCGCCCGAAATCCCGCATGCAAGCACCACCCCCACAATTAAATAAAATATTTTTGACAAACCACTACCCTACAGGTAGCTGTAGAAGAAATTCCATCAAACCATGAGATGGCAGCACCCCTGCGAACAAGTGACATCACATCCCACCAGCCTCAGAAAGAGGTGTTTTAATTTGTCGTCGCCTCCAAGCAGGGAGATAAGAAATGAGCGGCGCTGCTGCAACCCCTGATTTACCCACCCCTGCATTGGAAGGCTACTCTACCTACACTCCCGAAAGATCGCTGATCAAGGAATTTTTTAGTATATAAGGAAGTCCAGAACCACACTCAAGCAGAGACGCTGGGCTCACTGGCCGCATAGGGCAGTGAGTACTCTCTGGTCTGCGGAAGACCTCTCTCACCTCTCATCAGCCTGCGACATGGCTCAACCTCTAGAAACTTGCAAGAACACTTCAATCTACCGTTGCAGACTGCAAAGGCTGCACCTCCCCTGCAGCTCTGAAAAGGCTTGCCCACCACTGCACCAGCTGACCGTGAGGGCAGCACACCTCCAGAGGTAATCCCACTTCCAGCACCCTGCACCCCAGTCAACTTCCGTAACTCCACGGTAGAAGGTTATCGCACCTTAGTTTAGCCTCTGGATAAATTCATTTAAATTGGGACGCTGTAAAATTGTGTAATTTACCGCAGATTAATTTCTGCATATTTTACTAATTAATGACCAGGCTCACCTTTGCATGTTTCAGTGTCTTAAATTATTTTCTTATTTTTTTGCTAGTTAATTAATTCTTGTATTGTTTAGCATGGACTTTCCACATTTCGTGAGGAAAGTACGTAAACTTAAAAATTGTCCATTTACCGTTATTTTCACTTCAGTCCCTCAGTCAATAGCATTTCAGTTTCCAGCATGTTAGTACAGCTTGTGCCAGGTTCAGTAATTAAATCCTGCTGGAGACTAGCCGTGAGGTGCACCCAACTCTATAGGAGACGGAGCTTATGAAAAGCCTTAGTCTGCAAACGACAAACCGAAGCTCCTGGGTTTCTGGTGTTCCCGCGTCTACCTCCAGTGATGCCCCAATACCAGACTGCATGTCTGCACATCAAGGCCTTGGGTGTGACTGCACAAGCCACTCCCCCAGGATTGCACATCTGCAGAAAGGTCAGGGGATAGATCAGATGTATGATAAGAAGGGTGGATTACAGTACCATAGACGATGTAGAGAACGTTGGGATTTAGAAAGAACTCTCAAAGCCAACCCCGCTAGTGACAACACAAGCAAGGTAGATTCCTCACGACTGGAGACTGAACACATACTTCGGTCAAACTCGCCTCTCTTACCTCCCACACAAGAGTCCCGTACGATCATTTATTAGGTGCGTGTTGGCCAGAACGCGAACCCGGAAGGGACTTGCCATTCGCAGTCTAAGACTTTGACCCCAGTAGCAAGTGTTACCCCTGCCGAGGTAGTTCCAGAGAAGGCCCCCATTAATTCTTGTTTAATAAAGTTGGCTTCAAGGAAAATCATCCAGGTTTGACTCCCGCCTAAGGTCATCCCCAAACCTTGTGCAAACCCCTTCCCCACCAATTATATTACCGTACGCCAACCTACGAGGCCTCTGCGGATAGCCTTGTATCTCCGGCCAGATCACCCATCGCCACTGTCACCCACAGTTAAATTCCATTCTCTTAATTTTACCACACATACACCCAGGGACAGCTGGCACCCCACCTGTTGGCAACTCTAATTGTAAGAACAATCTGTCTCCCTGGGCGGGAATCAGTCGTCATTCACCTCACTCTGGGGTTTGACTACCCTCTCGTCCGACAAACCGAGGAGGGTGATCAGCACCCTAACCTCTACACCCAGAAAGCAAAGGAAAAGCGGGCATCACCTTTAAAATAACATGGTACAGATCCTACTTGTGCCTTACTGTTATGTTTTTTTCTTTTGAGATTTTATGCTACTTTGTTCCTCAAGAGATATCTCAACTACTTTGCACAATCCCTTTAACTCGGTTCCTCTACTACGCACTATGGTTTGGATTCTAGCATGATACAAGCCTTGTATGAAACACACTTTGGATAACTGATAAATAAGAGCTTGAGCTCCACTCATATAGTCTCATTTTGCAACCCTTGTGGTTGCCTCCTGTAGATCTGATACTAAACTATCAATTCTACTTCCCCAAACCGCAATTAATTAGTTCCTATCTTCTCTGAAGTAAAAATCTTTCATACATAATAATCTAAAGTATGACGTATAAAATTCTCCTCTAATAAAATTTCTTTCACGCCTTCCCATGTGTCAGTGTTACTTGTGGCTAATAATTTAGTTTTAGCTTGACGTGTGTGCTATGGGGTGTGACTATCCTAGAAGGTAGTATGGTAACATTGACTGCCAAGCCCAACTTAGCCTACCGCTGTAAATACTATACCTTCAATTAGGCCTAGGAGGTGTTAGGGGTTTTGATACATCATTCGGCCGCTTGGGGACAGGTTTACAATTTTTGCCTTGAGGGGAGTCAAACCCCAGAATGAGTCGGATAGAGGTGTCTTCCCGCCCAGGGAGCATGATCCTCCTCAATATTATGGTTGCCAATATGCGGGGGGATGCCAGCTTTCCCAAATGGATGAAATAGTTAGAGGTTTAATCTAATGTTATGATGGGGGTGCGTGGTCTGGCAGACGAGACTTTAGCTGGGCGAGTAGGTTGATGGGCTGGAACAAAATCTACTGAGGGACATGTCACACGTCTTTAGCAGACTGGGGGTTGGGCTGGCTGTGATGTCACAAGGTCACAGGGGTGCTGCCATCTCTCGTGATTGCAGGAACTTCTTCCAGAGGCCAGACACGAGTAGTAGAATTGTCAATAATTAAAATTCCAATTGCGGGGGTGCCTTTTGCATGCATAATTCTGGGCGGGCAATAGGGATTGTAATTACGCACGTAATATACAATGATGTGATTGGCTACCCAGGCTTCTGTGCTTCTTAGCGCAATACATTTATTTTGGATTGCTGCTTATATATTCCATCCCGTAGTACACATGGCTCGTAGATGGGGCGGAGTCGTCCATAGAGCGCACAGTCACGCTGCGCAGCATTCTGACATGCGTCAAGCTTCTCCCGTATGTTTTGCTGTAACAAAATATAACAACTTATCATGCTCTTCTGGGTCTACTAGCTCAAAAGCATACTCATTATTTTATACAATTTCTCTTAATTTATTTTTACTGCCTGCAAAAGGTTCAGTGATTAATGTGATCGCATCTGTTACACATACAAATTCACTATCTCTAGGCATTTTGAAACGTTGCTAATTATAACTCTTTTTACAATTTCAACTGCAATACCTATGCAAACTTTCACTGCCTGTGCAATCCGTTTTATCCACAAGTACCAACTTACTTGCTATAATGCAAATGTCGTGCAAGTTTCTATTGTTTTCAAGGCTTCTTTTCTTCTAATTCTTGTAGTCTGACTCGTTGCTCGAGGCTCTTATTCGTCGATCTGTATGCAATGTCGGTTCCTTCTTTACTGGAAGCATTGGCAGCAAACACCGAATGAGTAAATACCACTGCTACTCCTTTACGACGGTTTTCCGATCTCTGCGCCTGTTAACTCTTCTTGTCATCGATCTTCCAGCGATTCTCAAAGTTCTTCTATGATGTTCCTTCCGTTGACTCACAAGGCTTACCTCTCTTCTTATCGCCGGTCTTACGGTGATTCTCAAAGTTCTTTCATGATGTTCCTTCCATCGACTCACAAGTCCTACCACTCTTCTTATCGTCGGTCTGTGGGCAATTCTGTAAGTTTTTCTGCATTTTTCCGTCCATCAACTCACAAGGCACCCCACACCTGACACCAGTTTTCTTGATGTGCCCTAGAAGTATGGTTATTATTCTAGTCACAGCTTTGGAGAAATATCTTATACTGTTGTAAAAGGTTACTGCCCTGTTCTCTCGTTGTAGTTCTCAGTAAACACCAACGAACTAGCTCAGTGTGAGTTGGAGACTTTGAATACGTAATAATGAAAGTTTGTTGATACCAGGAGTCTCAATAAATAAAATAAGTTAAAATGTTTACTGGAGATTTTTTGTCGTCTCAGCAGAACAAACTATTGACACTCACAGCTGCCAAACAAAAAAGTACGTGACGGAATGGCAGCCTTCATAAAACAAAACTTCTCACTTCAAGAGTTATGAAGATGAGAGAGAATCATTACTTTTCTCTCACGGCACACTATTGACTTCTTGCACCGACAGAAAATAAATTTAATAGATATTTTAAATGTCTGACATACAAAAGAAAGTTAAAGCCGCGGGCGCTGGTCGGTGCAAGTCACGTGATCACACGTTGCAGGCTGTCCGACTGACAGCTGACAAATGATCATGCTGCGATGAACTGTTGTGATACCCGAGAAATGTCGCGCTTCCTTCTATATTGGTAGAAAGTTTCCTCATTTAAAACATATTGTTTTCGAGCAGTCGGTTATGTCAGCCAAAGGTGACCTCTGTTATTTTCCTCATTTCATCATGTCGTGCCTTGCGGTGGTGATGCTTTTAGTTTACTAACCCAGTGAAAAGGAAAATATGCACTATCGTCCTATGATGTCTGTTGTTGACATCTGTTACTACTGATGAAATGAGGAAAGAAATGTAGTTACAAATTTGGAAACACGAAAATATATGAAATACAAATAAATTGTCATTGCCATGACCTTTCACATATTACATGAATTACTATCCTTGACTGAAATATAGACAGTTGAAATACTTCCTGAATATACAAATTATATATATCTAGCTGCAATGCTACATAACCCCCCTCGGTTTGGGGAAGATTTAGAAGAAACCTGTCCCAAATTGAAACCTACATGGATGTCGTGTATCAAGGCTGGACTGCAATTCCATCTCAAAAATTTGACTGTTTACATGGTTATACATTTTTACACAGTAAAATTAGTCTACATTACATGTCTTGAATTAAATACCATAGTACCTTCACCTTCAGTTTTTGTTTACCTGATCATACACTTCACATACAAAGTTTCCATGAAATTAATAAGAATTAGTTACAAACATTTAGTGCACATCATGTATATCTTTCAATGTCATTACAATGTTACATTCACTTTCAGTTTGAGTTTAGGTACACAATTCATTAGTTGCTGAATGGTTCAATACTCAATACGTAGTTTACACAAAATTCCCTAAAATTATGATCATCATATTTCAAATTATTGTTCGCAATATTTATATATTTTATTTGAAAATAATTTATCATATTTTATTATGTTTAGTTTAAACAACATAGATTTAATTATTTTAAAGATTCTATTTTCCATCTAAAGTTGAGGTTGTACCACCCACTACACATGCCATGTTGCTTCTAGGTTTACTCGATATTACTTTAATTCCTAGTTTGGATCAGCACACAAAAAAAAAAAAGGCGATCCAGTCTTGCACCAAAAATTATAAAAACCACTGCCACATTTACTTTAAACATTTTAATATCTAGGTCAGTGTTAACAAAATGGGACTCAAACCTGTCACACCCAAAAGCTTACTCTTATTGCTAAGATCCAAGGACATTATGCACACTGGAGCAACCTTTCCACACTTCATCTCTATGTTCTTAAAAATTAACACACCACACCTCAACCTTTATTCGTTGTCAAAAAAGAAACACTTTTCATGCTAATTATAATCTTTGATTTAACATACACTGTTAAATTTAAATAATTTTCATTTACTTCAAAACTATCCTTCTATTGCAAAAAGATTATATTTTGAACATCATAATGGGAGAAATATAAATAATACCCATTTTACACAAGTTCACACTCAATCATTATACTGAAGTACGCATTTAAACTGTGTTTTCTTGGTTTAAAAATTAAACTGTAACATACCTCAACATTTTTCAAAATCAACATGTAATAAGCATCAACATACGAGCGATCTTTCTTGAGAATGATCTAAATACATTTACAAAAATCAAAAAATAGTTCATAATGTTTTTCCATTATGACACAAAACATAATGTGCTTTGATTTGATTACAATACACCCTTACTTTCAATTACAATAAAATAATAAAACACAGCATTATTCACTTCATTTAAGCTTGTCATTCTCCTAATTAAATCTTTATGTTTGATGCATAGGTACAGTCAATTATGAAACTTTTTAGCACTCATTTTAAATTATCACTTTTAATAATCACTAAACTTTCCAATCCCTTTCATATTAGAAAATCCTATAGTTGTAAATTTATATCATCTTACTCTTCTTCACAAAAGACATTACTTCACTCAATTTTATGTTGTTCCAGGAACAGTATTACCCTCGGTCAAAATGTCATGATGGCAAATATTTATTACAAAAGAAATTTAATTTATAAGCCTAAAACACATTCTTCAGATTAATCATAATATGCCTAACTAGCCTTAACAAATTTAACTGCAACAAAATAATCACGTTACTTTCTGTTAACAAATTTCTCCAAGTTCAATTTAAAAAATTAATATAGTATAAACTGACATTATATTAATAAACACTAACAGAATCAAAACAACTGATCTCACATTTGGTCTCCCACTAAACTCATCAAGGTTTGTTAACCTACATCCTTTACCTAGTATGCGCTTACATTAAAATAACAATTACAAGTAGGCCTATGTAGTTTATACCTTTACATGTTTACCAATATTATATAATTAGGACAACTTTGTCTCGTTTATACACCATAACCCAAACATTAGGTAAGATCACACCCTATCCTACAGTTTCATGTTGCTCCTAAACCCCCAGGGCTACGAGACATGCCAGTTGGCATTGTGTTTTTACATACATTGTTATCTACTACTGCTTCAACTTTAATTTATATAAAAATAATACATTATAAATAAAAATAACATCATACGAATTGACACTACTTAATCATATAGGGTACATGAGATCACAGACACTACTGTGGTTCTTCTTTCTCTTCCTTATCATTCTCACTTTACACAATTTTCTCTTCTTCCTAACACATTTCCTCGCAACATATTTCACAATTTCTTTACAACTAGACCTCATGACACTACATTTCTTTTTTCTCTTGTAAGTTTTCTTTATCCCCCTAATCATGCCTTTATTTCTCTTTTTTTTTTTTACATACAGTTTCTTTTCTGAATAACTCATGAATCTTAAACAAGTTCAGCACTTTATTCAAAATTGTCACTGTTAAATTTACCTAATACACAACCATTATTGTTTCTTTTTAACCCCCCACTTTCAGAATGATACTTTGTTACTGTGGTTTTGGTATCAGCAGTGGCACTACAAATATTTGAAAGCACCCTCCATTGGTGAAAAGTACAGCTGAACCTAACCTAAAATTCAATTTATTGATGGTTTTTTGGGGATTAACCCCCTCAATTTCCTGTTGTACTACATGAATTTCATTTGCTTCAATTTCTAAATTATAGCAGTTGTACTCTATAATTTCCATTTTATTTTTACAATCATGCTCTACAGTGTCTATTTTAATTTGGCAATTTACAACATTGCTTTGATCTTTTACAACTTTACTTCCACTATTAAGGACATTTGGCAATTCTACAGAATAATTTTCACCCTGACTTGCATTAGTTACACATTCTTCCCCAACCTCTCACAATTTGACATTAAGGCAATCTTTAATTCTGAAACAACTTTTTTATTACTGTCTAATTTACTCTGCTTATTGTTAATTTAAAATTGTTAAAGTCATTTAAATGCTTGTCAAATTTCTCTTGAAATTCCTGAGATTCCGCCCTTTGTTCTGTAGCCAGTTTTATGAGGAAGCTAATTGCTCACTAATTCCAGGTGCCTCTGTGCTCCGAATTTCACCATTTGTATTTTCAAGACCTGAATCATTTCCAAGCCTGGAACCTGGAGGGCTCGCTTCCACATTGGACATGATGAACTACTTTAATATTTAACCTGTATTATTACACTAGGGCACAACTAGCCCAAAGTAAACAAATAACAAAAAAATACAATACATATTCAAATATTTTTAACAAAAAAACATGACGTTTCTAATTTACAATCTAGCGAAATCTATGTTTATTGGTACCTAGATGTCTTGTTTGTTAAATGGAAACTGTGGGTGGTGTGTCAACTGTATTCTGTTGTAGGAAGTTGGTTGACTTAGTTTCACTCACCCTGAAACACGAGTTATGAAAACTCCAATGCGCCGACAACAGCTGGGGTTGGCAGGTTCTTGAATGAATAATTGATGACGATGAATGTCAGCACTCTACACTTTACAGGGCGCGTGTAGAAATCCAGGTCGAAACGTCGGGCGTCACTTGTAACAGGTTACAAGCCTGTTCTCTCGTTGTTCTCAGGAAACAAGTTCAGCGTGAGTTGGAGACCTTTGACTACATAATAATGAAAGTTTGTTAATACCAGGATTGCAAATAAAATTAAAGAAATTAATGTCTGGAGATTTATTGTCGTCTTGGCAAAACAATTGACACTTGCAGATGAAAAACAAAAAATAGCCAAGACAGAATGACAGCCTTTATAAAACAAAGATTCTCACTTCAAGAGTTACGAAGACGAGAGAGAATCATTACTTTTCTCTCCCGGTGCCCTATTGACTCCTCGCACCACCGGAAAATAAATTTAATAGATATTTGAAATGTGTGAAATACAAAAGAAGGTTACAGTTGCGGACGCTGGTCGGTGCGAGTCATGTGATCACACTCTGCAGGCTGTCCGACTGACAGCTGACAAACAATCGTGCTGCGACGAACTGTTGTGATACCAGAGAAAGGTCGCGCTTCCTTATATATTGGTAGAAAGTTTCCTCATTTAAAACATATTGTTTTGAAGGAGTCAGTCACATCAGCCAAAGGTGACCTCTGTTATTTTCCTCGTTTCACCATGTCGTGCCTTGCTGTGGCGATGTTTTTAGTTTACTAACCCAGTGAAAAGGAAAGGATGCACTATATATATATCTAGCTGCAATGCTACAACTTTTAGTTTTTGTTTACATAATCATACATTTCACATACAAACTTTGCATCATTGTAAAATACATTGTATTACTTCATCAAGTAAAGTAATCACAATTAGTTACAAAAATGTAGTGCACATCATGTACTGTACTTTTTTTCAAGTCATTACAAAGTTATATTCACTTCGCAGTATTTTTTTTTTTTTTTTTTTTTTTTTATGTAAAAAAAAATTTCTTTCAAATTTGATTACGTTTAGTTTAAACAAAACCATTTTAATTATTTTAAAGTTTTTATCTTCCAGCTAAAGTTGAGGTGGTGCCCACTACACATGCCATGTTGCTTCTAGGTTTGCTCAGTATTACTTTAATTCCTTGTTTGGATCAGCACACAAAAAATATATATAAGGCGATCCAGGCCTGCCCCAAAAACTATATAAACCACTGCCACATTTACTTTAAACATCTTAATATCTAGGTCAGTGTTAACAAAAAAGGACTCAGACCTGTCACACCAAAAAACTTATTCTGATTGCTAAGATCCAAGGACATTATACACACTGGAGCAACCTTTCCACACTTCATCTCTATGTTCTTAAAACTAAACACATAACAACACCTCAACCTTTATTCATTGTCAAAAAAGAAAAACTTTTCATGTTAGTTATAACCTTTGTTTTAACATACACTATGGAATTTAAATAATTTTCATTTACTTCAAAACTATGCTTTCATTGCAAAAAATTACATTCTTTAACATGGATATCGTAAAGGGAGCAATATCAATAATACCCATTTTACATGAATTAACACTCAATCATTATACTACAGTACAAATTCAAACTATGGTTTCATGGTTTTTAAAATTAATCTGCATTATACCTCAACATTTTTCAAAATCAACACGTAATACACATGAACATACAAGCAACCTTTCTTGAGAATGATCTAAATTCATTTACAAAATTAATACAAAAATTAATTCATAATGTTTTTTCCATTATGACACAAAACTTATTGTGCTTTGATTTAATTACAATACACCCTTACTTTCAATTACAATAATATAATAAAACACAGCCTTATTCACTTCATTTAAGCTTGTCATTCTCCAAATTAAATCTTTATGTTTGACTCATAGGTACAAGCAATTATGAAACTTTTTAGCACTCATTTTAAATTATCATTTTTATTAATCATTAAACTTTCCAATCAGTTTCATAATAGAAAAGCTCATAATTGTAAATTTATAGCATCTTACTCTTCTTCACAAAAGACATTACTTCACTCAATTTTTTGATGTTCCACGAACTCGGTCAAATGTCGTGATAGCAAATAGTTATTACAAAGTAAATTTAATTGATAAACATAAAATACATTCTTCAGATTAATCATAATATGCCTAACAAGCCTTAACAAATTTTAATGCAACAAAATAATCATGTTACTTCTTTCTGTTAATCAGTTCCAATAAAATTTTCTAAAGTTCAATTACAAAAGTTAATACATTATTAACTAACATTACATGAATAAACACTAATAGAATCAAAACAAATTACATTGCATTGGGTCTCACTCTAAACTCAAGGTTTGTTAACCTACATCATTTACCTAGTATGATCTTACATGAAAATTACAAGTAGGCCTATGTAGTTTATACTTTTACATGTTTACCATTATTATATAATTAGGGCAGTTTTGTCTTGTTTGTAGACCATAACCCACACATTAGGTTAGATCACAAACTATCTTACAATTTCATGTTACTCTTAAACCCCCAGGGCTGCAATGAGACACAGTAACCTATTTATATATTTTAAAAAATACACTATTCATAATAATGACATGTGAATTGACACTTTTTACTTAATCATATTACGCTAATTAAATCACCGACTAGATATACTGTTTTTCTTCTTTCTCTTCCTCATCATTCTCACTTTACACATTTTTCTCTTCTTCCTAACACATTTCCTCACTACATATTTTACCATTTTCTTTACACCTGAAACTACGTTTCTTTTTTCTCTTGTAAGTCTTCTTTACCCCCCTAATCATGTCTTCATTTCTCTTTTCTTGACTTCTACAGTTTCTATTCTGAATAACTCATGATAACTAAACAAGTTCAGCACTTTATCACATATTGCACTTTGTTCAAAATTGTTACTATTACATTTACGTAGTACACAACCATATTTTTTCCTGTTTAACCCCCCACTTTCAAAAATACTTTGCTACTGTGGTTGTATCAGCAGTGGCACAAAAAATGCAAATATTTGAAATTACCCTTGGTTGATGAAAAGTAACAGCTGAACATAACCTAAAATTAAATTCACTGAGGGTTTTTTTGGGGATTACCAATATTTCTGTTGTACTACATGAATTTCATTTGCATAATTTATGACAGTTGTACTCTACAGTGTCTAATTCACCTTGAGAATTTACAACTTCAAATTCACTGCTGTAAATATTTGACAAGTCTGCATTATTGCTTTTACCTCCAGGAAATCTTTCATTACTATTATCTACTGTACTCTGCCCGTAGTTTAGAGTCAAATCCACATTTTTAGGTTCAGTTGAGTGTTTGTCAAGTATTTCTCCAAACTCTGTGAATTTTCCCGCTAACTGCTTATACTCTTTTTTAAGTTCTGTCATAGGCCTACATTCTTTAAACTCTGTGTTATGACGCCGGCTAACAGCCAGCGGCGCTAGAGTCCATGACGGCGCTCACGTGTCATGTGTTCCGCATGTGCGCAAAGAAGCCGATAATTTGGAACTTTCCTATAAATGTTAATTTCAGGGTAAAATGTGTTTTATTGTCTTTACAGTGTTTAATATGTCTTAAAATGTTTTAAAGTGTTAGTACTAATTTTAATTGCTTGGTTATGAATATTCAAAGTGCCTGCTGCACCGAGATTAAGAACACTTTATATTCCAGCACGAACGGCATCACAAAGAGACATTAAAATAATACTGAAATTCATAAGAAAATTATAAAATTGTAAAACAATATTTTATTTTATTTGTGCCATTTTATGTTCACTATAAAATATTTCACTCGGCGTGCATAGCACTTCCGCTTATGTAAACCCCGTAGGCGGCCATGGTAGGTCCGTGTGACACTTGTATATGGACAGTCTGTCGAGGAGAGCTGGCGAGGTAAGACACTGTTTCGTACGCACTACAACTTTTGTTCACAGATGTAGATTTCCATAGTCAATGCAGTTTAGCGGTTAATCTTTGCTTTTGTACGTTTTTGCCAGACATTTTTTCCAGCATTATGCTTCCGCTTAACTAATTCTTATGCCCTTGTGGCATTTTTAAGTAAAACGAGAAGGAGGAGAAATATGTCGGAGAGGTCACGCGACCTGCACATTTTGAATGAGACGCCGTCTGCCCATGTTTATGGCATTTCAGTGTAACTTCTTCTTAATTGCTACACATGATTTTAAGAGCTTAATTTTTATGTATGTATTTGAGGGTAATTTTCGTGTTTGAATATTTTACGGCAACATCACGTATAACTACGTGGCCGACTGAAGCCAAGTTATTGTATATACCATCATTGCGTTTTAAGAGCTTATTTATATAACACTGTATGTGCAATCATTTATTTCAGGGTTCTATGTCAGTTTTATTCAGCGTTCAATGTATTTTTCCCGTAAATTGATGCTTTTTGTACTTGACCACACGGTCACAGTAATGTTTGATTTCACCACCATCAGGCATGTTACAAGCCTGTAACAATGCTAATCATAAAGAGAATCACTTGCTCAACATGAATAATATTTTATCTGAATTTTGTTTCCCGTTTCCACACAGAAATATTGCCATTTCATCTGCACCACGTGGTCCGCTACAAACTTCATCCAGTGGCATCTGCGCCACCTAAGCTTGTTTTCACACCTGTGTGTTTATTGTGAATATTCATCTCGTTTTCCATCTTATTTCATGTATCATTCAAGGGTTTAAGTAATTGTGTAATTAGTGTATGGTGCAATTATTCCCATCCTAGCCGGCTCTGTGTATAGGTAGTCACTACACTAACCACATGCACGAACCCCAACGAGTTTGTGTTAGTGATGGCAAGTAATCACTCGTACTAATGTGTATTAAGGGTTTTCATTTGTAATTCACAGTGTCCTGTCTTCAAGGAAAAACAGTCAGTCCACCCTAGCGGCTGTCAGCACTCTTCCCTTGTGAAGGCTGTATTTTCACAGACCTCAGTGAGATCATCCATTTAGGCGTGGGCTGAATTAATTACGGGCTGGGGAGCACCCACGCGGAATTGGCTAGTCATGACCAAGATAATCATTTCATTGGCACATTGATATGTATGAATAATATCAATAAAAACACGTCTACAGTGAACTCAACTCTTTTATTCAGTAGTGACAGTGTCCTAGCCACATATGTTTTATCTATTGTTTATTTCAGTGATTTTTATTAAACGTTTAGTATTGTCTACATGTTTGTAACTACGCAAGGGTGAGATGGACACACAGAACCCACAACATCCCTGAGAACCCTGAGTCTCAAAAGTGCGGTGATTGGGAAGCACCACTGGTGCCCAAAGTACCAGTAAGTATTTGTGCCATCGTTCGTCTTGTGTCTCACCCGATTGAGTCAATTATATTCCCGAAGCTTGCTTGTCATCTCTCTTTGTTTTGCTTGAAGTTCCTGAAACATTGCCCTTTGTTCTCTCCCACATTCTAAAACTAACTTTAAGATCAAACTTAGCTTATCGCTCATTTGTGAATTTAGTTTCATATTTCCTAATTACCTAACCTGATTATTGTACTACTGCACAATCTGCAAAAAAAAAATTTATAATGAATATCCAAATCATTGTGATATTAGTAAAAAAAAATGATTGACAAAAGAATTTTACAATGTTGTTCATACCTGCAATTTCTTTGGTGAAAAGTTTATATTTAGATTGATGTATTATAGTTCGTTGACTGTACTTGGCAGTATGGAAACTGTTTGGAACTGTAGTTGGAGTTGGAATTTTGACGCAGTTACACTTACCCTGTAATACGAGTGATAAAAAATGCGCCGGCAATAGCTGGGCTGGCAGGTTCTTGAATAATTTATGAGGATGTATGTCAGCACTCTTCACGTCGCGGGGTGCATGTAGAAATCCAGGCTGAAACATTGGGCGCCACTTGTAACTGGTTACTGTCATGTTCTCTTGTTGCAGTTCTCAGTATTACACCAACGAACTAGCTCAGCGTGAATTGGAGACTTTGACTACGTTATAATGAAAGTTTGTTGATATCAGGATTCCCAATAAATAAAATAAGTTAAATGTTTACTGGAAATTTATTGTCGTCTTGGCAAAATAAACTATTGACACTTGCAGCTGACGAACAAAAAAAAAGACAGAATGGCAGCCGTCATTAAACAAAACTTCAAGAGTTACGAAGACGAGAGGGAATCGTTACTTTTCTCTCCTGGCGCCCTATTGACTCCTCGCACCGATGGAAAATGAATTTAATAGATATTTAAACTGAAATATCTGACAGCTGACAGTTTGACAGCTGACAAACGATCATGCTGCTGCGACGAACTGTTGTGATACCCGAGAAAGGTTGTGCTTCCCTATATTTTGGTTGAAAGTTTCCTCATTGAAAACACTTTGTTTTCGAGCAGTTTATATATATATATATATATATATATATATATATATATATATATATATATATATATATATATATATATATATATATATATATATATATATATATATATATATATATAGAGAGAGAGAGAGAGAGAGAGAGAGAGAGAGAGAGAGAGAGAGAGAGAGGAGAGAGAGAGAGAGGAGAGAGAGAGAGAGAGAGAGAGAGAGAGTAGAGAGATGATAGAGAGATAGATAGAGAGATAGATAGAGAGATAGATAGAGAGATAGATAGAGAGATAGAGAGAGAGATAGAGAGAGAGATAGAGAGATAGAGAGAGAGATAGAGAGATAGAGAGATAGAGAGAGAGATAGAGAGAGAGATAGAGAGAGAGAGAGGGTAGGAGAGAGAGAGAGAGATAGAGAGAGAGAGATAGAGAGAGAGAGATAGAGAGAGAGAGATAGAGAGAGAGAGATAGAGAGAGAGAGATAGAGAGAGAGAGATAGAGAGAGAGAGATAGAGAGAGAGAGATAGAGAGAGAGAGATAGAGAGAGAGAGATAGAGAGAGAGAGATAGAGAGAGAGATAGAGAGAGAGAGATAGATAGAGAGAGAGAGATAGATAGAGAGAGAGAGAGAGATAGAGGAGAGAGAGAGAGATAGAGAGAGAGAGATAGAGATAGAGAGAGCTGCAATGCTATACCATTGCCGGATCACAATTGGCTGCCCAAGAGGAAGACTCGGCTACATCAGTAGTGGGTAGGTGCCTTTGTGCTAAGAGACTAAACTCATGTTGACTTGGAACAGCTTCTTTATTACTTCATAGTACAAAATGTTAATTACAACTTGCAGACCTAACCTCTGCCCAGCACTAACATGCTGTTACAAGAGACAAGTGCTCTGAATGAGAAGAGATGAGACAAGAGGTGGGACCATCGCATCACCAGTATATATACAGTTTATCAGAAGGCGTCACGCAGTCAGGGATAACCATCGTTGCCTGCCACACCTGAACTACTGTAACTCTCTGTATGTAGTTATTACGAGGGTTCCTTTATTGTATTACGGTTTGCATACAGTCACACTTTTACTATCCCTATCACGACATTGCTCCAAACTACGAGCTTTGATTGGCTGGCTCATGGGTCATTGTGTATTTTGAGCAACGCTGTCACATTTGTTCTAGCTGGTTCCATGAGTTAACTGAGAGCTGCATGTGTCATTGGCAAATAATCGTATGATTAATTTTTTCTGTCTCCAGATAGACGGCTAAAGTAATGAGGAGAAAAAGTACCTATCTCCTGTACTTTCCTTAAATTCAATTAAAATCTAAATTTGGGGGCATAACACTATGTTGTTTATTTTTCATCATTTGTAAGGCTTTATTTTCTGTACTTTATTGCAATTCAGTTTATTTTATTTTTGTATATTTTAGTTTTAGACTATTGTTAGTCATTCATTGCAATTCAAACAATTTTGTGTACTATGTTTAGTTTATTCTTTGCAAGACTTATTATTTGTACTTTACTTTTGTAATACTTCCTTTTATAAAATGGTTTTGTAATCAAATTGCTATCTTGTATGTCATTATGTTGTAATAACCTTGATGTATTCCATATCCCAGAGAAACTTGACTCATTTTGGGACAGAAGGAATTATAATAAACAAAGAAATAAACCTGTAACTATTTGTGATAAGCATTTCCGCTAAAACAAAATAAACAAGATTTCCTGTACATGTTTCTCTCTCCCTGAAAAAAAAATCAAGATTAGGTCCTACTCACACTGTGTAAGTAACAGCAAAATATATTTCCATTAGTGTTGAATTGTAAACATTTTAATAATAAATATTTTCTTTACAAATTTCATGCCAAAACTCAATTTAATATTTAACATGTAAAATATTTCATACCAGCTGTTGTTCTCATTGTTTTTAATTCCTAATGATTATTAAATAAACATAATTTATAGACATATTCAAATTAAAGTTACAATTAATCAAAAGTAGAATACTTTAGTATTGATGACAGTATTAAATGTAAGTGGCATATGATTTATTTAAAAGCATGCAACCATGTTACGTGTGGGGTGATTTTCCAAAAGTTTGTTTCAAATAATGTGGAAGATGTTATGAAAGGACTATAGGTGGACTAAAGGACTGTTGGTGGTTTTTAAATTGAACATTTTCTTCTTATAAAAATGCATTATTATTAAATAAATCTTGGTTTACAGTGCCATCTGTACAAGAAAATCAAACAGCTTTTCATTTGCAGCTTGTGAGCATCAATGTGAGCAGCTTCAAAGCTGCTGTTGCCGCAGATGAGTTGACCATGTTCCTCGGAGAGAGTCTGAACGAGTCTGGGAATGGAAAGTTGTCACGTGCACAGAGTAAGGATTCTGCATTGGTGAAAAAAATTGTTAAATTGGCTCCGGATCTTCTAGGGGTGAGTACAGTTGCTATGATGTTGACTGATATGATTGGAAAGCATTAGTAGGTGTAGGATGTGTGTGCCCAGTTTGATGAGGTAATGATGAATTTAAATGTTCTCAGTACTGATGTTTAGATTGTTCTGTCATTGTAAACTGTATTGAATACTTGATTTTTACATAATAATTCCTTTTTATTTTGCTATAATTTTTTTTTTCGTCGGGAAGGGGGGGGGAGGGGATATTTGTGTTTGTTTATATTGTTGTACCACGCAGTAGAGGCATTGTGGTGTGAGCTAACATGTTAGACAGCTCATAACTAGGGGTGTTTGTATTTGCTGGAAACAGATGCTGTACTGATCTGGTCAGCTTGCTTATGTACACATAGGAAAGAAATGTAGATGTTAAAGGGCACAGTAGTGGATGTGGGGAGATGTACAGGATGTAAATTATGTGTCTTTATAACTATACACAGCAGTGTAGAAAGCTCAGATATAAGCAATTTGATTCTGGACACCTGTGTTCCATCGGATCGGGAAATATCCAAAAATCGCTCTACAAATGTTTACTTAGTCATATGCGTGGTGTGCTGTCTGTGCTGGGATACCCCAGCCGTGGGTCTGGTTTTAGTCGCCCTGCTGGTTAGCTTGAACTGGTTTGTTCAGAGGTCAGATCTGGCCGGAAACATTGTAGAACATTCTAATTGTTTTGGTTTTAAACACATGTTTGCTTTGTCATTAAACTTCAGGCAAGTTACAAACCTCAGAGAAATGTACGAAATTGCACATAGAACCACCTGTGTCATAAACTACAGGAAAAAAAAAAAAAAAAAAAAAAAAACACCCCACACACACACCAGCAATCTTGTGATAATTGCCGTAAATGCATCTTTGGAATCGTTATGTTGTTGACAGCAGTTTACGCAAGCAAGAAAGTAATTGCTTCACAATGCAACATGGTACTTTGATAAATAAATGTTACTAACGAAAGTTCCCATCCTTGACAATAACACAAACATACAGGATGTTATGTTTCACAAGACATGTTCGAAGTTAGCCTCGTTGGCTCGAATGCACACATTGCACCACTTTGCCATCACCTCACATATGCATGAAAAATGCCCTCTTGCATCTGAATTACAAGTGCAGTGGCGGTAATGCAAGCAACGTGATCCATTTAGGATACGACGGGTGTGCTGTATACCAGCTCTTTTGTATCTCACCAAAAGAAAAAATCCAGGGTATTTAATTCTAGGGGCCTCGCAGGCCAGGGAAATGGCCCGAAAAGCCCCATCCACTAATTAGGGTACGTCTGATGGAGATAATTTCCCACTCTTATGGCCGAATATGCTGGCGCATTAACATAATAATATCCACATGTTCGCCCATTTTTCAAGAGGAACATCTTTAAGCAATTCTGGTACCACCTCACTAAAAAAAACAAGCTATGTCTGTGCAGGTAGGTTTTATGGTAACATGTAGGGTTCCATGATGTGGTCCCGTAAAATACCTGCATAAACATTCATATTATAACTTTTTCTTGTCGGCCACATCTGTAGGTTGCATGAGGGTCTTCATTAGCTCAGAAGATGTAATTCGTATTGTTGAATATCCGGTTTTCATTGAAAGTTACCTCATCATTGAAAAGTTGGAATGAGGGAAAATTAGGTACATGTCGGCATTGTTCGTTGTATTACTTGCAGAATTCAACACATGGCCCATGATTCTGAGGATGGATCTTGTGCACATTTGTCTTGTGATAGGCATTGTAACCATGTTCGTTCCACACTTTTCATACAGTTGTGTGCAAAATCCCAATCTGGTTGGTGACGGCATGGATACTGGTCCCATGATCCTCTGCAACGTGCTCCAACAATGTCTCTTCTGATGGGTCTTGGACATCATGATACCAAACATATTCTACTACATGACCCTAGAACATTTCAAATACATATTTTTGGTTATGTTTACTTAGTTTCAAAGAACCTGTTTCGCAAAGCCTGCGGTCCATGGTAGGAAAATACAGACGGCTTGGTATGACATACCGAGGAAATTGTTGTGCATAAAGCCTCCTTGCTGCATGTGCATTTGAATTTGCGGCACCATAGCACCGATGCATGTCCAACATTTCATTGAATGTGAAGCAGCGATTCATTTTGATGTCAGCCTTACTGTACTGTGTTGCTAGCGACTGATGCAACACACGAGAACATGTTAGGAAGGCTGACATGAGCCTGTGCAAGGAATGAGGATGTGCGGCAGTCCGTCATCTCCCCTTTCCCCTTATCACTGAAATGCTTAGGAGGGCCAAGGGAATGCGAATGAACCATGGCGGATGAGCAGCATGGCGTGGCATGGTGTGGCCCAGTTCAGCCCGACCGGGCATGCCGTGGTACACTTTTTTGGAGCAATTTTTTGATATTTCCTTACCTGATAGACCACAAGTGTCCTATATAAAATTGCTTGTCTCTGAGTCCTCTACACTGTTGTGTATAGTTTTATACACCCATTGTTTACATCCTGTATAGCTGTATAGGCTTACTAACAAGGAAAGAAACCTCCCTGCAACAAGCCGTCATGAGTGTAGAGCCGGGTGTGGGCACAGCCACTTTAATACCATTAAATTGATGAAAACATTGTTTATCAAATCTTAGGGCACTCTGAAATCTTTCGATTTCATTGAACCAACCTCTACGTATTAGTATGAATTGATTTCATACAACCGTATGTCAATACGTAGTTTTGGTCAGCTGTTTTTCAGTTTCACAGATAAATTTCTCTATGTCAAACATGAGTGACTGAGTGACACTTGCCCACACAGCATGGAACTGACTGACTTGAAAATACGCTGACGCATTACATGCTCATCTTTCGTGTCTACAAGTTGAGATGTGCATGTGTTCAATTGAATTGCTGCATTCCACTAGACTGATTCGCTACCACCACCATTAGCCACTCATGTAAAAGTTACAGTTTGCAGCACTTATTTATTTGAAATTGCAAGTTCATTTAAAATAAAAAATAATGATGCTGGCTGTCAACAACTATTCACAAAATCAAATTATAAACATAAACCAAATCAGAGTTTAAAAAAACTAAGCATAATAAGTCATCAACAAACAATAATCAAAACTGAGAGAAATCCAAAAACCACTCATAAGCGTAATGAGCAAAGAGAGAAGGTAGCATATCCACAAGCAAGCAAGATCACAGTAGCAAACACCACTGCCATTTTTTCATCACCAGAGCTAAGCTCCTCAGTGCAGGGGAGGTACAAGCCCCAGGAGGCGTTCTTGTTTTCCCATTGGTATTTCATTTGGAAGTCAGTGAGCTGGGAGAATCTAGACCTCTTGTGCGGTCAAAGGTCAAGGCCCTTACCGCCATAAGAGGAACAGCTTGCTGAGTTTCCCAGTAAGTTTGGTACCCATGATGATTCCTCGTTACCTCCTGCCTGCACAGGGGGCTGGAGAGTGAGGCACCATGGAGGCTGCAGCCTAGTGTATCCTACTGATGATAATTTGGAAAATATGCAGTGTTATTTCTAGCATGGACAAGGATTTAGGAATTTTGGCTCCTAAGCCAGGCTGTTGTGGTATTTAAAGATTGTGATGTTTAAAGTCCGTCACGTTCAAATGGTGTTTTAAAATATGTAAATATTCTGTATGGATTGTGCAGCGTGAATCCTGTTGCGCCACTACCCGCACAGCAGATATATGTATCGGGTTGCAGGCTGCTGCTGGCAAGGTTTTTGTGTACCCAGTTGGGTTTGATTAGCTGTTTGTTCCTGCCTCAAGATGATGTCATGTTAAATTTAAGAGTGTGCCCAGTGTGAGGGCCAAGGGAGATACGTTGTCCATTGCATATTATGTAACTCAGATTTTCACCACACTTGCATAGGCTGGACAGACGAATGAGTCCGGAACCCTGTCCAGGTATACCAGTATGACGTCTGCCGAAAGGAGCAGACATACAAACCACCCAACACAGCCCGGCCATTCCAGGGCTGCTCTGCGAATTAACCCTGCCCGAAGTTTAACATGAAACCGTACAGTGACCCGGAAAAATCCATAGTTCAGTATGAATGGGAACTGAGGGAACACGTCATCCCATGCAAACAATGGGTGAGCAGAGCACGTCATCAACTCAACGGGCCCGTCAGAAAGTGGTGGAAGAAATATGGCGAGTTTGTGGAAGGTTGGCCACAATTTAAAGCTCAGGTTGTATCACATTTTTCCAGCGACGAGATTCTTTCAGATCTCATAACAGATCTGCATTCCAGCATGCAAAGAAACTACAAAGAAGTAGAGCTGTTTATAAGGCAGAATGAACACCTCCACAAAAGGATATAACCCGACCAGACCGAAGGGCAGCACGTCAGGTGTATCACCCGCACCCTCCTGTCTTCACTACGCAACTTGTTGACAAACCCGAGACCGCAGATGGTCGAGGAGCTGGCAGAAAGGAATGAACGCCCCCTTTCCAGGAAGGAACAGATGGCTTGCGCCAAGGCCACCGGCCTAGCCCCCTTTCCCAGACTGCGTGGCAGGGCGCGATGTGACCTTGCCGAACCTCGCCGCCCCCTCTCCCTGTTGTTGATATTGCCCAGAATGACACATTAACTGGGACTGCCCAAAGCGGCGGCCTCAGGAGACACGTGGTTCTCCTCCCCACACCCCAAACGTGCAGCTGCACAACTCCGAAACATGTGGTACCTTTCGTGGGAGCGGCGGCGTGGAGAGAAACTGTAACCCGACGAATGGGAGACAATTAAACCTCTGCCAGGTACGCCCTATTTCACGTATAACTTTCGTCCCGAGACCGTCTACAGCCATATTACAGCCATAATGATCACCAGTTAGAGACAGAGCTCCCTGCGAGAACCGAACCCCGGACACCCCTTGAGGCGGACGAAACGTCCCCCTCCACATCGCAGCAGTAGATCGCCCTCGCAGGACTCAGGGAGGTGAGTCAGCCCCTCTCCCCTGTCCTACCGCTCGTACCCTCGGGAGAATTTCCGTTGGAGGTTCTTTCTGGCTACAACCCTTTATGCATCTAACTCCAGTAACAGATCACAGTTCAAGTCCTGCCGGACACCACCTCGTGCCCAACCAGAGCCATCGTGGTGCGATCCAGCTGATCACTTAACACCAAAGAGCCAACCCATTAGAGTTAAGTTAGTAAAGGGACACCTCCCTTCAACCACCCCTGAGAGCACGGCGGTTAGGCCGCGAACCCCTCTCATCCCCCTAGCTGTTAATTGCCAGGGAACACCCGAGACAACGTCAGCACGCGATGCACGAGTCTCTCCGGCCTTCTTCCCCGCGGTGGAAGAAGCACCCACTCTGGACAACGACCTGGACGTGGTAGCATACCCACTTTTGCCAGGATCAATCCCGGCAATGCCTCCCCCTGAAACGATAGAACCCCTCCAAGATAGGGACACTAGGGCGCATGCGCTGCTACCCTGCCCATCCTACCCCTTCCCAGGCAAGAATGGAGAAAGTCTACTGCATCCCTTGTTAACAACAGTGGGGCATTCTGTCAACTTGGCAACTGACCCCAGCAGCTCATCGGAAAAGGCTGGAGAGGAGGAGAGTCACGACGCCCAGGCCGCAAAAGTAGTATACGTGATTTACGAACCGCCCGTGTGCGCTACGGCCATCCGCGATATACCTCCACCATCGAGAGCGGACAGTGTAAGTCAGTACCACACACCAGTCACCTGTGCCGCTGCCGCAAAACAACAGCCCACTGCCTCAAGGGCTAAACTGGAAGCAGATGTCACCCACAACACAATAGCAGTTAGCGAAGCAGACGTCACCAGCAGTTCAGCAGCTACTGCTGAAGTAGACATCACCAGCAGTTCAGCAGCTACTGCTGAAGTAGATGTCGCCAGCACCCAGGACGCTGGCCCCATGCAGTCTGCTACAACCAGGCCCACATTACGAGTGGCCCCACTGCATGCCAGGCGCACACACCATGTCACAAGACGCTACCAAGGTGCCATGGAGGGCACCTACTGCATTCCGCTGGCCTGCCGCCCCCACTGCAGCACCACGCAAACAAGGGCACCTGTGCGATACAGTGTATTGTGTTAATTTTAAGAGGGTTTTCAGTGTCATTTATGACATGTTTTATTTAAGTGTTAATTATGGTTTGTCATGCGCAACGGAAACTCTGAAGGGTACGCTGCGCTACCATGTGTTGGGGCGCAAAGTGTAGTGAACAATATAATTTGTTTTTAACACAACATTTATTTACGTGCGTCTGCACACAGAGTAAAGTAAATAATAATAATGATTTCTAACCCATATCAGGTTCACTAAAAGCACTGCCTTTTGCCAGTATTTACATACGTGTGTTCATGATCCAAACATATGCATGGCATAGCATATTGACCACATGGTTGGAAAATGCAAAATAAATATAAGTAGTTCTTAAGATTTTCTTTTGAAGGGTCCTTTATTATTGCCATGTACTGTATTGAAAAACAATGATGTGTAAATAAAAGCTATAAAATCCATGCACAAGCAGAGCCATGCACCTTTTTAACATAACCCTAAAGTAGAGATATATTGCCCTCGGACTTGTAAGTGTTATGTTTACGTTTTATATTTTTATATTTTATTAGTGGCTTTTGAGTGTAATGAGTTAAATTGTTTCTGTTTCATCTCTACCCAAGAGTAATGCCCATTCATTCCATTTCATTTAGTATCAAGTATTTTTATAAATAAGCTGATCACATGATTGGTGCGAGAACTGCAGCCTGTGAGCAGGCAGCCCGCCACCATGGTTTTTAGTAGCATATTAGTCATCACATGGGGCGAACGTGCACGTGTGTCCTCCTTGGGCCTCCATCATTTCATGCCAAATCATTTAGTTTTTCAATAGTTTAAATCTAATTACTGGAACCTTTGTTTTACAGCCTGGGGAGTGAGCCGCCTCACATTGCGGTCATTTGTACATGACCAGACGTAATTTACGGTATTGTTCAACTAGGCCTCATGCCACCATTTTACAGCATCAGAGTGTTCCTACTTGAGTGGAACAACATTTGTGTTAGTGCTTCGTTGGAGGCTAACTGGAATAGTGTTACGTGAAACGTTCTCCTTTTATTTTTCCGGTCACTTCATGACCCTTTACCCACTTTTTCATAGTTACGATTTTGATTAATGGTGTTGGAGGAGACCAAACAACCTCCATGGGAGTGAGTAAGTGTTTAGAGGAGGCTTACAGCCCCCACTAGACTAGGCCTTATGGAATTTAGTTCAGCGCAATAATACAACTTGGTAAAATGGCGTAGATAAGGGGCCAACACCTCTTGTTAGCCCAGAAATTTATTTCATCAGTGGAAACAGCAACATCAAATTGATATCTACAGCATCCAGAACGGAGGACCATCAGGGGAGGTCACAGATGGGAAGACGGCAAAACGGCCCCTCCTTACCTTGTGCTCGCTGAGCTGGTGTCCTTACCCAAATTATTTCCTTCCAACCTATGCTAAATTTTAATTCTCCTGGAGTCCAGAATTTTATATATATATATATATATACACATGCACGCACGCACATGCGCATGCACACACACACACACACACAATCTCTCATGCACACGTGCACACACACAGAGATAGAGAGATAGATAGATAGAGAGATAGATAGGTAGGTAGGTAGATAGATAGGTAGGTAGATGGGTAGGTAGGTAGGTAGGTAGGTAGATAGGTAGGTGGATAGGTAGGTAGGTAGGTAGGTGGATAGGTAGGTGGTAGGTGGATAGGTAGGTAGATAGGTAGATAGATAGGTAGATAGAAAACTTGGTTATAGTTTCTGCGACACCTTCTCTATTGCGTAAAGTATTCAATGGTACGAACTAATTCTTCATAAAGGAACTGATTGTATACCTTGCCTAGTACGACATGCACAAATGCATCAACCTCGTATGTAACAACATTTTCATTCCTGAATTTCTCTGATATTGGGTTGCCTTGTTGGAAAGTTCTGTGTGTCTGCCCACCCTCACTTTCTTATAATACTGTACATATATACTTACTGACAGGACTGTATTGGAAGAATGTGAAAACAAGGGTTTGGGGTGAGATTGCGTGAATAGTGGAAGGGGAAGCGACAAGTTGTTTACTGCATTCCTTTCCTTTCCTGTACGTCTTTCCTAGAATCTCGTCTAACAGGACCTCATATTGTCTACTTACCCTATAGCGTTCTATTTTTTTACACCCACAGAAGTGTAATAGTGAAAATATGGCAATGAAAAGGAAAGTTTTGAGCTATGAAGAGAAAGTTAAAGTGATTCGTGAAATAGAAAATTGATAGGAGAAAAACTGATTTATGCTGCAAATTCGGTTTGGTGAATTCTACAGTACAAACGATATGGAAAATAAAACAAAAATTATTGATGCATTTGAACAAAATGGGTCGAGAATAAAGCAATATTGTGTAAGCCTGAACAGAGTGATGTGGATGAAGTGCTGCTTAAATGGTTTAAGCAGCAAATAAGTGATAAAGTACCATTTTGTGGCCCTCTTGTTATGGTGAAAGCTGAAGAATTGGCAAAAAAAGTTAAAGGATGAAGAATTTGTGTGCAGTGCTGGATGGATTGATAGGTTCAAGTTGTGCCACAACATTATGTTCGGTAACGTGAGTGGTGAAGCCCGGAGTGTAAATGCCGAAACTACAACTAAATGGCTTTCTACCATGTGGCCCAATATACGTGAAGGGTATGCAGACAAGGATGTCTTTAATGCCTATGAGACCGGCATTTTCTTTCAATTGACACCTGACATGACACTGAAATTTAAGGGAGAGTAGTGTGTTAGCAGCAAGTTGTCGAAAGAGCGGATTACAGCTCTTGTTTGTGCTGATGCGGATCAAAGCGAGAAGAGGAAATTGCGTGTGATTGGAAAGTCAAAAAACCCTAGATGTTTTAAAAATGTGAAAAACCTACCAGTACGCTACAGTGCTAACAAAAATCATGGATGGCTTCTAGTTTGTTCAAAGCTGAACTCAAAATCTAGAGAACATTAAACTTGTGTTTATACCTGCAAACACTACAAGCATATTGCAACCCATGGATCAGGGAGTTATAAGGCGCTTGAAATGTCACTACCGTAAATTAATGTTGTTAAGAATTGTAGAGAGCATCGAGAAGAAGCAAGATTACACAGTTACACTGCTGGACACAGTATGATTTATTGAAAAAGCATGGAGATGAGTAACTACAAAAACAATTCAGAACTGTTTCCGGCATGCGGGAATCTTATCAACTCAGAGATTGAATGACATTGAAAATGATGATGATTTACCTTTAACAGAATGGTTACAAAAAGTCAATTGTAATGAACTGGGTCAGTATGACTATGAGTCCTATGCAACAATAGACGATAACATTGTTACAATGGAGGCACAAACAGAAGACAATATTGTATCAGAAGTAAAGAAGGATTGTACAGAAGAAGATGCAGAGGAGGAAGATGAGGAGGGAGGAGAAGAATGTTCCGAAGTCCCCACCCCTACTGTGAGTGCCACGCTTGAAGCCATTAAGATTGTAAACTTGTTTTATGAATCCAGGGGAGGCAGCAGTGAAATTATGACAAAAATTATGGACATTGAACATAATTTAGAAAGTGTGTATTTGGCAAGTGACAGAAAACAGATGAATATAACTGATTATTGTATTCGTATCTAGGCACAGTAAGGTACAACAATTGATGTAATCTACTGTAATTTGGTGAGTAGGCCTACCTTTAATATACAGTACTGTATTAGTGTGATGTGTATTGTGGTTTTAAACAACGCAGTAAATTTTTGAAATTAATAAATCATATGTACATAATGAAGCACATTTTTGTAGGGTATGGTGAGAACTTAACAATGTCAATAAAAAAATGCATCATTTTAACTCGATTTCTGGTCGATTTTTACGTGACTAACATAAGGCTGCTTTGGAAGTGCCCATTTCGGTTACAACGATATTAGTTTATAACTATACTATTTTTTAGGTTTTTTTGATGAAGTTATAACCAAGTTCTACTGTGTGTGCGTGTGTATATATATATATGTTTTTTATATATATAATGTTTGCTCGGTGGTTGTCACCCCGTTAGAATCTCGTAGGGTCACCTCTTGTGGCTATAACAGCAGCCATCCTGTCAGACATGCTCTCTACGAGTGTTTGCAGGATATCCACGGGGATTCATCGCCATTTCTCTTGCAACCATTCCATGAGTTGAGCAATGGATTTTGTCCTCACCCGGCGATCAAATTCATCCCAAAGATGATGTATAGGGTTGAGGCCGGGGCTCTGGGCGGGCCAGCCCAATCTGCAAACATTGTTGTCGGCGTACCACTGCATAGTAGCCCTTGAAACATGGCACCTGTCATTGGCATCCTGGAAGTAACATGGGTTCATTCTGTAAAAACGCTATGATGTTGGGAGCATTTCATTATCCAGAATGTTACAATAGGCATCTGTGCTCATGCTACCATGGACAAACACCAGCGATCCTACGCCGAAGGCCGTGAAACACAAGTCAACTGACGTACTAAATCATCTATCTTCACGGGTGCCCAATTACTTTTTGGTAGATTTTGTGTGTGTGTGCGCGTGCGCGCGTGTGTGTGTGCGCGCGTGCGTGCATGTTTTTTTACCGGCTCTGCAATCACATTTTCACCTATGGTCAAAATGGCCGATGGTATGATAGGGCAGTCTATACAATGAGTCCTTAATTCTGAAATTATTTGAGTGGATAGTTTCCGAGTGATTACGAGTTTCGTTTGAACTATATATAATGTCCTGTCCTACATAAATTTCTGGTACCAAGAGTTTGTCACAGCAGTAACAGCAATTTGGGAATGTTGCAGTTGTAGTTTCATTTGACGAAGCATGTCTTTCATATTTCATGCATGCAGATTTTTCCACTTGCAAAAATACAGAAGAAATATCAGGACATCCATGCAAGCTGGAGAGTTATAATCAATCTCTCAACGAGTAGTTTAATTATTAGTTAGCTCTTACATACTTTCTGTATGCAGTATCTATTTCAGATATATTATTGCTGTATTGCATTACTCATAATACTATGAACAGATGGCAAACAATGGAAATGGAGGAAGATACAAAACTTGAAAGAATCTTTGTGCATTAGTCACACTGATATGTATTTTCAAACCTGTGGGGGCAAGTGGCACCAAAAAATAGCTTTTGTTAATCAAGGAAAAGTTTTGGCATGATAAACATTACATTGTGTAGTCAGTATGTAGATGTCTGCAATTAAGTAGATTTAAAAGGTATGTTTCATACTCAGTCACTGAACCAAGTCTACTCTGATCAGCTGTGCTTTACCTATTGCTGAGCCACGTCTGAACTGATGATAATTATTGTGATCACTGTGCACTTATCACTCTCAGTAGTTATTACATTACTGGGAAAATTAGTTTTCATGCATGTTATTTGTTTTGCCACATCTCTGTATTAAACTTGTCTATAAACTAAAATTTTTAACGTATTGATAGTTAGGATAGATGTAATTGTGAAACCACACCACGAAACAAACTTTAATGTATTTCTTTACAGGGAAAAGAACTTTCATGATCCATCTCAGGATATTGTTTCTCTTTGTTTGCAGAAATGTTTGTTGATAAGTGAAGAAGCAGCGTTGAGCAATGTGAAGAAAGTTGGTGATGAATTGAAAATCACTGTAAAAAAGTTCAAAATGGTTGCTATTTTTGTGCCATTTCCAGAGTTGCTGCGGACCAACAGTAAGACAAACATCTGATTTCTATGCATGCAATCTTTTTGAAATGTTGTTTTTTATATGTATTTCTTTAATTAATTAATTTTTGCATTTATAGTGACCCTGAATGCCAACAAGGCCTCAGTAAGGGAAATAGTTTTTGAGGAATTGGGAGGAAATCAGCCAGGGCTTCTAATTAACTAACTATCCCAGCATTTGCCTGGAATGATCTGGGGGAAACCCTGGAATACATAAATCAGGATGGCTGGACCGGGAATTAAGCCCACACACTCCCGAATGTGAGTCGAGTGATTTATCTTTGTGCTACCTTGCTTGGTAATACTTAATCTTAAATACGAGTCATCCATCCAAAAATGTAAAAAAAAATGTGTAAAAATATTTTTATAGAAATGCAGTGTTTATAAAATACTTATAAAAACCAGAACGTGATGAATTATTAGTCAAGAGACCCTTTTGATTTACCTGGCACATGTTAATTTGGCAGTCCTGAAGAAATTGCCATCATGTTGTCATACAAAGATGGTATGTAGAATTCAGTAATAACAAGAATTAAAAAATATAACTTATTAGCCTTCTCTCCTCTACATATGTATGCGAGTAAATTTAATGAAGTAGGCCTTACTCTGTGGTAAAATGAATATGTGTGTTGAAATAAAATATTTATAATACAATCATTTTGAAAATAACTTAAAAAACACATCAGTTTACAGGCCATCATAGTAATACTTGTTTGTCAAATTTTATGGGAATCAATTTATTGTTTCCTGTAATGTGATATAAAAGAGGTCCTGTAGTACAACATTGTGGAAAAAAGAGGCTCTATGACACACATTTGACGGTTGTAAAGACCAGTATACAACAGTTGGTTAAGCTTGTTTACATGGTTTCATAGAAATAGTGTAACAATCAAACATTTTCATTAGACCACCATTTTGAAAATAAGTTTCTGACCCACATAAAACATCATGTTACATGCTCTACCATAGTAGTTGTTTGCCAAATTTGGTAGGAATCAGTTGATTGTTTCCTGAGATATGATACAAAATTTTTATTTTTTTTATATGGTGCTAGCTTACAAAATGATGGATTAAAGAGGCTACATATTAGCATATTTAATGCTTGTAGTGCTTTATCCATTTAAGTTGTATATGATAATGTGGCCTGCCATAGTAGTGGTTATCTGTGGAATTGGCAGGAATCCATTGGATAGTTTCCGAGATATGATGTAAAAGTTAATTTTTTCTTCCCCTTTCCGTAAGTATCTTGTACCACTCTCATGTCACATTCTTGTGCCTTGCCGTCTACCCCCCCCCCCCCCCTTTATCAAACCAAAGCACATTGTTGTATTAATAGAATCCCGCCCAATCTACCTTGACCCCATTTTCATCAACCAGTTCTGCTTTTCTGTAGTCGTTCACGGTCATTGTGCTGTCAACTGTGTTTGGTTTCAAACAACTTGGTATATGTGGATTGAACGTTATTGTTAAATGAAAAGAAATTTTATTTAATCATAACAATCCAAGCAATAGCTGGAATTGAATACAGCTACGTATTAACAGATTTTCACTTTTTTTTTTTTCTCCATACTGTGGCATACAAATTAAAGATAGGGACACAACTACTACTGCATTTTATCGCTGTGCTATGAGGAAGTTAATTTTAATCCATTTTTATAAAGCTTTCTTGAATTTCTGCTGGTTTTGAGTAAGTCTCGCACCATGCAGGTTTTGTTAGTTGAAAACATGAAATTTTCCAGTGACTATCGTATTTACTGGCATAAGTCTCGCACTGGCACAATTTGTGCCCCCGTTTTTACTGTGCCGAACTAGGGGAAAAAACTTTTCCTTTCGTATTTCACGCAGCATGTTTCTCTGAATGAGGCATGTAATGCTAACAGGCCCATGCGGCACGCGCTTTGTTCGGCTGTGCCAGGTCGCTCACACCTCAAAGTCACTGATCCCGTTATCAATTTTTGGATGTCGCGCCCGCGCTGCAAACATGTAAACAAAATTAGTCATGGGGTTTATTTGTATACGGGCTGTTTTTTTATGCGAAGGGAATAATTTACATTTATATTAATTTTTGTTTAGTACGAATGCATAATGGGTAAATATGCCAGTCAAACTGCTACATTTAAACTTCAGTTAATTGCGTATGCAGAGGAACACTGCAATAGAGAAGCAGGCTGAAAATTCATTGTTTCTGAGTTTAACGTGCATGTCATGTTTTCCCAATACTGGGCCGCTGTTACAAAGTGAAGTGGACCTGTAACAATGGCAGTGGCAGCCAGCGGGCAGCCGCCGCCCACCAAAACAATCGTGTAGCGACCGACCGACTGACCGACAGCTGTCCTGCCCGAGGATCTAGGGCTAAGTGACAGCGGCAAGCCTCCTGCCCAGCCATGCTGCAGAGGATCTAGGCACTCACTCACTAGGCTGTGTTTTTAAAAAATGTATTTCCCACAGTTGGCAAGGGATAACGTACAGTAGACCCCATTTTAAAGTTTACATGCGCGTGTCTTGGCAATTCCTTGCATAATTCACGCACCCTAATTTTATGTACTAAAATGCTGTTAAATAGGTGCGAAAATTATGCCAGTAAATATAGGTATTTGGTTTGAGGCGGTCGTGTGGAGCTGTGATGGGCATTATCGCTTGCAGGGCAGTGCTTCAATGGCAGAGTAAGCAATAGTGGGAAATGCGGTGTAGGCCGTGCAACTGATTCCGGGACAATGCTGTGTAGGCCGAGCAACTGATTGCAGACTGAGCAGTTATACTTAACGTGGTGCGGTCAGATTTTCCACTAATTTTCACACAATCAGTTTTCATATAACAGGATATTTTTATGTTATGGTGGTTTGAACACTATTTAAAAGCAATTTTAGGGCAATTTTAAATTAGTAGGCCCTATTGAGGATCATAATCGGTGTAATTCGGAAACAGCGAGGACATGCTTATAGCGAGTATTGAACCTGGAACCTTGACATCCCGATATAACGGGACTCTACTGTATCCCCAAAATTTATTCCTAATATTCAAGTTGGTCTGAATTGGTTAAATGGTTTCTTTTTTGTACTATGAAGGAATTGAACATATCCAAAACTATTATACTAAAGCAAATAGCACACATTTATTTATTACTTGTTCATGGTAAGGTTTACATTATGCAAACACCACCTAGGACACCACCATGGCTAATACTGGCCACCTGGCAATGCTGCCAACATTACATTGGGTAACCAAGGCAAACTGCGTTCAATCCCCAGCCAGGTCACCGGATTTTCGCATGTGTGAATCGTGCTGGATGATGCCACTGGTTGGCAGGTTTGCTTTGAGATCTCCTGTTTCCTCTGCCCTTGCATTCCGGCACTGCTCCATATTCACCTCAATCTCCCTAATCCGCTCTCAAGACCTCAATGTTAAGAACTGCTCAAATCTCTTCACTCACTCATTCTATTTTGTAAAGCAAGTATAGGCTAGTCACTGTAAAATGAGCACTTTTGAAAGCCCTGCTTAAGATCTACTTATATGCATGTTGTGTATTCTTCCACCTTATGTGGGATTAACATTGTCATGGGCCTCCTCACTTTATTCATGCATCATTCAAGTGAAACTATGAAATTATTAGAAAAGTAAATATTTAACAAATCTGCTTATTTTTACCCTTCTGTACATTAAAATAGACAGAAAGCAAAATTAGTAATTTTGGTTATCAGATATGGTTGCCTAACACTTTTATTCTTCATTAAGCTACGGAACTACTTACCATCCATCCTTACCAACTTTACTGGGCGCATCGTTTCTCAGTGCACCCGTTAAAACATACGCAGGCAGAGGCAGTGACTTTTCGAAAGTGCTCACTATATCATGAACAGCCTTTAATTACCACAAGCTCATAGCACCTCTCCACACTCAAATAGGTCAAGACAAAATTGTGACAGCTATAAAGGTTGTTCACGATAAAGTGAGCACTTTCCAAATCAACCTTAGAAAAAAGTCACTGCTCCTACCTGCATATATTTTAACGGGCACCCTGAGTGACATGCACCCAGTTAAGTTGGTAATGATGAATGGGAAAGTAGTTGCGTATCTTAATGCAGAATAAAAAGTATTAAGTAACCATTTCTGTTAACTTAAATTATTTCTTTCGCTCTCCGGTTTTTTTTTTTTTTTTTTTTTTTTTTTTTTTTTTTTTTTTTTTTTTTTTTTTTTTTTTTTTTTTTTGCACTGAAGTGTAAAAATGAGCAGGTTTGTAAAATATTTACTTTTCTTATAAATTCACATTTTCACTTGATGCACGCATGAATAAAGTGATGATGGCCATGATAGAAGAATACACAAGATGCACACAAGTAGATCTTAAGCAGGGCTTTCAAAAGTGCTCATTTTATAGTGAATAGCCTATAACACTGACGATCAACTCATTAACCATTGTATGGTAAAATAATAAAATAGAACAAAATTTACATGTGTCTTAGCACTGCACTAATGCACTGAGTCATTAAGCACAAGTCACCCATCAATAAAATTGCTGAGGGGGTCAAGATATCCGGCCAGACTGTGTAATAGTAGGATCTGGAGGCTAACTAAGACACTGGTGACAGCACATTCATCCTCATGAAGACTCTGAAAGGGGTGGAGTCATCTGTGGATGGTGGATATCGGGGAAGCTGCTGAATGGAGATCCTGGTGGCCGTACATGACGTCAATGCAGAGTCACCATCCCGATGATGGGTAGTTGCAGATACATTTGTATAACTTCCCCGTCCTTTGTAACAGGTAGCGACAGTGGCCTGTCGTGGTCTGGGTCCTGTGCAGCAGCAACCACCTATGTAGAAACACAGAATGGTGCTATGAAGTTGATCTCGCAGCATCATTGGTAAAGGGTTCTCCTGATGGGCAGCCTGCAGCAGTTGAGAAGAAGGCATGTGTTAAGCAATGGTGCCATGAAGTAGCTGTGTTGATTCTGGAGTTTCAGCTTTGGTGTCAGGCATTTGTCACTTGTCATAAACAAATGGTTCTGGAACATGTTCTGCAAGCTCTGGGGCAAATCAGTGATGCACTTCATCTCTGGAAATATTTTTGACTATTGCACCATTGTCTAGCTTGATGTTGTAAGCTTGAGCACCGGAATGACCACAAATCACACCTGGTAGCCAAGTAGACTTACACACGCCATGCGTCATCATCCAGATCAATTCTCCAACTTGAAACTTTGGAGAGAATGCTGATGCAGGTTGGATGGTTCGAGAGCAGGGTGCAGCTGGTTAAGGTGAGTGCAAAATAGCCTACCCACTGCCTCGGCAGGGGTTTTGCCAGTAGGCAAGGATGGGCGTGTGCGCATAGCACATAAAGTACGAACGACATGAACATGGATATCTGGATCAGAGAATTTTAACTTACACTTTTTAACTATTTGCACTGTATGCTATACGAAACCATTTGAGGAAGGGTGTCAGGGTGGGGTATACAGGTGACGTCAGTCAATATCACAAAGGGTTTGCTAAATCTGCCATGATGTAACGCATGTGTGTAATGAGGGACTGCAGCCGTCAGACTCGACACCACTTTAACAATTGGCCACTTAGAATATGCATCTATTACAATCAGCAAATAGTATCCAAGGAAGGGCCCTGAATAATCCAGATGCACTAATCCCAGGCTCTCTCAGCCCGAGGCCATGGACACACAATTGACTTTGGAGATGCATTAACCACTGTTTGGCAGACCTGGCACAGTTTCACCTTATTCGTAATATCACTGTCTATGTTCGGCCACCAAACAATGCTCCGAGCAATGGCCTTAAGTATTTTTCACCTTGATGTGTTGAGTGAATTAGATCTAATACTGTCTCTTGCAATAATGATGGAATGACTACACGCTCATGCCATAAGATGCATTCGGAATGCAACGACAAATCTGCTCTCTTGGAGTAAAATGAAAGTAACTCAGTGGGTACAGTGCTCGGCCATCCTTGATGTATGTAGATTGTGACTTGTCGAAGCAACCCGTCACTGCCCTTAACCCTTGCAATATCTCATGGCGACAGCAAGCGCAGATCTCTAGCTTCAAGGAGGCGCACACCAGCAGGCTCCAGAAATACATCCTCACTGGGAGTCGATTGAGGCAGTCTACTCAAACAGTCTGCATGACCAACTGCTGAACAAGGTCTATGGCATAATTCATAGACAAAAGAACTCCGAATAAGTGTCCACCTCAACATTCGTGGAGATAAATACAGTGGTGTTGGCCTGTCGGGAGCAAATATGCCAAACAAGGGTTTGTGATCAGTAGTGATTGTTAACCGACGGATGGCCAAGTAAGGGGTGAACTTTTTAACTGCAAATATGATAGCAAGTCCTTCCTGGTCTAGTTGTGAGTAACCTCGCTCTGTGGCAAACAGTGTTCGAGATGCGTAGGCAGTGGGTATCTCTTGTTTTGTCAAGCTGAGCACCTGGTATGATGTGTGCCAGCACTGCACCAACCCCCACCAGTGAAGCATCAGCAGTAACAACCAGGGGTAAGTCAGAGTTGGAATGAGCTAATACTTGGTGACTGGTCTGAAGCACCACTTGGTACTTTGTGGTCCAAGCCCATTTAGATTTTGAGTCTAACAAGCAGTGTAAGGGCTCTAATATGGTAGCCTTATCCTTGAAGAATCTACCGTAAAATGAGATCAAACCCAACAAAGACTGAAATTCCTGTTTTGTACATGGATTGGGAGTATTTATAATAGCAGCAGTTTTGTTAGTAATAGGGTGGATACCCTCACCATCAAGCCTAAATCCCAGAAGTTCAATAGATGCAGCTTGCCACACACATTTGTCAAAATTAACCTTGAATCCAGCATCATCAAGGGTATGTAAAACTTGCAGAAGCCTAGCCCAGTATTCTGCTACTGTTGTACCTTTAACATCTATGTTGTCTTGGTATGTTGTAACACCTTTAATAGGTCCCAACAAACCATGAATTATCTTTTGAAATACATAAGATGCAATCTTATGGATATTTTTGTCCTTGTTCAGGTAATTGGAATTTCTGTGTAGTTCGTATTTATTTGGAACTGAACTTTGTTAATGGAAATCAGTTTTAGGGAATGTTTAACTTAGTTGTTTGCTGATCACTCGCTTTAATTAATTATTTTTATTTGAGACTCCCTAGCTATTTTCATCTCGGCCCACAACCAGCCAGGAAGGCTAGCTTGCCGAGCGATTGACCACATGCGCAGAGTTTACAGACTCCGTTGTCTGCTACATGAAGTGCACAGCGCTGCCATGATAGTTTCTGTCACCGTTTAGCATTTTATTTCATCCGCCGCAGACCTCCGCAAGAGCAGCTTCAGGCTACAGTAAATTATAGCTGCGTACGCTGTTCCGCTATAAAAAGTCTGTCCTTTGGACCTGCTAAACCAGCATTTCTAGCCCCCAACGCACTCTAAGAACGGCCGCTGAACTAAAGTTATGAACCTTTGTGGCCACACGCAGCGCGCAATCCGGTTTCATTCTGATGCCACCAACCATTTTCGATTGGATTCTTTGCATGAAATTGAAAGCATGATGATGTGTTTGACATGCGCTGCCCAGTTGAAGGAGCTATTTGCAGGAACATAGCTTGCTAGTGTTAATTATAGCACGTTATGTAGTATAATAGAGTGCATAGATAGTTGCTGAGGTGAGTGTGTACAGCATCAGTCTTAGCTCCGCTAGGACGTGCCATGTTCTTTTTTGACTCTGGAACAAGTAAATAATTTCCGAGGTTATTTTTTTAAATCTGTTCAAGAGGGAAGAGGTTTTCCTTCAAATTTTAGTTTACAAGAAGTTTTAGTTTAAAGAATTTTGGTTTCAACGCTAAGAAGATGTTTTTGGGGTTTATTCAAGTTTCAAGCACCTTGTTCGATACATACTTACCCACATTCCTCATGACATCTTTCTGGAAGTAACAGCTAGTCCTAATACCATGGAACAATAGTTTTTATCACTTCTAATTATCTTCTGGACCACAGTTATCATGTCACTTATCATGAACTTTACTTTTTTTGTGATAACATTTGTGACGTAAAGTATAATACTTGAAATTATGTTTTATTTGAAAAGTGAATGAAGTACCAATTAAAATGAAAGTACACATTTTGTATTGCAAATTAAGTTAGGTAGCTGTACGGGGTCCGCTCCATGAACTTTTAAGGTCTCCAGGACTATAAGGATTTCACAAATTAATTAATTTGGTATTGCAATTATTTCTTGAATAATTAACTCATGTATTAATTATATTGTCTATAAATTCAAAAAGATTAATTAAAAGTTATTGTGAAAAATTGCAAATTTTATACTATTTTCATTTATTAGAGTTATGCTTACCTCTGGATATTAAACAATAAAATAATAAATCAGTAATTCCTAGTATGAGCTTCTAGGCAAAAAATATACGTGGTGTAACATTCACCTAAACAGGTTTTCAAGCAAGTAATTATTAATAGTGGTGTAGCAGTGTCTGGCATTAGAGTAGCAGAAGAATATTATGATTTTACGGAGTGTCCGAAGTATACTGTGTTGTTGTTTTGGTAATTATTTATTTTCTAACATTATTTAAGGGACACTGTATTTGTTGGTTTATGTACCAGAGACCTGAATTAATTTCTGCCACTTAGAGCATGGTTGACAATTATTGTGGTTTAATTGAAGATAACATGCTGAATTGTTCTCAAGCTGTCATTATGTATTGCATTTTTTTTTTAAACAAGTGTATAAGTTACAACCATGCAACACACCATGGTACAACATGAGAAGTCTCTCCATCCACTGGAATCTGAGTGTAAGTCTCTTCCAAATCAATGGTTCCATAGAAACTACCACCTGCCAACTCTGACAACACCTGATCCACTATTGGTGATTTGCATGTATCTGAAGATCAAGCACGGTTCACCGTGCCTTTGTAATCAGCATAAAGTTGAAGGGTACCATTGCACTTCAATATTGGGACAGTTGCAGGGGCCTAGGGACCGGCGTGGTTCACAGGAATCCATACGCTTCTCTTCACATTTGCCGCAATAGCTTCCTCCATCTTTGCAGTAAGGGCAAATGCAACCGATCGATCTCGCTGATACACAGAAGCAACAGCAGGGTTTATATCTATGTGAAGGGAAGGTCCCTTATAACAGCCCGTACCATGGCCTGAAACTGCAGGAAGATTCATGGTAGTGTGTGAGAAGGCTTCATTAGACATTCCAGCATAGGATGTGTCTTGAGACAGAAAATATACACCTTAAATAGAAATATCTATGGCCTCAAACCACTTACGACCAAGAAGGTTTGGTCCAATGCCATTCATGACCAAAACAGGAAGATTGCAAGTAAAGTGTTTGTATTTTACAATAGCTTGGAATTCTTCAATAATAGTCAAAGACTGTGAAGCCCATGTTCTAAGTCCCACTGGCACTTGATACAAAACGGGGCCATGATCGGAGTTTGCAAAATTGGTAGTATAGGTGTCCAGGTTTACAAGTGTCCTCAAAAAACCAGAATCTATCTCAAATTGCATGAAAACATTGTTGACTTATACTAGCACAGAATATGGCTTAGTATGTAGACTCAAAGTCTGATCAGATAGAAATAATCTTTCATCATGAAATGATGAGGCATAGCTCCTGGATATGACAAATCCACATTTGTTGGAGAAACTGCAGGAGAATGAACCTCGGATGAGGCTACTGCAACTGTTACATTGTCAACAAAATTTCCACAATCGGCTAGTGCGGACCACAGCAATGATTTGTCCCTTTGCTTACAAGCTTTTGTAACATACCTGACAACATATTTTTGGTACTTTAAGCTGTTTCTGGGAAGGGGACATTTTGCAGCAGTATGGCCTACCTCAGCACATCTGAAACAAGTAACTTTTTGTTGACTGTGGAACCGAAACTGGGAGGTGAAAATACCCGGCTGCTTGATGCAGTAATATGAAATTTGTGTACATCTTCCACACACAAATTTCTAACCTCAATGACATTCTCTTCAGAGCATTCATTCAACTAACTGAACAACCTCTAAAGTCTTCATCGCAGTTAACTCCTTTTCTGAAAATAATTTGACATGTAAATCTGGATTGTGTAGACCACAGATAAACTGATACAAACAACTGTGGTTGCAAAGTAGAAGGTAGTGCTGGCAGGGTAGTATACAGCTTCCTGCCAAACAACAATTCTGTTGGAGCAAACCCAAATTCTAGAGGTGTGGCTCAGTATTCAAGTAATCCTAGGTTTAGATCTTTTGACTTTGACAAAATTTTCTTCACCACGTCATAGCACTTTCCGCTTTTCCATTTGACTGTGCAAACCTGGGGCTGGGCTTAAGATGAACAAACCTATACTGTTTTGCAAACTGCTGGCATTCGATAGATGTGAATTGTGTTCCTCCATCACTGCAGACTGTCTCTGGTATGCCATGCCTAGCAAATATGTTTTGTAACCTTGTAAAAACTACTTCTGCTGTTTTGCAATCCAGACATACTATTTCAATGTATCTGGAATAACAGTCTTGCACTACCAAATACAGTGGCCCTTGAAGTTCCATAATATCTGTTCCCACTAAGGACCATGGTCGCTGTGGCAGTTGTGTGGGTATCAGTGGTTCAGCATGCTCCTAATGCTACTGCACACACTCTGCACTATTTTCTACTAAAACTTTGATGTCATGCAAAATGTTGGGCCACCATACAGATTCCTTCGCCTGTCAATGGCACTTCACAATACCCATGTGACCTTGGTAGATCCTGCTCAACATACTAGCCCCTAGCACTTTAGGGATGAAAGTTCTGGCACAATACATGATGAGCCCATTCTGGTATGTTAGAATGCATCTGTAGGGCCAAAATGCAGAACTCTTAGTGTTGAATCCTTGAATATCCTGCGTGAGCACTTGACACACCGTGTCATTGTTCTGCACCTTCGCTATTTCCCTCAGCCGAGCATCTGAAAAGGAGGTTTCTCTTGTAGCACACTTTCTACAAAGAGCTCTTCTTCCATAACCTCTTGAACATTGTCCGTTGACTTTTATACTAGAGTCTGTCACAGTGCATCAGTCATGAAGAACTCTGTTCCTGCAACATACGCCACTGTGTAATCAAAACACATTAGGCGCATCCGCTGCAACCTTGCTGTAAGTTCGGCTACCAGCTTGGTTGACAGTAGGGTAACTAATGGCTTATGATCTGTCCTTATCATTATTTTGGCACCCAATACGTAATCTGGAAATCTTTCACATGCCCATGTGATGGTAAAGGCCTCTTTCTCAATTTGCACATAACACTGCTCTACCTCATTCAGGTTTCTGGAAGCATATGCCGCTGACTTCCATATTCCATTGTGATGTTGTTATAGAACACCTCCCACTTCATATGATTACACATCTGCTGATATTCATGTCTCTCCTGTGTGGGAGTAGTGCCAGCGTTGGCTGTTCTGCAATTTCTTCCTTCAACTTCTGCACTGCTTCTTGTTGAGGGGCATGCCATATCCACTCTGTCTCTTGGTGTAGCAGTACCCTCAATGTTTGTGTCTTCTCTGCTAGCTGTGGGATCATAAATTTCATTAGGTAATTCACCATACCAAGGAATCATCTAAGTTCTGTCATGTTTATGGGATCGGGCATATTGATTATTGCATTACTTTTCTCAGGGTCTTGTTGTACTGTGCCTTCACTTACAATACAACCCAGGAAGTTCACAGTTTTCTCTCCGAACCTGCACTTCTTTGTGTTGATGGTAATGTCATTTAACTTCAACTTCTCAGGTACTGCCTCCAGTCTCTGGTCATACTCCTCCACCGTGGCATCACATACCAGTATGTCATCCACCTAGTTTACAACACCTAGCATTTCCCCAACAATCTGCTGCATCTGCCACTGGTAATGTTCAGGCCCTGAATTAATGCCAAATGGTAGTCTGTTAAAGTGATAGCGCCCATATGGTATAATGAAGGTAGTGAGGGGTGCACTGTAATGGGTGAGTGGAATTAGTCAGAAGCCTCTACAACCATCTAAAACTGTGGACCATCTAGCATTATTTAACTGGGCCAGAGACTCTTCTATTTAAGGCAGCTGTAGCCTTTCTCTATTGATATATTTGTTGAGCTCTGTGTAGTCAACACATAGTTGAACAGAGATATTTATTTTCAGTACTACAACTATTGGTGCACACCATTCACTTGGAGAGTGTATAGGAGTCATGACCTCTTCCTTTAACATCCTATTTAGCTCATCTTTAAATTTCTCTATTAGAGGCAGTGCCACCCACCTAGGGGCTGCCACAGCATAAGGACTAGCCTGTTTTTGAAGTGTGATGTGGTACTTGTGACTCAGTCTGCCTAGGCCCTGAAATGCTGTTGGAAATTTATCCATGTACCTGTTTGCTGCCCCTCGGACTTCTGCTGCCTCTCGTACTGTCACAATATCCAACGCCCTAATTGCTGGACGACCCAACAGTGGAACATGCTGCTACTTCACCACATAAATTTCTTGGCTGATCTGCTGTTTACCTTGTGACAAATGCACGTTGGCCATACCCTCTACCTGGCGGAGGATTTTACCTGCCCTGTGTTACATCCTCGGTAATTCCACAAGATGCACTAGTGTTTAGGACTCATGACATACATGATCTCCATTGGGAGGACAAGAGCAGCTTGCCACAAGTAACTAACTAACCTACCATAAGAACAACAACAACCACAAACACATGTTGCCAAGCTCGTTCAGGTACGAACACAACACCTCTTCCCTTCCAAAAATAGCACATGAACAGCGTGAACTAAATACAACCCCATATTGTACCTATAGTACAAAAAAAATACATATTAGCATATATATGCATCCTGAAACAGTTACAGAGCACTGTTTCACTTATTGTAGCATGTAGTCCTTAAGTCTCTCTGGCTGTCATGTTACTCTGCTAAGATACTGATGCCTAAGTGACATGCCTCATTCCGTCTGATGCTTGTCGCTCTCCTGTGTCACAAATCCCCTGAAAGGACTTGTCATCTGCATTCTCCGTAGTCACGGAATTTCTCTCCATTGCTGATTCCTGCTGCTCACAGTTTCTGGTGGAAAAGCCTTAAAGGGAGAGCTGAACAATCTGCTCTGTGGGTTGTGTACCCACTGCTGCCCGAGCATGCCCCTCAACACTGACTTTGTGATGGTTGCCGCCACCCTGGCTGTCTTGTCATTGAAGCATCTCTTCACAGTTTCCTTGCCAAGAAGTACTTCTCTGTGTTGGCTGCATTTGTCGAGAGTCTCGAGGCTTGTCTTCAATCTCGACCATTATGCTCAACTCTCTGTGTAAGATCTGGTCTACATGGCTTCCTGACCAACATTATCTGTGATGACATATATGAGTTACCCTTGCATTCCAGTGAATTTCCTTGGCCATCACTTCACGTTCCCCCTGTAAGATCTGTACTACACAGAATCGTTTACCTGAAAACATTGACTCCTGTTTGCCATCGATGCTTGTGCTGAAAGTGTTCTTACATGGTTGCCAGTCATTGGTCGTATGTGGTTCAAGGCTGTTCTTAGAGGACGTCCCATCAAAAAGGCTGCTGGAGTCTCTTGACTCCCATCCTCTGGGGGGGGGGGGGGGGGGGTGCGCAGTGCAAACAACATTCTCGCAAGTCTGGTCTGCGAATCACCCTTCCCCAGCTTTTTGAGCTTCACTTTGACTGTCTGGACCATATGTTCCGCTTGGCCATTGCTTAATGGGTGAAAAGGTGTTGAACGAATCAATCTAATCCCGTTCTGCCTTGCAAAAGTTTTCAGTTCTTGCGACATGAAAGCAGAACCATTGTCAGACACCAAACATTCCGGTAAACCATGGATACTGAACATGTCCCTCAGCTCTCGGACAACAGCTGCAGATGATGTTGATGGCACCATTCTCACCTCTGGCTACTTCGAGTAAGCAGCCATGGCAGTCAGGGAAACCTTGCCTTAGAATGGCGTGAAAAAGTCAACGTGAACCCTAGCCCACAGTTTTGTTTCCTGTTCCCAACCATTGCTCTCGTGCTTTGGTGGAATAGCTCAGAGCTGTTGGCAGTGCCAGCATTGGCCTACAAAGCTCTAAATGTCTGTGTCTATCTTAGGCCACCACATGTAACTCCGTGCCACTGCTTTCGATTTCACTACTCCATCGTGAGCAGCGTGCAGCATCCTCAATAGTTCCTTCCGCAGTGCTGTTGGTATAAGTACTCTGCTTCCCCAGAGGACACAGTCCTTGTAGAGGGACAGTTCAGCTTGCCAGTTCCAGTAGGGTCTGAGCTCATTGGTCACTGTTACACTCCCTGGCCACCTGACGCTGGAGTTTTGTTTGACCACCTGGATCTACTTCTGTCAATTTCGCAATCCTTACGGCCTCAATGGGAGGGTCTAGTAGCACATCCAGCATTAACACATCTCCCATGGTTGGAATTTCCATCTTCGGAGCCTCTAGTGGCAGCCTGCTAAGGGCATCTGCGTGCCCTATGCTTGGTCCTGGTTGATACAAAATCTCATAATTCAACATGGAAACCCATAGGCTCCACCATAGTAACCTTGGGGATAATATATCTGGAGTTTGACAAGTGGGGTCTAGCAGATGCAAAAGTGGCTGGTGGTCTATGATAATCGTGAAAGTTCGTGCTGTCATATAATGCCTGAATTTTGTCACACCAAACGTGACAGCCAAAGCCTCATTGTATAGTTGTGAGTAGTTTTTTGACTCTTCTGTAAAGTGCATGATCCAAAGGTGATGGCTGTTTTGCTACCATCTTCTTCCACATGTTGCAAGTACTGCGCCCAGACCGTACTCAGAGGCATCACGTCAGTCTCACTGGTTTTGTTGTTTCATAATGTACCAACATAGCATCTGACTGTGAAGAAGTCCTTTTACCTTTAAGAATGCATCTTCGTGGACCCTTGTCCACTCCCACTGCCGCCCTTTGTCGAGCAAGTGATGTAAAGGTTCTGCCACATTGGCCTTGTCGTGCAGAAACCAGTCATAAAAATTGAGCAACCCAAAAATGCTTGTAGCTCCTTTTTGCAAGTGGGGCTGGGGCATGGTGAATGGCTTCAACTTTAGCTTGTGTTGGGTATATTCCCGCACTGTCTACTCTATAACCTAAGAATTTTACAGATGACACTGCAAACACACACTTTGACTCCTTAAACTGCAATCCTGTTTCTTCAACATGGTTGAGAACCTAATGGTCTCCATTAGCCTCTGGAACACTCCTGTGGCACACTTGATACCAAATGGCAAGCATTTCACTCTGAACAGTCCTTTCATGGTGTTCACCGTCAGCACATCTGCAGTGCACTCTTCCACCAATACCTGCAAGTGCGCATCTGCCAAGTTTAATTTGGTGAAAATGTTCCCTCCTGACAAACTGGAAAATGCCTCATTGGTCATTGGTAATGTGTATATCTAAGTCTTACATACTCTGTTCACAGAAAATTTGTAATCGCCACAGATTTGCACCGACCCATCAGCAGCAAAACAGACTGCAGCAATAGGATTGGCCCGATTTGAGTACGTTACAGGTTCGTACACACCCTGCTCCACCAATCTGTCTATTTCTTTGCTAATGGTCTCCCGTAGCGCGAAAACCACTGGGCGATACTTCCTGAAGATTGGCTTTGCATCTGACTAAATCTCTAAACTCACTGATGGCCCACATACTGCCGCTTCTGGTTGTACTGCTAAAATTCCAGCCACCATTCTTATTGGAGGCTGGCATTTGGGTGGATGTATCTGTAGACGGTAAAGACTGTACATGGTTGTGTCTTCTTCAGATGAGTCTAGACTGCGCGATACATGAAAAGCCACAGTACTTTGGTTGTGCCTTGCCTCCATATGTGAATCCTGAGCTCGGGCATTTTGCTTCCTTTTGGTAATGCATGCTCATTCTAAATGAAGGTCTGTAAAATGGGAGGTTGGCTCAGTCGCCTGCTGGGCGCTGAGTGGCTGCCTGTTTGTGACATAGCGTGCAGCTCTGAACCGAGTGTGTGGTGCATGAGCCAAATATAAAGGAAAAACAAACTCTTCATTACAACCAAACCATTAAAGATAATGGCGCGAAACTTTTCATGTATGGGAAGAAATATTACTGGACACCTATCAAAGGTCTTGTTTCATTTTATCTGATACACACCTCTCGCAATAAAATAAACTATCGTGATGTTTTGTGTGCTCATGTTATTGTAGTTAAAATGTTTTTTAGTTATTAGGTAAGGCTTTGTAAGCATATGAAATGCAGCTAAATATTAAAATTGAAGATCTTTGCTTAGTTAACAGTCATAGACTTAAAAGATTTGTAAAAACCCGAGCGAGCTTATTTGTTTCAAAATAATGCAAGAATTCTGCGACTTATTATGAGCTAACGTAAAAATGGAAACCGAAACAACTATGACCACACATTTACAAGGGTGTTATTATTAATGTGTTCATATACAGTAAAAGAATGCGAAGAGGTAATATCAATTGAAATCAAACATCCTTCCAGGGAAATATTAACATGTTTTAAGAATATAGTGTAAGTAAAATGGAGCATTTTCAAGTAGAGAGACAGACACACTCAAGGAATACATGTCATAGTTAAATCAAAACGTAATAAGACACAATCAAGTTAACTCATAACATTTACTTAAAGTTACTTTTGGAAGGACTAAGAATAGTGAAACAGCAGCTTCATGAAATATTCTTGTGGTCTGCATTTGTAATTCAAGAGCTGTTACTACATTTACCGCAACTTTGCTAAAAATCTTAATCTCTACAGAAAAGCTCTGTTAAAAATTTTCGTAATTTAACTGAGATTTTTATAGAAATTTACAGTTTATGTATGCAAATCAGATTTGTTATGACAGAAAACGGAACCAATTTCCATACTTAACAAAATACGAAGCTATCCGTGATTGTCATAGCTACGTGTGTGGGGAACAAACAATGCTAAGGATACACGAAACCCTGTTCCAGTGCCTTTTAAAACATTTGAGTCTGCTGTAGTTTAAAATACCACAAGATAGCACAAACACTTTGTAACAGGTGGCATCTTCAAAAACTACAACCATACCAAAGATTGAAACTGTGTCTGTTATTGTAAATATTAACAACACTCGTGAAGTATCCACATAGGAGCATGGTGGATGAGCAAGGCTCTAGGTTACGAACTTTTTTTCCATGTTAAAATCCCACTTCAGGACAAAATGGATGTAAAATATTTCATCTATTTATGTTACGCAGTGCAACATGCTCGTTTAGGCTATTCACGGTAAACTGAGCACTTTTGAAAGCCCTCTCATTTTGAATAATAGTCAATAAATGTGTGTTATTTTAGCCCTAGACGTTAACTTCCGAGTACAGTGGAATATATACACTGTATTTATTACTTACATGGCAATATTTATTTGAAAAGTTTGTTAAAAGGTACAAAAATGGCTGAAAGGAAAAAGTAACTAAGGCCTCAAAAGTGCTCACTTTGCAGTGGATAATGCAATTTTTGGAAAACCACGTCGCATATCACTGTAAAATAATTAGATCCGAGAATATTGTGTGTTCATTTCTAGACAAGTTGGAATTCACATACATGTACGTTCATGTTACTTTTGTAAATGGTCAACATGTTGTTTGACACCTCCTGGAGATAAATGAGCCAATAACAAACATGCAATAAAACGTGCATCCAACCACCGCCTTTCAATACAACAACAATCAACGAATAAACAGTTGATATCTGTATGAGAGTATATACGACTGTGAAGTCTAGCCTACAGGTCATTGAACTTGCAAATTTCTCTGGTCTCTAAAAATAATTTAATAGATATACGGAAAGTTCCTTAAATTCAAGGAAAGTCCGTTACTGAGGAAAAAAATGTGTTTAATATTACGGTGGTTTCTGGATAAATTTTTATCAGCACTTTTCCATAATTCTGCAGAAAAATTTTCAATGTGGTAGTATTACTTCATTGTTCAATTCGCAAGAACACAGTTCCCTGTCAGTTCGGAATCAAAAACCAGAAGCAGAAAACAATAGCAAGAAACATTTTTATGAGTCAGGAGTTCATGGTAACAATTATATTGCTGCTGAAAGTTATTGTACTGTCTATTATAGATGTTCAAATGATTTGGGAATTGTTAGCTATTGATACCAGATATACTTGTCCTCCAGAACTTGTTTCAAAACACATTTTCTTTGAAGTGTTGAGAGCAGATATAAGAAGTATCTGGGTTGAATTTGTCTTCTCTTCTACATTTAAAGATTCATTCCGTTTTCTGCGAATCCTTTGGAAATCTATGATAAGAAATTTAATTTCTGTGCAATTTCGTTTTATCTAAATTATTGTTGCAAACAGCAACAGCATATCTTGTACCTGACATCACACTGTCTACTCAGACAACAGAAAACACGTGGCCATCATCAAAACAACAAATTGTGTGCTCGCATGAGAACTAATGCAACGCGTAATACAGGTAGGGCTGCTTGGGAGGGCTGCAGGCTATGTCACGCCTTTGCCCCTCGCCCCCTTCAGACCCCTCGTCCATATGGCAATTCTTGGGCCAACCTCCCCTTTAACAGACTTTGGTTCTAAATGCGTTTACTTGGTATAGAAATTGCACACAGTATTGCGGTGTTTCAATTTATCGGGGCTGTCTGAGCCATTGCAGCTCCAGCACGACTACTGGTCCTGTGGATGCTTACGCTGGGAAGGTGAATCTCTCTCACTTTGTCTTTCCTTAGGAGTCGGGCGGCACCCAGAGACACTAACTTGGTTTACTGCTTCTGCCAACTCGCGCACTTCACCTCGCAAATCACTTACATTGCAACTCGCAGCATCTGCCGCCATGGCCGTGTCCAATGCGGCCTGAAAAATTAGCTTGTCTTAGGCCAACATCGCATGTTGCAATGACTTGTCACGCACTCCACATTTTAGTATGTGCAGCACACTGTTCAAGTCACTGAAATTGCAATGTGCCAACCGACGTTGCAGCTTGGCCACATAATTATAAATCAACTCGCCTTCATGCTGGTCGCGCTTGTGAAATTTGAATATCTCAACAATTTCACTCAGTTTCTGTTAGAAGTGGTTGGTTAACGCAGTTAGAATGTCCGCTATGTCCACATCACCCATTATTTTAGGCAGACATAACAACGCCGTTAAGTCATACAGCTGTGCACCAAATACTGTGAGAAATATAGCTTTCTTCCCCCTTGTCAGTCACTTTGTTTGCATCGAAACAATACTGTAATTGTTCCATGTATGTTTTCTAGGTGTCTCGCCCTACAATGAATTCTCCGAATGAATTAAACAATGCCATTGTAGGTTATGGTGTGCTGATTTGTGGTCTGATTATTAAATACGGCGCTACGTGTGGAGTTCGTATCTCTCATTGCCGGTGTTACATCCTCGGAAATTCCACAAGATGCACTAGTGTTTAGGACTCACGACATACATGATCTCCATCGGGAAGACACGAGCAGCTTGCTTGTTTACATACTCGTGGAGATTCCCTCAAGGAACTAACTAACCTACCATAAGGACAACAACAACAACCACATGTTGCCAACCTCTCTCAGGTACGAACACAACACCCGGAAAGCTTCTTTCCAGTTCTGTTCACTAGCAGCCCTAACCTGTCACTCAAGTCTTTGCCTATGACAGTCACGTCCGCCCCAGTATCTATTTTGAACGTGGTTTTAACACCTTGCACTTTCAGCTGAATGTACATGGATCCGAACATACTTTCATTGCCACCTCACCCATGTAATAGTATTAATCTTCCTCCTTTACATCTCGTAACTCTTGCACACTGATATTTTTACTTTTGCAGCATCTCCCATAATGACTTACTTGTTCACATCAAAAACATGTCACATTTCTCGCTGGGCAGTTTGACCACTGATGTATAGCTGCAATTCCACATTTTTAACACTTACTACCTACTATTACCACTGTATCCACCACCATTACTGCTATTACTATTGCCTTGCCCCTTATTACTTTTCTAATCTCCACTGGAACTGGTAGATGGCTAAATTTTGTGCAAATATTGATTATATGTTATGAAAAACCTGCCTCACATTCGAGCAAGCCATATAATGTGGTCTGGACACTGGTCAGGGGTGAGATGCACCATATTTCTGAACACTGGCTCATTGCTGGAAAATTGAGAAAATATATTAATAACATCTGGAGGGTGCCAACTCATCTATGCATGGGTGAGCACGTGGACTCTTGTTCTCAGGGCAGTAGCAGATTGACAGCCCCGTGGCGATACCCTCACCAGTCATGTTAATTAGAAAGAAAATTCATGTACTATGCAATCAGTACACTTGAACACGTGGTTTTCTGGAGTGGGCCAGATCCCGAAGGTACTTACATACAAAAAGGAATAAGACTTGAATCCTCAAGAATATATATATTGGCAAAAATGGCAGTACATTCATTACACAACATACACTGATCCTAGCCTGAAGCGGGCATGGCATTTGGGCCTGCCATTGGCCGCAGTGGCGAAAAGTACTGTTAAGCATGTGGTAGAATTACAGTTTTAAAAATCTCCAAGACCGCACAACTAATAGAGATGAGGGTACGAACATGGGAAGAACAAAAAAAAGTAAAGATTTCGGTATAATAAGACTTACTATTGCAGTTAAATGAGTAGACAATAAAGACATAGGCTTCTGCGATGCAACACATGTGTACCCTCTAGGCCCACTGAGATCAGACTCAAGATGATGGCTGAGACATCCGACTTTGTCGGAGATCTCCCGCCAATATCGAGAGGAACATTCATAAAAAAGTACAATTAGCAAAAAGTACACAAATTATCACTAAATAATACGTTAAAAACACTGGAATGAATTGTGCAATATTTCTGACAAGCAATATCTGTTAATTGGATCCCCAGAGTCTTTCTACGTATTTTGAGTTTAAAAAGGTAATTAGTAAAACAAGCCAAAATAGGCCGGCAAAGCACGTTAATGCTATCAAAAGAATTAACATAGCATGTAATATTTATGTTGACACTTTAGAACACGTAATTAAGTTATGAATGAAAATAATTTAATACAAAGCAAAGAATTCTGATTTCGGGCAAGTGGCATGGCGGACGCCGGAACTGCCAGGATATTTTACATGTTAATTTACTACATTTTAAAAACAAGGTAAAACTGCCCATTTTAACAAACAAGCTATGACATTAGCACTATAAAATTAAATAAAGATTTATGAGTGTCAGTAGCTCATGTTCTGTATCAAAACGAAACCCACGTGGCTTCACACTCGCAGGCTGTATATTCCTCACTAAGTGTAGCAAAAGGGAGATAATACTTAGCCTTGTGGATTTTAGACTCTGCTTTCAGGAGCACAGATCAGAATTGCACTATACACACACCGGGCTGAGTTTACTCTTGGTAACAAGGGATCAGGCAGGTCGTAACCCGGTTCAGAGACCTGTTCCTGCAAGAACGGCAGTGATGATCCATACACGAGGCGCACGGATGTATGTGCTTGGTGCACAAGTAGAGCAGCTGTGGGACAGTAAATGCTTTTTGTAAAAATTATGAAGTACTCTGCTGCTTTGAACAGCCTCGATGCTGGCAGTATTTTGACACACCAACTGTTGTTAGTCATGCACTGCTTCTGCCTGACAAATTTTCTTAACTGTTTCCATCTGCAATGCTTCAGATAACTTATCATCCACAATTCCAATAACTAAAACAATTGTTACCAGCTCCTCCTTAAGGCTTTGTAACTCACAGCAACATGTTTACCTGGCTTTCCTCTGGCTTCACAGAAAGCTCTGATTCAAAACGAAATCATTCAAATCTCTTAATCCATTTATGCCATTGTGTAGACTTGCAAAATTCAAAGTTTTTTGGTGGTACTATCTGAAATTGAGCCATGCCTTTTTCCACTTATGATCACTCGGTGATGTTTTGGCGCCGATACCTGACACCATATCTTGTTATATAATATATATTTACTTTTCACGTAACATTGTGCTCACCACATCACTGCCATTATTACTTGAGTACCACTACCAACCTAACCTAACACATTCCACATATTTCCCAACACCACAGCAGGCCATAATGGTGGCTACACCTGGCCTGTGTGATTTTCTCTACTTGCATGGCCATCAAGTTGTATAATGTCTAAATGGTGTCCTGAAAAACTGCATGCCAATAGTTTACCTTTTTAAAGTAATTAATAATATTCCACTTCGAAAAATGTGCGATTTTGAGACTGAAATGAATAAATAAAACAATTAAAATTTTTTCTTTACATCTTTAAAAATGAATCATGCAAAACCACATCCTCTTATTTTCCCATACACGTATGAATATTGCGAGTTATGCTGCACTCTGGTACAGTGCTTACACATTGTTTGACAACAAAAGCTGTTGAAAAGACCCTTCCAGGATATCAATGTATTCAGATTATGTGTAGCTATTGAAATTAATTAATATAAATCTTCTGATCTCTTCACAAGAAGCCACTAAAATATTCTGAAGATGCTGCCTATTGAGTTAGATTAAAATTTAGTTTAAAGATAGTGTTTATTTTCTGCCAGATATGATTAAACACAAACTTCTTGGAAAAATTGACCATTAAACACAAAAGAAAATATCTTTGCAAAAATTAATTATTGGTTGAAATTTATTGTGTACCATTTTCAGATTAAACAATTTGCTTTGAAATACTATGGTGATGATAGGTGATACTATTTTGAGCTACAGGTAATCTTGATAAAATTTCTGTAATCTGATTACAGTTGCATACTCCTGACTGTTCTAACCTTGTTAGAGGTCAGACTTGGCGGAACACTTGGCCACTCTGCAGTGTGTTTTACAGCATAACAGTGTGCCATTAAACTGAGACCATACAATTAGTTTTATTTAATACTTCATATACTCTACCAATTCCCATCTTGCCAGGCGTGTAAAGGGAGGAAGCAAACATGTGCTGCAGAGAGAGAAACAGGGAGGACGAAGCTTTTCTTTTTTGGTATATAACAGTTTTACGTCTTGTCTGCCTTTAAGGAAAGAGAGCAAAAAGGTGTTGTGCCACTGAGAGAGAGCAGAGAGTGGATGCGAAAATGCCATGCTGGTTGATAGGTAACTGCTTCTCTTCTCAGTAAGCATGTAAGGAGAGGGAGCAAAGTTATCCCTGACTGCCCAACCCGCCAACTCCATCAGTGAATAAACGGCAGTGTGCTCAACGTATTTCACACCCAGTTATTAGATATTTACATAAATATCTAACTTAAAAATGATTGTTGCATGAAAGATATTTCAGTTGACTCAATACCCAATAAATTAAAAAAGTGGATTATTTTATAGTTATTTATATTGGAATTTAGCTGGGACCACTGAAAATAAATGGTGGACATAATTTTTCGGTTTATGAACTTTCTGTATATTGAGATTCAACTGTAGCATGTTTACTCTATAATATTGTTTAGAAAGTAAAATTGATTTTATTCTTTGTTTATATTTTCAGCCGGGGCCTTTGGCCTTGTGTCCTCTGACGTAAGCCTTTGTGAACTCAGAGTTATGTACAAGAAGGAATGCTTACTGTTGCTAGTGAACTTGAGGATTAACTCCAAGGTAGGTGAAATGAAAGCTTGAGATGGTTAGCAATTCGTGGTTAACGTACCCTAAATTTTGATACAGGAAATGTAGGATGAAACCTTTTTTTATCACACAGGTTGCATTTCAGCTGGTCAGTATGGAGGTGATAGTGTTATTTACTGGTATGTAGTCTGTGGCAACTGATTTTACTGTGCAGGCTTGCTGTGCTGCACGCAATGAAACTTGTAATAGTATTTCATTTGAAATACCATGTTAATAGGGTTATGTTTTACTCACAGAGTTCTAGGCTGCCTCGTGCACCAAGTAACTGCCTTCAATGTCCCAACACAGTGCAAAAGTTTCTGTTGGGACATCCCCACACAGCACGGTCAAGTGCCATGAAAATGTATCTTTCAAAACCTTACTTTTTATTGCATGGCATGTCAGAATCATACATCATTTCCAAATCCGGCATATAAGCATATAGAGGTGACAGCCTGCTAACTCCAGATGGACACTACAGCAAAGTGGTGTTATTGGCCATCAAGACAGTACAGTTCACCAATCAGCATCTCATAACTTAGTCACCACCTGGCAGTTCAGCTAATATGGAATCTTCTGCAGCATGCAGTAGCTAAGCAGACACAAAGCCTGTTTCCAAAGCCTTGTGCAGCCATCCAGAGAATGGCTACACTCATATCAAAGGACCCGCTAAACCAATTCATTTCTGTGTGCATAACTATTCTGTGATGATATGAACTATACCTTTAACTAGGGATGGACTGGCTGATTCTGATTCTCAATACCACAATATCCTTGATACTTACTGCTAGTACTGAGAGGTATCAACAATACCAATTATTCTTCAAACAGAAAAAAAAAAATTTGATTCCTTGTTGTAAACACTGCTGTTGAAATATTACATGTCCTGCACTTGAGTTGTGACACGACTATTATTTGCTGCGCAGTTTATTAATATATTTACTCTATTCTAGCCACTTATTATTTTACCCCTGAAAATGGTTTTGAAAAACAATGTGGAGATAAGAATCAAGTACAATCATTTTTCGGCCTTAAGTATCTTTTTAGTACAACAGTACAATTTATTTGAATAGTTATTTTTGGTTGCTATGGTCGGGCCATTCATGGTATATAATTTGTTAGTAAATAGAAATATTAGTTTTCCAATTTTTAAAATAAGGTTTTAAAAAAATTTCAGTGAAGATTCACAATAAAATGGTGTAAGGTATATGTATTACATAAAATGATTTACAAAAGTTACTTGATCTATAGATGGCATTTGAGAAGTGAAAGAGTTTTGAGGTTGGGGTGCCTTGTAAATACTTTACCTTGGGCGTCAGCATAGAGCATAAGTGATGCGGGGCGTGTGGTTGACGACCTTGAAGTGGCTCCCTCTGATGTCCAGCATCTGATGATGATGATGATGTTGACCTGTAATCCTTTATGCTTCGTCTACTGAGGGATATGTAACTTCCTTATTGCTAACTCACTCTGGTATAAATTGTTAGAAGCCATTTCCCCGCCTGTAAAATTTTTGATAAACCATGATAACAGGTTATGCAGCCATTAAGTGGCTGGAGCAAATAAAAAATGTGCATTTTCACAATGACACAACATTTTATTCACAATGCTTTCTCCACTGTAGCACTTTCACGAAATTTCTCCTGTAGGCTCGGAGAGTTCCTAACCTGCAAAAAAGGCACTAAGTCTACATGGTGAATCAAAATGTAAAATTATCCGTCCACCCGTGAACAAACAGACTGGACAGTGGAACAGCGCTCTCCCTGGGCTAAATGAACATAATTAAAGGTTCCGGTATTACAAGTTAACAATGAATCACTAACATGGTTGAACAAAGTGATGTAAGCCAGAGGAGGCCGCACACGGACGTCAGCTCCACACGAGTACGAAGACGCTACTGGAAAATGGTTGGTGTGGAGCTGGTTGATTGGCCGAGCGTTCCCATGTAACACATAAAGAAATACTTAAATATAAAAATAATGATGATTGATGACATGATGAGGACACGTGTAATGCGCTGATGTACAATAATAGGAAAATATTAAATAATATATACCCACTTCGTAAAGAAAGATCAGCCCTTCAAGTAAAGAAATCACCATACAAACACATATTAATAAAGTGGCTTCAGAAACATAAAAAAAAGGACTGATAGGAAATCACATACAATTAATTATATAAGAAGTGGCATCACAAACTATAAGTCATGCTGGGAATTGTACAAGGCACAAAAGGATAATAGATAAATATCCTTTAAAAATAATCATAAACAAGACTTATTACATACTTGTCAAATCAATATAAATATAGGCCCAAAGGTAAATCAAATAGATTACAAATAAAAACATTTTATTTATATATTATATATTATTTATAATAACATATTTTCTGAAATTTATTGACTAGTTTCAGTTATATCAAATACAATATTATCAAAGCAAGAAACCTGAGTAGTTCAAAAAGATGTGATTAGACACAACAATATTAAGACACAAATTTCATAAGATTTGCTATAAAAGGTTTTAACTTGTTGAACCAACGAGAAATTTCAATTATAAATTTTTTTTTCATTTTGTTATAAAGCTTCAAACATTCACTAGAAACAATAGAAATAATTATTAAACTGGAGAAAAACATCACTCTAGCAATATACTCAAAATTCATGTTTACATTAACCTGGAGAATAAAATATGATAGCAAAATGAAACGATCACTATCACTTAATGTTACCTGGATGCATCCTTACATATTAAAAAAAAAATGATCAGGCCTACTACAAAAGATTACTTGCAAGAACACAATAAAATAAAATAAATTTAAAACTTCTTGCAAATGGTGTCTAAAATGTTTATAAATGCAGTAGCAGAAACATAGAAATATGAATTTATATATCACTTCGCTTCACTGCATCACAATGTGTAGAAAAAACACGTTGATAAAAATGCCTGTTGAGTAAGTGGCAGGCACATCAGAAAAACTTGAAGAATTAAAGTTGCTTGAAAGCTTGAACAAACAGTAGAGCCAAGAAAAACACGGAGTTTGTGCAGATCACATCACTGAAGTTAAGCCCGTGCAGATGGAAATCACAGAAACTCGTTTACCCTCACTAGACACATACAGAAGGTACGCAATAGTGAGTAAAAAGAAAATATTAAAGCACGTGATGAAGGGAAAAGAACCAAAAATTGTACTCACGAGAGGAGGGTAGAATAAATATCCTTACATGATGAAGTGGCAAGCCGAAACACCAACAGAAAATAAATAAATAAATAAATGAAATGCACCACACCACAACTACATCTTGACTGTTACTGTACAAGATGTTTACATAAAGAAAACTATTAACCTGGGACTTAGGTCCCGAAAATAATCATCCCAGTTGCTGCACTTTGCCAACGCACCATGTCGGCAACAAGTCAAGACCAAGAGTGGTGTTAAAAACCCACTCGGTTGTGCATGAAAGCAGCGGAAAGGGAACAGAAGCTTAGTACTGGGCTCACCACTACATGGCATTAGGGGTACGAAAGTGAACAAACTGCAGCGTGGCTGGAGGATAGCACATGGATGAAAGACGTTTTTTATGTGAAGTCACACACAGGATGCGTGATTACAAGAGGATATTGCGAACACAGTGACTGCAAAAACTGAAGCGTGGAAGGGGGGTGTAGTGACGGACGTGAAATACAACATACTGTCAACGTTGCAGCGTCCATCCGGTGAAACCAGGAACGCGCAGACGAAACAGCCACTTGGAAAAGCTTCAGCGAGTTTTAAGAAGACTCTTTCAGAGAACCAAATTGTGTAGAATTTAAATTACAGGGGAAATACTACTGAAGGAAAATTTGTAAACAATACATAATTGGCGCAAATCGTTTCAATAAAATTTAAGTTACACGACCTAATAAAACCAATATAGAAATATATATGTCAACATGAAAACAGAAATAAATGTCTGACCATAGAGTCCAATTAAATTTAAATGAATCTCAAATGCTTCAAACTGAAAATAAAGTCATTTTTTACTGGACCAAACGACTTTAAATAAACTTGAAATGAGTCACATAATTCCAAATAGGCATAAAGCAATGAATTATGGCAAAAATCAAAATAATCAAATTCACGAGACAATTACTAATTAAAATCCTCACAATCATACTAATGAATGAAAAAAAAGAAATATACTCAAAACCGATAAAAATAAAGTTCATTATTAGGAACCATCTCAATAACTAATCAAAATATTAAAATTTTAAATTTGCAAATAGCTTAAAATTGGCTCAACTCAGTGACAACAAATAAAATTCAATAGTATCTTATATTAACTCACAAGAACATATTGTAAAATACTTAGTGATGCATAAAAAAAATCATTGCATGGAAATTAAGGAGGCGTGCCAATACGGCTCAGTAACACTGATGGGATGGTGGCATAAGAAAAAACTTTTAAACTTTATTGTAAATACATAGTCAACAGAATTATATAAAACATTTGGGCACATTAATACTTTATCCTTTAACGCAACACATAACCTCACTTGGCTGGCATTTCTGCTGAGAGCGTGTGTTGCTAATCATCGACATTATTTAATGCATATTATGTGTATGTGTTTTGGAGGTTATTAACTTTATTTTAATTTGTATCAAAACACGTGGAACATTTGTGCAATAAAAATAAGAATTTGCCACATGGCCTTTACGTTTGAAGAGGCTTACGTGTCCGTGTTACTGTACGGCCATGGCAATTGGCTGTTATGCTTTGCATGATGAAAAAAGTGAAAATACTGTATTAAATATATTACACGACACTGAGATGAATATTAATTACCATAAATAACCCTGCATAATTTAACACCACCCATAACAACAACACATGTTACCCTTTAATGAAAACATAAACAAACCCTGAATGATTACATGTATGAACACTGACTAAATTAAAAATTAATTATGAAGATACATTGCACACACAATGAAGTAACATTAAAGTGCTGTACAAACTAACATTACAAATATTATGCGCACATTAATGATGAAGCGCGGCATGAAAATGCCAGACTAGGCGTTGTGCAAGGATATGTAAATAAAACATTACACCGCGTAAAATTGCATGATGAAGCACTGTGAATACATAATAAGGCACTACGCACATAATAATCTTAAACACTGAATAAAACAAATTGAAAAGGCCATGAAATAAAAACACGCTGATGCACTGCACCACATGCACGCACGCATGCCCGCACACACACACACACACACACACACACACCCACTTGGAACACCCTTTATGCGTTGCACTGCTCTCACGCAGGCGGTGGGTGAACTACTGGCTGTACAACTGATGACATGGAAAACGGCCTGCAGGGGTCACCACGTGGTACACGTCAAATTGTAGGTAGGTCATGGAATTATATTTTGTAGTAATTCCATAAAAAATTGTATTGCATACATGCTCCGTAACTTGAAACACATACTCTAGAAAATAATGAAAAATTCTGTGGTAGCTAATTGGGCAGATGCGTGTTTATGAGAACAGCATCTAGGGTAACCTGGCAATTGTATGTTGGAGTAACAGTGTAGCCATTTAGCGGATTATTTAGTAACTACATGTTGGCACAACTGTGCGGCCGTCAATTACATTCTCGTACAATTTCGTAAGGTGTACCACTTTTTGAAAATAGTTTACAAATTATATTCAAACAAAAGCAATCCGTAAATGGTACGGCTGTAAAACTTGAATTACAGTTGCAACATTCTTTTAAAAATGCCATTGATGATACCATAAAATACAAAAACTATGGCTACAATTGACGTTTCAAACAACTGTACTTGCATCGGCTGTGCCGTTTATTGTTGAATAATAGGATTAAAAGGAACTCCTTCATTTATAGCAGCAGAAAAATTACTGCATTATTATTTTTTAATTTAAATAAAATGTGATTGTTTTTGCAGAATATAGTTTAAATACAGCGGCTGGGAAGCTATTTAAAATCTATGAATCAACTTGGGTCGCTGAAGAGAAGCATGCAATGGAATTATTTGCTCCCAAAAGCATAATAGTCTCTTTTGGCAGACTAAAATATATATTTTTTTGATGTAAGACCAATTCTAATGAAGGCAAAATTAAATCTTTTACTGAAATAAAACTCCTTACTGCAATAAAATTTCTTCTGTAGATTTTAAACCAGTGGTCTCCTTATGTACACTAATAAACCCTCAAAATAAGTATTGACTAACTGTAAAGGTACAGTGTATCGAGAAGCTAAGTTACAGTATCGATGGAGGTAATGGTATTGAGAAAGTTTGGATATTGGCCCATCACTACAGCGTAGAAGAGAAACACAGTAACAGTTACTCACAGGGAAGAGCCTCACAGTAAACAGTACCAGCAAAAAATTACCTTCTTTGTATTACGTATGTATACAATTTTACACACTGGATTTGAGTGTGTTTGTTGTGTCATGCCATGTTTCTGATGCCCAATTTTTGCCATTAATTTTTCTCAGTTCTGTCATCCACCTTGCCCTAAGATGGTAAATGCACACCTTGCTCCATACAAAAGCAGCACATGTCGACTGTTCTCATCTGCATACTACAGCTTGTAAGGCTGGCTGCATCCTGCTACCCTGTACTGTGACGCCCTGCGTTGCGTTTCACGTCACCGAGGAACGTGCCGCATAAGGCGTGACAATAGGCACTTCTACCATCATCCCTGAATCCCATGTTCAGCAGTGCTGTGCACTCTCGTGATGGTTATCGTGCAGCTGCGCCACCATCAGGGACCTGTGACCCTGTTACTACTCCACTTCACCAGCTTCAGCAGCGAGACAGCTGACAGAGGCACCCTGTCGTCTTCAGCAGCCACAACAGCACAATCTCCATTCTGCACCTGAAGCCCATACCACCTGCGGCCTTGGCCAGGGCCACGTCGACCACTGTTCCTCTACCAGGGATTATTGAGCTGCAGTGGATGAATGGTCTCCAGAAGGAGGGGGGGAGGGGGGGGGGGATGTATGACACGTGCCACAGCCCTCTTCCTTTAGTACATTCATTCTGCTACACCAGCACAGCTATGACGTGCCCTCTACTGGGGACAAGTCGACCAGAACGCAACGGTCACCCCCTCCATGACTCCCAACATTAGTGACATGCACAGGAGTACACCCCTCCTCCACTACCCTCCAGGTACTGCCAGAGAAATGAATGCAATGAGGGGGTCACAGTGGTTACAGTGTTCCAAAAACTCCTTGTGCGATTCCCAATAAACGGGCCTTGTTTATAGCCCAATCGAACATGGCTACTGACACCCCTCCTGGGGTGAGAATGGACTTGTCCACCACGAGCCATCAACTGCCACCCTATCATCTATGAAAATAAGGGTGCAAGTGATTTTATATAATTTCAAATTTCATTAAAGTGTTCAAAATGTAAAAACCCATCCAAACAAGCAACAGACTGGGACAGACAGCTATGATACTACTTTAAATTTATGTTGCTCAAGTGTTTTTGTGCCAATCTATTTTCTTTGCATTCATATTAATAACCAAGGGTTATTGTGTCATTTTAGTGTAATGTAGGTGTTTTGAAAGTATTTCTTTTACGAAAGTGCTGTTGTATTTTAAACTGCAACTCACACATTTTTGAACTGGAGTTCCGGAGGACTCAGCCACGATATTTCAATTGGTTACCAAGTGCATACCAAGAGTGGACGTGTGTCATGCGTGCCTCCAGGCACTTTAACCTCTTTGTGTTGACAACTTAGCATATCAATAGTTTAACATTTGTCAGGATCTTAACACTCCCATTAGGTAGGCACAACAGGATTTGGCATCATTACGACGACATCACCTCATTGCAGGGTGATACAAAGTAATTTTTACAATTAGATAGAATAATGATCATATCCGCTGTGAATATGAAAGTCAACTGCGTTTAGTTTGTAAGCCTACAAAGTATTCTGCAAGCAAATAATATAGTAGTACAGTAGAACCTCCCTATTACAACCCCTCATGGTTCCCGAGAATAGGGTCTTAATTAGAGGGGGGTGGGGGTCCGAAATAAATAATTTGGCAAATTTTGGGCCAATTTTGACCCACCCCTAACCCTTATGCCCCCAAACTTGCAATTTTATGCATGAAGTTCATGTTCAGTTGTCTCTAGTGCATAAAAAACCACTTTTTAAATTAAATATAAATAAGTATGTATATTTTAATAGCTGGATGTCTCCTAATTAATTTGATACAAAAGAAAGGCATGTTGGACCACCCCTTGTCATAAAAAAGAAGGCCTAAACACAGAATGACATGGCCATTGAAAGTGTGTGAAAAGATTAGACTATGTATTATTAAAACATAACTAAACACTGCTGGAGATGCCTTATGTTTGAAGCATAATGCAGAACTTTATTTAATGATAAATAATATGAAGATACATTGGATCATTCGTGTGTGGGGCTAGCAGCGAATACATTGCAGTGCACACATAGCTGGACGTGCGCCTAGATCCTTTGCAGCGTGACCGGGCGTGGCGACTCACATCTGTCGATTGGTCCTAGATCCTCGGGGCTGGGCAGCTGTTGGTCAGTCACTTCAAGCTGGCAGGCGCCGGCCAGCTGGCTGCCGCAAGATTATTCTGGCGGGCGGAGGCAAGATGGCCACCGCAGTGCCGTCGTTACAGAGCCGGTTCGCTTCGTAACAACAGTCCGGTGTTGATAAAACATACTGATAGATATGCAATTCACATCAATGTGTTGAATTTATACGACATGTAAGCGGCATGTTGGCCTCTGCATTGGTACGATGAGGCCCAGCAATGTTTATCGGAATAAAAAAAAAATTGGAGATGCTGCAAGGACAGTACTTGTCAGTGTTTGAGGCAAAGGAGGATTGGAATTGGGGGGCAAATAGGGTTGGGGGTGGGGGGGTTAGTCAGTTTAAAATGAGGGAGTGGGAAATAGAAAAGGTAATTAGGGGTTTGAAGAGCAGTAAGACGAGGGTCCAGATGGGATAGGAAACGCAGCACTAAAGTTTGGTGGCAGGGAGTTGGTAAAATATTTAGAGGTGCTGTTTAAAGTCCTTAGGAGAGGGTAAGTTACCACAAGATTGGAAGGATACTATGGTGGTACCTATACACAAGCAGAAAGAGGATAGGGGGAGGCCTGGCAGCTACAGTCCGGTGAGTCTCCTATCAAGTACAGGAAAAATAACGGAGAGGCTGGTGGTACAGTATGTGGTTAGGGTTATGAATAATAGGAATTGGTTGGAGGAGTCCCAGCATGGTTTTAGGAAGGGATACACATCTGAGACTCAGCTGGCTGGGTTATTAGAGGATATGGTGCAGGTGGTTGATGAGGGGAAGCAGGTGGATGCCTGCTTCATAGATTTTGAGAAGGCATTTGATAAGGTGCCCCATTGGACATTGATGAGGAAAGTGGAGGCGCTGATATCGGACAGGAGGGTAGTAGAATGGATAGGGGACTTCCTCAAGTGGCGAACGCAGAGGGTGAAAGTGAGGGAGGCAATATCGGAGGAAGAGGAGGTTACGTCAGGGGTACCACAGGGAGTGCGCTGGGTCCTGTGTTATTTAACATAATTGTAAATTACATGGGTTTGGAGATTAGGGGAAAAATAAGATTGTTTGCAGACGATTGTGTTGTGTATGCTGAAGTGGAAAAAGGGGGGGAGGGGAATTTGGCAGGCGGGCATTGACAAGATAAGGTTGTGGACCAGGAAAAATAAAATGAAGATAAATTAAGAAAAACTAAGGTAGGGAGGTTTACAAGGTAGAAGGTGATAAGCAGGGACATGTACAGATGGGAAGGACAAGAGATAGAAGAAGCAGCAGAATATAAGCATCAAAGGATTGTACTGCAGGGAGACCTCAGATGGAAAAAAACAGGTAGAGAGGGTGGTTGCAAAGGGAAGAAGAGCTCTGGGTATGCTGGGAAGGATGCTGAAGGGAGTCAGCTGTGAGGTGAAGGGGAAGGCATATGGCACAATGATACGGCCAATGTTAGAATACGCTACAGCAGTATGTGACCTGTACGTGGAGGTGGAGGTGCGAGAACTGGAAAAGGTGCAGAGAAGGACAGCAAGATGGGTGATGGGTAAATGGATAAGGCAGGGGCAAGATGATGAGGAAGAAGAGAGCTATAGGCCATCAGTGATGGGGAAAGAAATTGGGGGGGGGGGGGGGGTGAGCTCATTGAAGGACAGGAAGAAAGTTGAATGGCTAGTCAGGATGTACAGGATGGTGAATGAAGAGGGAGGATGGGGAGGGCTACACTGCAAGCTAAGTAAGGGGGTGTTTGGAAGAAGAGGAAACAACAGAGGGTGTGGAGTAGGACGGAGCAGGGTAGGCAGTCCATGCTTGTGAGGTCTGTGAGGGAGTGGAATGTGTTGAGAGAGGAATTGGTATCTGTGAGAGGGGTTGGCAAGTTCAAGAAGGGAGTGGAAAAGGAGTTGGTTGGTTGGTTGAAGGACAGGTGAGAGAGCTCGCCACCGGGCGCTAGCCTAATTGCGAGTGTATGTATTCACATTTTCTGCTAGTTCGTTAAGGTGTGTTTACGATCTACTTAATTGAATAAGATCACCATATGCTTATGATATGATTCAATGTATTCAAGGGTATTTAGTTATGACTGTCGTGTTTTTTTTGTTTGTTTTATTGCATCTGTAAGATCTTTTTTCAATACATAGCTGTACAAAGATATTGGACAAGTCATATTACAGTATATAAAGTTTATATAAAAATTTAGTGCCGTCTGCTTGAAATATTAATCATCCCGAATTTTTCATCAAAACTTCTGGCATGACCTACACACGCACACAGCCTTGCTCACCAAAATATGGTAACATAAGAACACATTTTATTTGCACACACTTACCTACCATTATTCTTTTTATACATAAAATTGACTACACAAGGGGAAAAAAAAAACAAATTCCCGCTAAAAAATTAGCATATTACATAGCCATGGGCGCACATAAACTTAAAAAAACCTATTAAAATGGGGCATTAAATTAAATTTGAAGTTATATACACACTGATTAATAGTCTGTAATGTGTGGCTGTTTTTACAGTAAAAGAGGAGGGATAATGGAAGCGAAAAAAAGACAGGGAGGGTAAGGCAGAGCCAGGGGGGGGGGGACGTGGCATGTGATTAGGACAAAGAATCGCCACTGACCCAGCCTGCAGTTTCCCCCCCTGCTCCACTTCAGTGGACAAGACAATACATCAGTGTCCCCTTCTGGCATGAAGTACTTTATTGTTTCACACTGCTTGGAAGCACAAATGTCAAAGTCTATGATGGCAACTTGAGAAATGCTTGACCACTAACATCATTAGAGGTTAGTTTCCCTACAGGTTTGGAGAAAAGGTCTACAAAAACAAATGGCGTCAAGATCCCTTGGTTGGCGAGGGATTACTGTATCTATTTTTAGATGTGCCTCAAATTTTCGACTTCTAAGACCCAAAAGTTTCATGGTTCCTCAGGATTGGGTTGTAATAGAGAGGTAGTCATAATAGAGGGGTTTTACTGTATTCATACTGTCACCATAGACGTATGTAAACACTAAATAAAGTTTTTTTAATTTGCAGTTAATCACCCTTGTAGAGCTCAGATTTTTATCTGAAGAGATCACATTTTTGCAGGGAGATTGTTGCTATCACAAAAAACAGACAAGAAAGTATAACTTTGCTGTACTTCACTTTTATTGGAAAAGAGTACATTTCAATTAATTTTTTATATATAATCCAGTGAGACAGTTTATGCTGTCTCAGAAAGAGGACATGTCCTGGTAAAAGACGACGTCTGGGTGGTAACCCTACCTTCATGAAAACCATCTTGTTTGCATATGCTTGAAACAAGCTTGAGAAGTGTTTATGATATGTAAATACTAACCTGAAACATCAAATACGATTGTCTTGATTAAATTATTGCTCAAGATATATTTATGAATACAGCACCCAGTTTGAAGATAACAATTCTTGACCAGCAAATAAAATTCTGTTATTTCTAGTTTATTTTTTTGTAGGTATTTAATTCCAGAATTACCAAATTTCATTATTCTGAAGATATTTTTGTCATTTGTGCATATGCAATTGTATTTTGGCAATGGATGAAAAAATTTCTGTGGCATTTTGATGACTAGCACTGCCACTTTTATGAATTTATAAAACACTGCAGATTATTTTCAAAACAAAATTTAAATAATACTTGAAACAAACAAAGTTGCCATTGTATATGTGTGTTACTTATTTATTTAAGGTTAACTACACATGTTTTGCTCTTATACACTACAAGAAAGAGATAACCATCCCTAATTATTTATTGTGATGCTGACAGTGAGTCTCTTATTTGGCAGAATCATTTGGCAGTGCGTTGTTTACATTGCTGTGTTTCAGCTTGCTACAGATGCCTTCATTTTGACTTCCACAGCAGATAAGCTGCAGGCCATTTACAATAACGTAATTCTTTACCATTGGCTGGCCAACATATTTCTGAACTGCTGTCATGTAAGTACAATGTATAGAGTCTACCATGTGTTATTGTCATTAATCCTTTCTGCAGGTATTTGATGCAAATTAAATCCTATGTGTACTGTAGCAAACCTTGTTTTCATCATTGGTTGCTTATGATAACTGTCTTCAATTTAGTTTGCACTTTTAATATTGATTTACATTGTAGAATTATGCTCTATATTCTCAAAGTTAATGTGGTATACATGTTGGTGTTTGACTGAGTTGGTACCAGTAAGATAGTCAGTTGTTTAGTAGTTGTTATTGTCGGCCTGTGTGTGTAAGGTGACAAAATATAGCTGTGTGTTGATGGTAACAAAGGTGGAGAGAAGGGGCATAACAGTGGCGACGGGGACAATGTAAATGTGAAGTAATAGGCTTGCAAAATGCAAGTGTCGGTAAGATAAGGCAGTAATGGCAAGTCCAAGTGTCTACAGTATTTTTCTCGCAAATAAAGTGACAAACAAGGAGAAACAACAAGAAATATTTTACACACTTGCAGGTCCCAAACTATATGGACTAGTAACATCACTCATCGCACCAAAGTCTACTTCAGAAGTAGGGTTAGAGGTAATACTAACTTTATTCAGTAATCATCTCGAACCAAAGCCAAATAAGGTGTTGGAATCTCTTAAGTTCCATAAGACAGACCAGTGCGAGGGGAAAATGGTGTCACAATATGTAGCTGATTGACAATTTCCCTGACTTGGACAGAATGTTGTGAGATAGGCTCATGTGCAGGGTGCAAGACAAAACTGTGCAACATGCCATCCTTTTGAAAGAAAGTTGACTTTTAAAGTGGTGGCAGATTTAGCAGCTGCGTTTCAGACCTCAGGGCGGGATGTTGAAAATATGAGGGGTGCTAATGAGGAAGTGTGTGAGTTGGTACAAAAAGTAACTTCAAAGGAACGGGGGAAGAAATGCGTGGACCAGTTCTGATGGTCACAGCATATGCTAGAAGAACAGGGTGTAGTACAGGAGTAACGTGTTATAAATGTCACTTTATCCATTAATACACAGTGATGGAGGTGCCTGGGAGAACATGATCCAGACAAATGTGTAGTCGTAACGCCATGTGGTTGCGTGATTGAGGGTGAGATACTATTTCAGGGGTGGTCAGGGGTTGCAGGTTAGAGAAAATTTGGTGAGGATTGTAATTTACTCATCTAGGCGCTGGGCATCGCTGCATGGCGGGGCACCAAAATTTCTGGAGCTGGAGAGACTGCTGATCTCGGGGTGCTGCGGGACGTTTACCCAGACGTAGGTTTTCCTTCAGTGATGCATGTTGCCCCTGGTACTTATGTACTGAATATTAACCTGTAGTGTTACTAAATGGTAGGGCAATTACACACCTTAAGGGTTACGCTTTATTATTGACACTGGTTACATAAACAAAATACTGAATAAACATGACCATACTGACGCGTGACTGATTAGCTGAATAGTCACGACAGTCGAGAATTCTGTCCGCTAGACAAAAAGCAGGGTGAATGCGTATGCACGGAGATACACATTTAATACCACAACCGGAGAAGTCGATACTGACTCGTGCCTGAGTTGGGTGGCGCGGTCCTTCCACCTGCCTTTTCAGTTTAGGTTGAGGAAGTGCACTCAACTGTCTGGTGGCAAGGAGTGCTGCATGTCGCTCCCTACCTTTCGGCCATGCCTCTGGCTGAAAGGCATAAAGTCTGTGATCACAGGTTACTGGTACACCATGACGCGAACAAACTAAATACAAGTTATAGTGTAAGTCCGGTTTTGGCTTGCTGACCATGCTCTGTAGTGTCTCCACTGAGCCCCCACGGTATGCTGGCTGATCTGAGATGTGGAGCTGTTTGTGTCACCAATGCCACCACTGGATGTGCGTCCACACAGGAATGGACGGCAGATCTCAAGCCATGGTTTACCCCGGCCTTGGAAGCAATGCTGTGGGATAAGGCAATAGCTTGAGACTGTTGCCTCTCTCTGGGTGAAGGTGTTACTAGTGGTTGTGGCTCCTCTGTTCCTCTCCACCAGCACCAGAAGCAATGCTGTGGTAGTTTGGAAAACAACAGATGGCCGTCTAATGGGTGTATGAAAATATGACAGATCCCTGAAGGGGGGCCGCGGTTGAAGTTAATTCGGTAGTTAAAAATTCCCCGGTCCTTGTCAAATGTGTACGTAGCAACCTGTATCTAGCAGGCAAACAGACAGATACTCTAAGAAATAAAAGCTGAGATAGGAAACAACAGTATGTTTATTGAAGTCTCAATAAACATGCGATGCATGCTACCTCCTACCAGGCAATTGGGTGCTGAAGGTTACCTGTAGGCGACCTGGTTCTAATGGAGAATGGGAAAGAATTAGCTCAACGAGAAAATATATAATACTTCTAAACTGTCTAATAAAGATGTCTTGAGGCGACAAAGTGAATTTAACATATTGCTAAGTGTGTTCGCTGGTTGACGGGTTGACTTAGTCGTGGACAGTGAAGTAGCCGCAGGGGGAGTATTCAATGCTTCGAAGATCTCGGGTGGTCCCAACACTGGCAGCAGTGCTGTGGGATAATGCAAGAGATGGAACGAGAATGACTGCTCGTGCCCGGCAGCATCCAAACTTATATAGTGGAAACTTGTTGGGTGCGGGGAAGGCGTGACATCCTTCTGCCCTGATTGGCGTGGGAATACTCTGGTCAATGTTTCTGCTTCGTGCCTCGTCGTAGGCGCTTGGCCTTGCCTGAGGTCTGGGCAGCTTGTAGGCTCTCAGCACAGAGTAGGAGAGGCGGCATGCCTGCCAGGTTACGTATCCTCCAGGTGAAAGGAATTCGCTCATAAGTTCCGGCTGCCTGTAGGGTAGGCAACGTGTCACTCACGTCTGTAGTGGTAGAAGAGGTACTCATGGCGATGAGTCGTAATCATATTAGATTAGTTGCATACGCGGCACGTGTCAATACTTAGATGGGTGTTGAGGGGCCCGTTCCCTTAAATGGTCGAAGGCGTTGCAAAATATAAACACATTAACGCATGCTGCTTATTGAGTTATACCTAACGACTACGACTCATCTTAATGTGTTATTACTAACCCAAGAAGGCAACCATAAATGGCTACAGGATTGTTTCCCATGGACGGACAGTTACAGACACATGGTATTCCTAATTGTTCCAGACCTAACTTTACCTCACTACTAACGTAGTTCTACGTAACTCAAAGGGTCAAACCCAGCACGTTATTCACAAATGCATACAGGATCTCTCCCAGCCTAGTGGGCGGTTCCAGCAGGTGAAATAAACATTTTTCCAAGTGGCCACATAACACGTCAGCCTCCTCAACACACCTGGCAGACAAAGTGTCGTCACACCAGCGAAGCTTTTCGAAGACAGCCGAGCACCGATGAGCACCCGAGGCCATATAGCCAGGTGCAGAGAGTATATTCTTCCACCATGCTCGCTCCGGGCAGACATCACAGAGGGACATCACAGCTCCCACTCCAGTCCAGGCATGGGCAGTTTGAGTGCATTATAAAAGCAGGTGCATGGCCGAAGACACCAGTTATCTTCTCCAGTATCTCGCCACAACACTTCTGTGCTGGGGCTCTCTACTGACTGCCAGGTCTTCTAGATCTTCAACAACCACCAGAGGCTGCTACCACCGTCTACCAGAGGCTTCTACCACCAACAGTATAAGCTCTTCACATCTAAGCCTGCAAGACTTCACTCCACACTTTCTGTTGTCGTTCCTCCTGGTTCGGCAGCCGCTGCTACTTGTTGGTATTTAAAGTCTCTTCTAGACAACCCCAGGTTAGAGTAACTGCATTAGAGTTGTTTTATAGATATTGAAGCTATTTGTATCTTGAGTAGTTTAGGAGCAGGTCACCTCCACCTGTTATAGCGTAGCTTACTTCTGTTCACACTTAGCATAGTAGTGAGAGTATGTGTCACTATATTTATTATTTATAATAAATACATTTTTGTTCCTATCCTGATAGTGATTTGTTCTAGAGGTAATTCCCTTTCCTATTGCTAGATACTAGACCCTTGTGTGGAGCATGCAGGAAATTGGGTTTAACTGTCTGAACTATAGAGTAGGACTGCAGATCCCCTTCAGGAATCTGTATGTCTCATGTGCACACCACTTTCAACGCCCTCCTGTTCTATGCACTGTTGTAGAGAAAGGTAGAGCTACAACCACTAGGTACTTATCCAAGAGACGCAGGACAGCCACCCCAGGTTGTACTGCTGCCGGAGTGCCGATGGTGCTGGCAGGATTATTTGCCTGGGTCTGTAGGCCTGACCTTTGTTGGATCACACCCAGCAGTGGTCGGAAGATGGCCCACACGACCCACCACTCCAGGTTCGTGCGCCAGTTGTGCAGGACTGATTGGAGCACAGGGTTTGCGCTGTCACCTACTGCTGGTTCCACACTTACCTAGGGCACCGTTGACTGCTTGCACCTATCGAGGGGATAGTTAAGTATCAGCTCTGCCTCTATACCGTTTGGGGAAAGGCACTGAATGCAAAGGGAGTAACGAAAGGCAGAGTTTGTTGCTGCTAAGCCAGTGTATGTCAATGACCTCTCTGCACCTTGCGGGGACACCCCACGGAGCAGAGCTCAAGCTGCCCGACACCTGGAGAGGCCTTCATCTCCAGTCGACACCTTTGTTTTCTTCCCTGCCCACACTAGGCTCTGCGTAGATCATCCAGTTGTTTGTGCCGTGTTGACGGGTATTGACACGAGGCATGACATAGCGAAAACCTTCTTCGGCAGCAGTGAAGCGGCAGAGTGGAGCTAGACATACCGTACCATACTGTACGGTAACTCATCATTCAGCACTTCAACGGCGATGGCTGGTCCCAGCCGACCAACTACTTCATTAGAGCCAAAGAAGCAGATACTTGGATACCCTGGTAGGTCTGCCCTACCTAAATGGGCTAGTGTAACAGTAAGACATTGCGGTACCATCTACACCAGGTCGCCAACCTACACAACCTGTGTTAACATCCAGTAGGAAACAAACTCAGAATGAATAATCTGTTAAAATCAGAGCGTGCCTGATCTAGCACAAATAAAAACCACGTTAACTGAGTAACCTTAAGTCTGAAGTGACATGCGTCAACGTGATATCCCATCAACGTCGCTTTACTTGCCTTGATTACTTATACATCACTTAACAGTGAACACTTTACATTGTATACCGGACATAGTCTGCCAGTGAGATGAAACGGTAGAAAAGGCGCGAAGCCACACAATGAATTAAAATTAAATATTATGCTCCCCTAGGCGATTTAAGTCCTACGGGAGGAGGGCAGGCATCTCCGGTGGCTAAAGAATAAAATATTCCTGTAAATTAATGAGAGACTATTGTAAACTAAATGATTGACGCAAACAGTGTTGGCCACTGGAGAGCGCGTGCAATGCAGCCTTGCCCTGGCGAGTCTCAGATACTACTGATTCCTTCCAGGTGCCGTGCAAGCCTCCCCTGGTGGGTTACTTCTTGACACATTTGCCCATGAAATTTAATGATACACTGAAACACTTGCATATATAACATCACCATAAATTACTTTGAACCAATTAAACAATAAAACATGACCCTCAGACAACTTGCGTGAATGACATGTGGATGAAACATGTGAATGGGAAAACACAACACTTGCAAACAAACATGAATATGACAACTTATCTTTCAATAATATTTTGTACGGGCATCTTTGTAGTTCCCTTATTAAGGGATCCAAGGGCATGAGCCGTTAAGCCCTTTTGTGGTTGCCCCCACTTTGCACCTCCTACAAACTCCACACTGTTACATTCATGGCACCACGAAGCAAAATGCTGGTGTGATGCTGATGTATGCTGCAGCGGTGTAGAGGTGCACGGCTGGGCAAACAGTCTGGGAGGCAGGAATCAAGTCCCGGGACATCAATGTTGAAGTCTACTATTATCAGCTGCTCCAAAGATATCCTACCTGCTAATCTTATAAAAGGTGTAAATATTGTTTTCTCTTCTGTACTTTCTGTAAATGGTGGGTGTGATATATTGATCTCTAGTTCTTTTAATGCTCTTTACAGTTTGTTTTTAAGCCTACTTCTGTGTGAGCACAGCATAACGCCGAACTAAATAAAAGCTAAACTAAAACAATGTAAAGCAAAGCCAGGTATAAGGTGACGGTCTTAACGTGTGCTTCAAGGTACATTTTAAATCACGCAAGATCCACCCCGCAACTCCACCCTCAGCCGTTTTCCAGCCGATGAATGGAACTATGCAGTGTACGACCCCTACGTTGACAACCAGTGCCTTTTAGTTATGGTGTTTCCCACTGCAGGTCAGGTAAAACAGATAGTTCTCCCCTCTTTTCTGACCGTTCTCCAGCCAGAAGAGTAGGAAGCTAGTTGAATACACAATTCCACAGGTGGAAAAAAAATAGTGTTAGGTGTGTCTGTCATTTGGCGATATTTCACGTAGCCGGCTTTACCTTACGTGCATTAAATAACTTAAGATAAAACAATTAAAATAATTAATCCTATTATTCCAAGTTCTTACAGGCCAACAAAGAATGTTCATAACATGCTAAGAGTGAAAAATATTAACAATGACGGGATCAAAATACGTTTTAATGTAGACATATTCAAAAGAAAAATGTTTACATCATGTGAAGTCACACTCTCCTAACCACTATAAAAGAGAATATAAATATTTTATTTTGATCGTGCGGAATTCCAATTACGTTAAAAGCCAGGCAGAGGCAACCTGGATAAAACAATGCGACATGTGGTAAATTAAAGTGTCAAAATACTGTAATCAACAAATAGCCCAATAATATAATTCACCTAGTTGAATTAGAGAGTTCATCTGTAAGGGACCTAGAGGTGTAGTTTCGCAATAGGGAGTTCTTCACCCAAGCGGTGAAGCTGTGGCCGGGTTATGGCCTTAAGGGTCATCCAGAGGGAATGTCATCACCATGACCTTCAATACCTGGGTGGTAGAGAGGAAGGAAGAAGTGGAGGAGTTGGTAGGAACAACGTCTGCTGTTAAAGACTCCGGTAGCTGCTGGCGGGGGCCTAAGAGGTGGAAGGCCTCTGGATTGCAGCGACCCTCCGAGGGTTGCTGGAGGTGTCTAAAGAAGTTGAAGGCCTTCTGGTAGCTGGTGGTCCTCCGGAGCTGGATGGCATCGTTGTCGGCCACTGGTTCTTCCGCTGTCATGTGCGGGAGAGGGACTCTGCCTTGTGCTGACACCAATGGCTTTCACAGCCAGAAGGTGCAGCAGAAGTCACTCCTGAAGCCTGCTCTGGGATCCCTTTATACTAAATTTCCTAGTTCGTAGGCTCTCAGAGGAGTGCGGGGGAATTGCATCCGCCTCTCAGGGGTGGAGCTTATTTTGTCACACATTGATTCCTGGATCCTTATCTCGAGCGCCACAAGGCGACAACATATCTTGCTCTCATGCACTCGTGGAGGCAGTGACTGTCTGCTGGGTGGGCGGCATCCCTTCAGCGGTGCAAAGTTCAAACCTTGCGGGCTTTTTTAGTGGGAGCAGCAGAGTGTAGATGGTCGCTTCTTCGGGGAGAGCCATTGAGGTGACTGCTTCTCGTAAAGTCTTGGAGAACAGTACAAGCGTGGATCATGTGGGTAATGGATGCATCGAGTCTCTGTCAACTTATTGCTTTCATTTGGAGATTACATTGTACATCAGTAGGTATATGTATTTTTTCTCATGGGCATGCATGCCCATGTTTGCATGTGTATTAGTGTGTATCTAAACATCAATATTGTTATAGCTTCAGTCATAGTGCATGCAGATGTGAAAGCAACTTAATTTTCCATGTACTAAATCAGATCATGAAAATAATTAATGATGCAGTCATATATTAGTTGGATATTTGGAATTTTTACTTCCAGAGACACAATCATGCCCCTTACAAACAAAATTCCTTTGGCAAGTTCAGTGCTATATGTTTATCATGGATCAGAAGAGAGAGACCATACTACAGATGTAAAGAATGTTTGTGTTATGTTTTCAGCCAGCTACAGATGTGAGAAATTTGGTTTGTAGACTGGATCAAGTTAGCGTTCACCTCATGTCTACACCACACATTTTTTCTGCAGGTAACTAAATATTTTATGACACTAATACATATATGGTTGATTTTTGTTACGGTTTAAAGATGTTATTGTGTGAACGTTTTGGCAGGGTGCAAATCATGCAGTTTGCAGAACTATTTACCCATGGTTTGGAATATGTAGAAATATTGGTTACATTTGAATGTGCTTCAGGATGCATAACAATATTCGTTAAACTAGAAACAACTAGATTCCCAGTGTGCATTTCACAATTTTATAGTAAATTTTATCTACCTCCTCAGGCATCAGACCTCAATCCCAATGTTGAGACATGCAGCAGTCAGACCACCCACCCATGAATACAACAATTTGACACATTGGGACAACATCTAGGCAATGTCTGACATGGTGGCTACTACCATCTTCAAATGCTATTCAACATCCGCCCACATAGTAACCAGTACTATAGTGAACTAGGCTTGAGAATGTCTGTATACTCTAAAAAATCGCTCTAACATTCAAAATACCATTGAGTGGCATGTACTGCAGGTGCCTCTACCCTTCCCATCCTTTCCCTCAACGCTAACTCACTCCCGGTATAAATTGTTATAGACCATTTCTACACCTGTAAAATTTACAATCAACAATGACAACAGGTTATGCAGCCATTAAGTGGCTGGAGCAAATAAAAAGTGTTCATTTTATGATGACACATTCATCCAACGGAGTAGCAAATGGACTCTAGAAACCAGCCGGAAAATCACTTCAAAATTCAGCAAAGTCAAAAACCTTTTTAGCAGAGAACCGTACACAAAGATCTTCATGCATAAAGACATAGCACACAAGACTTATTCTGGAAAACGTGTATTTTATTTTAATTCCTTATATTTTTCATATCAGAGAAAATTCAACACAAAATTTATCATTAAAACTATCATAACTTTATATGGACTATAACCTTGAAAACATTTAATAATGCGCACATAAAACATACCATTGCACCATAAAGAGTGTATTTTTAAACTTCTCTTTATTTTGAAAATCTATGATTTCAAAGTGTGAAAATAGTATAGAACTCTCATTTACTTTCATTAACATTCTTTAAAAATAACTAGACGCTGACGCCGTCGGGTGAGACATGAGACAAACTAAGATACTAATTACTTACTGGCTGATGGGCTCCAGCAGTATTTCCCAGATACCGCGCGCTTTGAGACTCAGGGTTCTCAGGGATGCTGTGGGTTCTGAGTGTCCATCTCACCCAATCGTCTTTACCGAACACTTTGCCTTACTAAACATTTACGAAAACACTGTAAAAGTAGGAGTTTTGTTGGTTCAACGCTATAAAGAAAACATTACTTGCATTGGTAGGACTGTTTTTATTTTCTTTTGTTACACATCGTGCCAAAATAATTATGACTTAACCGCGGACGTGACTAGCTAGTTCTGGAGGGTGATTCCCCGGCACGTAACTCAACTTGCGCACTCATAGATGGATGATCTCCTCGTGGTGCCAGATGAGATAGTCTCCACAAGGAAAGAGGTCCTACAGCCGCTAGGTTGGACTGAAGGGTTTTCCTGGAGACAAGACACGGGGAATGACAATTAAATTACCACGGACTTATTCTCTCGCTAATGCTACTCGTCAGGTCTCATCTCCGAACCACAAGTCAGTGTGGCAACGGTCAAACACATTACAGGCTAGGATTAAATAATGTCGCTGTACAAAATTACACAAAATATCACTTGATGAGGGTGGGGCATGACATGAACAAGCAGAATAAACACCCGGATGCGTGAAAACAATCTTAGATGGCGCAATGCCCCTGGATGAAATTCGTAGCAGGCCACGTGGTGCAGATGTAATTGCAATATTTTCTGTAAAAATCATTGAAATCTGGTCGGAAAAAATTATGCCAGCTTTCAGAAAACTATGCTCCATGTGATTAAAACATACATACGTTCCTAGCTCGCCTGACTGACTTCCTTTCATAACCTATTACTGCTCTCTCACCTACAGATTTACACTAACCCCCTTTCTCTCTTGCTCGCTTGTCCTGTGCAGGATCTTTGGTTTGTTTACATATGGTAAACACCCATTCACTCTCGCATATTTTACATTTCTCACCACAACAGGCACTACCTAACCTTAATCCTGGGAACCCCCCAGACTTCCAACACTCCTCTGACCTAAATATATTTGGTAACATCCCCTAAATGCTGTCATACTTACTCCGAAAATACACCCTCTCATTTCATTCATAAATTTTCTAGTTAGTTTCCTGCAAACAAAACTATTGACCCCTCACATACATGATTTCTTCACATTAGCAGAGTTACTTTTGACTACACTCTGTGTAACCTTGCATGCTTGTTACTGCAAAATTTGTACTATTACATGTTACTAATGTACCCTTATCTGTTCCTTCATTCAGAACCTCAACTATCTCCGTTACTTTTTCATTCCTAACTTCTACGTTCTCACAAACATTCATTATCACTACCTCATTTTCATACCCTGCATTTACTTCTACATTTTCAAATACCTAAGTTTCTTTTATTACCTCTGTTTTAGTGGTACAACACTCATGACTTACATTTGTTGATAGCTTCGTCAAATATGGATACTATTCCCATTTCTGTTCATCAAATTTACCTGATATTTGTTGGAATTCATGTCTCAATCATATATATTTGCTTCCCGCGATTCAATTTTCTGTTCCTCAAATTTATTTTTCTGTCTATCCAATTTACCCCATAGTTCAGATTTTTGCTCATCTAATTTAGTTCCCTGTCTAGTAAAACTTTATGATATTTATGATTGGTGGTCCAACAGTTCAGAAAATTCATTGAGCTGTTACGTATAGTGTAAGTAACCAACTACTTTCACACTAAATCTGTAATACATCAAGAAATGTGAGATGATACATCTCAACACCTTGTGATGTGTAATTCAAAGGAAGTTCTTCAGGAATAAATTAATAAATTACAGGTGAGCTGATACAGATACCCAATATAATATATATTAGCCGATATTACAGTCACGACTGAACCGGTTTTCTTTTTAGCCTATATTGAGACTGATAATTTCATTAATGTTCGGCCATAACACCAGAGGATAATAGGGTGGTGACGGAGTAAGGCAGGCTCACCTGCTGCCATTTTGAGTCAGCAGTTGCAGTTCTAATTCAAAGTAGTAAACTGACAGACTGTCACTCTCTAAAAGATGGGAGAGCGGAAGATGCTACTCTGCTGAGAGATAATCATCTATGGAAAGCTAGAGGGAGAGAGTGAAATACCGCTCCCACCACACTGTGGCCTGTTGTGACAGGCGCTGAAAGAGATAATCATCTACAGCCTGTATTGTGGGCAAGGAAGGCTCTTGTCAGTGGGTGTAGGGGTACGTACCCTCCCAAACAAAATTTAACATGTCCTAGCAAAATTGGTTAAGAGAGTTCATCCCAAATTTTTCCGTTATAACTGCACAATTGACTGAATTGCTATGTGAAAAGCGGAAATTTGTGTGGACATCTCAAGCCGACCAGGCATTCTGTGAAATCAAACTTGCTTTCTAAAATTGCAAACCGCTAGCCAGGTTTAGGCCAGAATTACCTGTTGTCATTCAGACCAATGCAAGCCAAGAAGGCATTGGCACGGTGTTACATCAAGTGAGAGAACACGGGATAAAACACATCCTGAATTACCACAGTGCAAAGTTTGGCGAGGCAGAATGCAAATATCATGTTAATGAGTAAGAGTGTTTAGCAATTGTGCATGCACTGATGAAGTACCGGCCGTATCTGTTAGGGAGACAGTTTACGTTATAAACAGATAGTCGTCTCGTGTGGTTAGAGGGCATATATAATGGAAAGAGTAAACTTGCCTCCTGGGCCTCGTTACTCCAAGAATTCGATTTCAAGGTAGAAAACATGGCTGGGAAAAACAATGAGCTTGCGTACGCACTGTCCAGAACTCCTGTCCGAACCTAACGGTAACAGACAACGTGGAATGGGAAGAGGCACTACCACGGTGCCGTACCATCCTGACAGCAGGCACACCAACTTTTGTCTTGCAAAACATTGTCGTCACACCACCCGGCAAATTTGTCTCGTTGAACATCCGTAATGTGTTAAGGGAGGTCCACTCAGCACAGGAAAATTTCCCAGATGCTGCACAATGCCGGCAACACTGTGCCACGTGGTATGCAAAGCATTGGAGAGTAGTAGGCAGAGATTCAGGTGAAATCCCCCGGTAACAGCGAACGATGGCAAACATATGTACCAAAGGAAACACATAAACTTGTGTTAAAGTACGAGCATGACAGCTTCGAACATGGGCACCCAGGTACCAAGCAGACACGCAGGAATGTGCAAAATTTTTTTCACTGGCCAGGAACCCAGGGAGATGGGCTTACATATGTACAAAGTTGCGTCACGTGTAATACTCGGAAGTCGCAGCGAAGAGACTGCGATGCTCTACAACAACAGGCTGCCAACTGAGCCGTTCAAAACCGTAACACTGGATGTCATGAGCCCGTATCCCTGCACCACAAGCGGAAAGAGGATTCTGATCTTTATTACTGATTCATTTACAAGATGGACCAAAGTGTTTCCTGTAAGTAACGTACGCGCCCACACTGTCGTCCAGATAATGCAAACAGAGTTTTTTCCGAGATGGGGCTGTCCGGAATTTTTTTCAACAGATAACAGCACCCATTTTGTGGGGAGAAAGTGGAGAGAGTACTGCACGAAACGGGGGACAGAACACCGTACAACCGCAGCTTACCACCCCCGAGCGAACTCGACTGAGCGCCGGAATGAAGATATAAAAATTCAGTTGAGAATTCGGCTAGGCGGAGACCACATCAGGCAGAGGTAATGTTTTGTATCATAAACTGGGTAAATGCAGCCACCAAAAAAACCCCAGCAGAAATGGTCCAGGACAGTGAGTTGCAGGTGCCTGGAGAACTAAGAGAAAGCCGCCCCCCCCCCCCCCCCCCAGTACCACCCAAGGAAGCCATAGTACACGAATAACATATCCATACAGAGGCTAGCGAAAATCAGTAAAGGTACTGTAGCACGCAGGTACCGGAGAGTAGGAAATCACCACCGGAGTTACGGCTAGGGATGGAAACGGGCAATGAAAACACACAAGCACAAGTGGGTGAAAAGAGTAGTAGTGCAATGTCGTTTCAGGGCTTCTATGCGGAAGCAAATATCAGTGTTGCGCAGTATAGAGTGCGCTCCGAACATTAATGACTTGCTGTGCTCGGCCGCTCCGCCTTTAGGCTGTCTTGGCAACCTACCTGCTTCCTTTTCCTTCCAATATCTATGGATCCCCTCCTACCACGCATGCGTATCGAGCTTATCTCTCATTGGTCACTGGTTACAGTTTGAAGTTACAGTTTGAAGTTTGGCCCTTCTGCTCATGTTGGTGGCTCCTCCACTTCTACGCCAGCAAGCATTTCAGTAACTTCACTTTAATTTCTGTTCCTGGCCCTGACAATTTTTCATGCAATGTTAGGTTGCTACGCATTACAGCTTGGTAGCTGTTGACAGAATATCATCATGGCTGATGGCAAGAAGCATAGGTGGATTTGCCATATAATGCATTGAGCTTGAATTAAGGTTTTGTGTGGGCTAGTCAAGGAATTCTAGGGTTGCGATTGTAGCTTTCATTCTAAATTCATTTTGTGCCCTCAGTGTTTAAATTCTGGTTCTGGCTTAACTTATCAGTTGGTGTGGTCCATAGAGTTTTCTGTTGTGTGTAGCCTTGCACTTAGATTATGTTTGAAAGTAGTTTTGGATATTCATATTTTGCCAGCTGTCTGAATCGTGATGGCTTGTTGAATAGGTCTGCACCGGCTTGAGCAACATGGTGATACAATAGAGGTAACCCACCTATGAAATAATTTGAAATGATACAAACCGAGGATGGTTCATTGTTTTTTAATTCACGTTTTTAAATTGTGCTTGTCAGAACACTTTTTTAATAGTCACTAGACTTTGGAAGGTCGTCACGGTGCTCTAGTGAATTTCAGTAATCATTTTCAGTATTAATACGAGAAGGGCAGTTAAATATTTTGAGCTTCTTTTAACTTAATTATTTAGAATCCAGTACCGCATTTGTATTTTCTCTATTGAGTATATATTTTGTGTAATATTTTAGTCCTGGTTGGTTGAAAGGAGCCCTTAATTACTTGAAATTTTTTACAGCACTCCAATGTGGAACATTTGTGTTCCCCCAAGGATTTATATCATTTTAAAGTAAAGTAAATTTTATATTGTATGTTTAAATCAATTTTTATGGTAAATTGTAGTTTGATTGAGTTGCTTGAAACCCTGAATAAATAGAGTACTTTTCGTAATTTGTATTTTTTGAAAATTCTTGTGGCAGACGTCACACTGTAATCAATCAGAGCAGTTTCAAGGCTTTCATGTGCAATAATAACAGAAGTGGTAATAACAGTGCATACATAAGTTATAATACAACCAGTGCTAGTGATCTAAGTTTTAAGGGGTTTCCCCAAGGCACCATTCAATATGGTTGTAACCAAAGTGAAAATGTAAACATTAGTACCACCAGTTTAAATGCCACACCTTTCAGAGGTTTTCCGGCATCCCCAGGGGATAGCCTAGTAGGGCAAGAGAGTTTGAAGAGGGTTTGGGGAGTCTAGTAGGAAATTGAATGTGAACATCAGCTGTCAACACAACACAACGCACGGCTCACAAAAGGCGAGGCGAGTCACAGCTACATCTTTACAACATGGTTCCAGCCCACACCCCTACCCCTGCAAACACAGCAGAGTAATGAGACTTCCTAGGCTTTGCTTCCTTTGCCCTCAACCGGTGGACTCGGTTCGCAGCCAGGCTGAGTAATGTTGAGTTGCTCGCACCATCTTGGCCTTCGAGGGAGGGGTCGTTTGATGCTGGCTAACAGCCAGCAGTACTAAGCCCATGACAGTGCTCACCACTCACGTGACACGTGGGTGTGCGTGTGCGCAAAGAGGCTCCAGTTTGAACTTTCCTACAATGGAATATTTATTTCAAATGTAAAATTATGTCTCTTGTTTATTTCACTGGTTTTTCAAGTAACTAAAATGTTAAAATGTATGTTTTGTAATATTGCACAATGTTTAGTTATGAATTTGAAAAACCAGATGTGACAATAGTTCAATGTGCCGCAAGTATGTAGCGTGGATTGTGACATAAAACCGAGCAACAGTGTGAAGGATGTGGCAATGCAGCACGTCTGTGCTGGCGGCATGATGTCGACATGCAGCAGAGCTCTAGTTTTTTCATCAGTTCGTGCAGAAGTAGATGTTTGTTCCCGAGGTAATGCAGTTCTTGGTCGAAACTAGAAATCAACATGGAAGTAAATGCCACTGCCACTGCCACCACCACCACCACCACCACCACCACCACAGTGGCAGAGTAGTAGTTTCAACACGAGTTATACACATTCAGGCATGTTCATGTTGTGCTCATAACACAACTGGATAGTTTCGTTTTTTTCCATCGCGAACCATTACTGGTTTTCTATTTTGTTTGAGCTAGAAACAGCAACAAACAGTTTTACTGGTAACTTGTTAGTTGCAGTCAGCACTGCTGTATTATTCAGTCTCCCTGCTATGTGTTCATCACTTACATTGTATATTACTTATTCACAGTAAAAGTATAAATTATTTTTTGATTTTTTAGTTAATTGTCCGAGTGTCTGTATTCTAATGAACAAAAAACAGAAAACAAATAACTGTGTAGATACTTCTACACAATGTAAAAAATATGCATGATATAATGTTTGTGGTCAAATAATGTGGCATAAAACTACCAACTGAAATTTTTTAATAACTGCCAGTTTCCCTCCTGACTCCTAGCACTGCGTATATGCACACCGGACTCCCACAGTTTCACAAAATGATTTCAGGGGAACCTGTTGATGCCATTGGGTGAGACACGAGATGAACAATGACACAAATACTAACTGGTAATATGGGCGCCAGCAGTGCTTCCAAATCACCGCACTATTGAGATTGAGATTGAGATTCAAGGTTCTAAGGGATGCTGTGGGTTCTATGTGTCCGTCTCACCTGTGCGTACTTACAAACACGTAGGCAATACAAAACTTTTACTAAACATTATTTTGAAATAAACGCCTAATAAAACATGTGGCTAGGGCACTGTCACTACTGAATAAAAGAAGTAAGTTCACTGTAGACATGTTTTTATTGTTACTATGCATACACATCAACGTGCCAATGAAATTATGATAATCTCAGTTATGACTAGCCAATTCCGCTTGGGTACTCCCCAGCTCGCAATTAATCTAGCACATGCACCAAGGTGCGTGAAAGCCCAGCCTTCACAGTCGCTAGGGTGGACTGACAGTTTTTCCCTGAAGACAGGACATGGTGAATTACAAATTAAACCTTGATAAAAACATATTAACACATGTGATTACTCGGTATTACTAACACAAACTCGTCGGAGCTCACCCTCCAGCTCATGGGTAGTGTGGTCACGGCCTATACACAGAGCCAGCTAGGATGGGAGTAATTACACGTACACAAATTACAAATTACATAAACCCTGAAGAGATGCACATACAATATTACATAAATAAGTGCTCAAAGCGTAATGATGGTCAGTTAGCCACGTGGTTATACATGATGTTGCTGTAAAATATTCAAACCTGAAAAATACCCTCAAATACATACATAGAATTAAAGCCCTTAAAATTTCACACAGCATTAATACAGAAATTACAATGAAACACCACTAACATGGGTGGATAGCGCCTAATTTAAGTTGCGCGGGTTGCGTGACCTCTCCGACATCTTTCTCCTCCTTCTCCTCAATTAAGTTGAAAATACCACAAGGGCAAAATAAATTAGTAAAGCGGAAGCATAATGCTAGGGAAAATGTCTGGCAAAACATATGCAAGCAAAGGTTGACCGGTAAACTAAATTGACTATTGAAATCTACATCAGTGAACAAAAGGTTGTAGTGCGTACATGACAGTGTCTTACCTCGCCAGTTCTCCTCTACAGACTGTCCACAGACATGCGTCACACGGACCTACCATGGTCACCTACAGGTTTCACATAAGCGGAAATGCTATGCACACCGAGTAAAATATTTTATTTTAGAAATAAAATGGCACAAATTGAATTACATACTGTTTTACATTTTATAATTTTCCTGTGGGTTTTTCATATTATTTCAGTGTCTCTTTATAACAGCGTTCACGCCAGAATATTAGTGTTCTTCATTTCATAACCAAACAATTTTAAAATAGCAACAAACACTTCAAAACATTTTAAGACATATTAAACCCTGCAAATACAAAGCACATTTATATTGAAAAATAATATTTATGTGAGAGTTCAGAATATTGGCCTCTTTGCACACGTGCAGGACACGTGACATGTGCGTGGTGAGAGCCGTCATGGGCTCTAGCGCCGCTGGCTGTTAGCGCATCACTGTTATAAAAATAACGAGTTACCGGAACATGTTATCTACTCGGAACTGGAATGTTGGAACCTGTTACATGAAAATAATGCTTTTATCCATCCCTACAGCCGGGAATTTTCCAATTTGACCGGATCAGTTTCCCATCAAAGCACACACAAGGTATTCTCAGTCTGAGTTAGATCACACACAAAACTAAGGTTAATTCTACTCAGGTTAGGAACAAAACAAGTTTTCTTATGGGAGAGTCTGACATAGGGAACATTTCCGCCGCTGGGTACGCTTTGTCACTTTTAATAAAAAAAGTTAAACTATATGAATAATAAGAGGAAGATTTTATGTAGTTATTTTATATTTGGTTTATAATTATTGCAATTATTTTGTTCCTTAATGTAGAAAATAAAGAAATTCCTGTATACATGCGACACTAGCACTTACCTAGTGGCAAAAAGTTTTAGTTGCCAAACTACATATAAGCTTTGAGCTTTCCAACGTGAGTAGAACTAGCATTAACAAAACTAAGCTATTTTCCATTTAAAATAGGTATATTTGCAAAATTATTTTGAAATAAATTAATTTCTATAAATTAATTTATATTATACCTTTGCCATTCAAACACTACACATTTATAACACCAGTAGTTTCTATTCAAATATCACACATTTATAAAACCAATAAATAAAAATAAATATCTATTTTCTTTAAAATGTGGGTTACTCTGTACTACTGGGATGCATCCTCAGAAGAGAGGTAAACAACCAATCGCAGTCACTTTTTTATTATTTGGATTTAATCCAGTAAGTTGTTTTTCTCACACTGAAAGAAAAAAGGCTAGATTTCTCGCTAGGCGGGACAAAAATATTTATGCTGCTAAGACAACTTTGAAAAAGCAAAATTATCAACACTGGTCGCAGTGAAATCAACATACCGCCTACTTTGCCCTTGCCATTACTGGCAGCATGTCGAATTGCAGTTATCAGGAAATTTTTTTCCAACTTGTCAAAAATATGTGAATCCTAGTAATTGCCAAGCTGCACATGCATCTGCCAACGAAAAATGTAGTGCTTAATATGCTCTAATGTAGCTACTTAATGCAGTTCGCTCCATGTGATATTAATACTAGTTTCCATTAATTCAACAAATTACCTTATAACCTTTGTATAATGTGATCCGACTACAGGCTCAAACACACCTGTTTCTTGACAAAATATACATGGAATTAAACAACATTATTTACGTTTTACCGAACTTTTGTGTTTGTCACTACGTGCCATATTCATCTACGTGGTGCATTACTCTGAAGGCATCTGAACCCCAAGGTAAAAATGTTTCACCCCAGTCGAGTACAGTTGAAATTTTTGAGCCTGGCGTTGTGTGCTTGTTTGTTTGGTTTATTGCATACGTAAGATATTTTTTCAATTCATAGCTATACAAAGATATTGGACAGGTCAAATTACAGGATACAAAGTTCATACACTGGAGATAGTACTGCATGTACACACATCATTATATATTTTCTTATTTTCTTCATAATGGCACTAATCTTCTTTCAACATGCTGTAGGGCATCATCGTTTTACTGAAACAGAAGAAAATGAGAATGAGAAAAACAAGGAATGTGTACAATGAAATGTTATACAGTAATTTCTTAATTTTTTTTAGTTTACATATTCATCAATGCTATAAAATGCACATTCAATAAAAAAATTTTTCAGCTGTTTTTTTTTAAGAGTTTTTGGTTACAGAAGCAAATTTCTTGAAGATGTTGTGGTAACTTCCTTTCTGGACAAGTTTTAAGTTAACTGAAGCCATGTTTGTTTTTTTATTCTAGGGTCATGCTTATGAAAGAACTCATTTTTATGAAATAGATTACTGTTTTGGACATGAATATAAGTACTGAAAACATATACTCACATGCAGATGTTAAAATCTCTTGAAAAGGGATCTACACGAGTCTGATTTTCTGTTGCCATTGATTATTCTTACAGCTCTCTTTTGCATGTGAAACTTTTTTTACTGTTAGTGGAATTACTCCAAAAAATTATACCATAACCATGAGATGGAATGAAAATATGCAAAATATACCACTTTTGTTGTATTTTTATTAAAGACCTTGAAGCACGTCAGAGAGTGCACGGGGATGAAACTCAAGTGAGAGTTCTAATTGCTCAGACACTCAACCACCCAGTACAGGATTTGATCCCACCGTGCTGTACCTAGACAGTTGGTGTAACACCGTACCAACGATGGTTGGTGAGATGAAGGGCCAAACCTCGGATGCCAACTTGGGATTACACAAAGGATGTACACTAATTCAATCACTCACCTAAGGAGTCACCGGAAAGGAAATGCACGCAAGTCCCGGGCTAGCTTATGGGAGGGTTCATCCCACATTGGGGGAAAGACTATAAGAATGGTTATCTTGTGGCGTGTGAGATATTGATGACTTGGGGATACTGACCCTGATGAACAACTTGAATTTATGTGTACATACACTGTTCGTGTGCATGTAAGTTGGGTGGCCTTCAATTTCTTGAATGCAAATTTCGTATATAACATCACCGGGGAGAGATTAATCCCTTTTAGGCAATGTGTCAGCATAAATTGTGGGATGGGTAGGTTTACATAAGGGGATAATGTTTTCAACAGTGGGCAGCACTCCTCGCAGACATATTACCTTTGGATTCGCAGCAGGTGGTGGAGCTCTCTTCTACTCCATGCATGCTGCTGAGTGGTGCTCTGGCTATTGGTTGTGATGTGGGAAGGTCATGGAGGGATAGCAGTGTATTCTGGGGAGGGTACCACTGTGTAGGATTGTTAAATACTCGAAAGGGATACGTCCCAGTGTCCAGGTAGCAAATGAAGGCTTTGTCTCTTGTGTCTCTGCAATAGCACTACTGTGAGTATTATTATCTGTCTCAGGATGCTGCAGTCCCTGTTTAAGATGGTTCTTGACACCAGACTTAAAATTCTTTGACATGAGGCCAGTCTAATGATATTAATTCTGATCCAAAATTAATTTGCCACACAAAGAATGCATGTGACCTGAAGCCGGGTATAAATGGCTGTCTTACAGTGTAAGCCCTGGCACACGACCAGACCAGACGTGTTTGGCCGCTTAACCACATCTGACCAATTCTGTAGCCTGAAGGGTTGTACAGCAGATCATGTGAGCAGCCACAATACCAAGGTGTATTGATTTCCTAGTGATGGGCTCCCCCGAAGATTAGCCAGTGCAACACACTGAATATTACCTTGGCCAAACTCGGAATACCGCTCGGTGTAACTTGTATTTGCCGGTTGGCTGATATGCATAGCTGGTGTTGCTTCTAGTACACAATTAAAGAATTTGAATGCAGATTTGAACTGTGGCTTTAACTTTACTTGAATTCACAAGGGATATACAGGTTAATAAAGCTTGCAAGAAAAAGTCTCTAAACTTCAATGGGGGTGTGACTTTAAAATATCCATGTTAGAAATTGCAGTAAAGCAAACTAATGACAAATATATCATTGGCAATAGCTTCTACCATACAACACTTTACTGCTGGATAAAATAAATATAATGATTACAAATTAACTGTGGCAGTTAAAAAGTATAATCAGAATGCAAATCAGGTGAAAGCTACCGGTTACATTTACGTTACATTCAATACATAGTAAATAATTAAATTAAATTAAATCCAGCTCATAGATACTAGCTGAACTATATGGGGAATGTCTAGAAGGGACCTCGTAATGTGTATTCGGGGTTGCTCTACTCTAATGGTAGAGTGCCCTGGCTAGGGCCTTAAGGGGGCCTACATCACAGTGACTTTGGATTACCTGTTAGGTACAGGTTTAGGATAGGTTAGGTCAAAGTAGGAGGTGCTCGAGGTGACGATTACTGGAGGCGCTGTTGAAGAGACACCCTTCAGGGGAAGATGGTCTCTTGGAGAGCGTCGTCGTTGTGGCAGGCGGCGCGGGTGTAGGATGACTGGTCCTAAGTCAGGATGCTCTCGGCTTTCACAGCCAGGAGGACGTTGCAAAACTCTATTACTGCCGCAGTTTTCAACTCCGGCCTTCATAGCCCTTTAAAAAGTGGATGAGTGACTCTATTGAGCCCCCGAGCAATTGCTCAGGTGTGGGTTGGTTCACTTTTTATAGTGATCTCTGGCGATCTTAGGTGCTTCGAGAAGTGCAGGGGGCATGGCCTTGCCTCCTAGGGGTAGAGCTTATGACATCACATGCATGGGCCATGGGTGCTTATCTCGCCTCTTCGCTCGGCTCCTGGGGTGCAGAACTTCCAAGCTTAGGGCGCTCGAGTAGGCAGTGACCCTCTGTGATAGGCCCACATTTCCGGCGCTCTTCTGCTGGCAAGCGCGGCAAAGTAAAATGTCTTTGGTTTGGAAATGGCAATGACGTGGCGGTTTTCTGCGGATCCTGGTTGATAGTACAAGCTAGGAGCATGGGGTTGAGGTGTGTTGAGGCACTTTCAACGTCTTGGGTGTTCCCAATGTCCTGCCTCCAGTAATGTGGGTAGACTAGCCCATGTGGCTTGCCATATTCAGATGGCGCGAAGTCGTGATTCTGTAGTGCATTTTCTCTAGTGCTAAACACGTCATGCCACAACCTCTGCAATACTCCACAGAGCAAAACAGGCTAAACTTAGTTTAGGAAAAATATAGACTATGCGAGATTATCAGTTAATTAAATTGTCTACTTTTATGCCAAGAAACTTAGTCACTGCTGTTTCATTATTTTTGTCCTTGTTACTGCTAATATATTCATGCCGACAACGACTCACCATCCAGTAGGTTCAGTGCAGCAGACACCGGACTCTACCAGGCGCTCACGTGCACCGGGGCAGTTCATGCGGCGACTTCGAACAGTATTCGAACACAGTGCATCAATGCGTGTAGCGCAACTAAAGTGATGCATGTGCTAAGCAAGGCAAAGTACAGTGTGAGAATGGGCAGAGTGGCCACACTGCCACATGCTAAGTGTACACAAAGTACGTAAAATCACAAATTAATTTCATGCAAGGACACGCGGTCATATAAAACACTGTAACAAGCTGTCTTACAGCCCAAGGGGCTTTTGCCAGAGTGTTTTATTGTTTTTCTGTACTTTTCATTCTCATATGTTCTATCCTCACGTCATTTACCAGAGCTTTGTTTTACGTATTAAAGATGTGTTTGATAGTCTTATTTCAGAATGTGTCCACATTGCAAGATGAGTGCAATTATTGTTTATGTGAATTGCAAGTGTAAGGAAGTAGTTCTTCCTGGCTTGCCTGTCGCCAACGCCGGCCAGCGTGCCATGCGGTACTGCGAGTCAACGAATCACTGTCTGAGATTGGGACATGTTTTACCGTCTCCATGGTTTTCGCGCGCCCAAGCGACCCTCAAACTTTGCATCAATAATTTAGTTTTCAATAGTGACTTAATTTAATTGGAACCGTTTTCGTTTGCTGCCCGGGACTCTCCACCTCTTAACTTCCCAGAGCTTGCATCGCCTGGGAAAGCGTAACTTATCATGAAACCTTTGCCTGGCTTCGCGCTAATTTTATAGTGTAACCTGTGTCTGTAGGTGAAAGCTGACACCAATGTAGGTTGTCTTTATCAGAGAGATGTTTAACAAAACCCAATGGAATAATGTGAACAGTGTTGCATATTTTATTCAGGTAGCCTTCAGGCATTTCAGGGCGCGGGCCCTCATCTTTCCCGCCAAAGTGTTTTGTATCATCAAGTGTTTAATTTCCAGTGTAATTGTGTTGCATCAAGTGTTTAATGTCAGCCATTCCCAAAGTATTTACGGGTGTGTGGTCCGCCGTAATAGTCCACCATGCAATATGCAATTAAATCTGGAACATAACCGAAGAGCACCACTCCGGAAGGATTGTCGCCTTTGGTCATCTGCACACAACCCCTGAGGTAACAGAGTCAGCTCTCCACAACATCATTGGTATTGTCACTGTATAATACCTGGCGCCCAGTTACAGTATGATTCCGAACTACCGTTTTCCTGGTAAATAATTTTACCGCTCCTAAAACCTCAGTTAACCAAATCGCACACCACGCCATGCCATCAAATGGTGCCCTAGTTGCATGTATTTACATAGCTTTTGTCAAGCATTCAAATATTAAATGCTTTATAAAAATAATTCTTTAGGTTAATGATAGATTTTAAAGATGTTTTAAGGATTCATTTAGTAGAAGTTTTGTTTGAAGTGATTTATTTTTAATAGACTTTTTCAGTGATAGTATTGACCTTAGTTGCAATTTCGATATCCATTATTATTATTATTATTATTTTTTTTTTTTAGTGTTCACGATGCATTGTTTATACACTATGAAATGTCTCACCGATAATATTTCAAGAAATTACATTGTGAAGAAAAAACATCTCCCCATTAAGGATAGGATGGTTGATTAATATGTTGGCTTTCATCAATAACCAGAATTGAACCTTCTGAAATTGTGATAGTTCGTTGATAATAACTGACCCCGTTGGGTGAGACACAAGAAGAACGATGACACAAATACTTACTGGTAATTTGGGCGCCAGCGGTGCTTCCCAATCACCTCAATATTGAGACCCAGGGTTCTCAGGGATGTTGTGGGTCCTGTGTGTACGTCTCACCCGTGCGTACTTACAAACACGTAGGCAATACTAAACTTTTAATAAAAATCACTGAAATAAACAATTGATAAAACATATGTGGCTAGGACACTGTCACTACTGAATAAAATAATTGAGTTCACTCTAGACTTGTTTTATTGATATTGTTTATACACATCAACGTGCCAATGAAATGGTTATCTTGGTCATGACTAGCCAATTCCGCTTGGATGCTCCCCAACCCGTAATTAATCTAGCGCATGTCTAGATGGATGATCTCACTGAGGTGCGTGAAACAGCCTTCACAAGGGAAGAGGGCAGACAGCCACTAGGGTGGACTGACGGTTTTTCCCTGAAGACAGGACACTGTGAATTACAAATGAAAACCCTCAATACACATTAACACGTGTGATTACTCATCATCACTAACACAAACTCGTTGGGGCTTGCCCTCCAGCACGTGGTTAGTGTGGTGATGGCCTATACACAGAGCCAGCTAGGACAGGAATAATTGCACCGTACACTAATTACACAATTACATAGACATTTGAATGATACATGAAATAAGAAGGGACACAAGATGAATATTCACAATAAACACACACGTGTGAAAACAAGCTTAGGCGGCGCGGAGGCCGGTGGATGACGTTCGTAGCGGACCACGTGGTGCAGGTGAAATTGCAATATTTCTGCGTGGAAACAGGAAAACTAAATTCAAATAAAGTATTATTCGTGTTGAGCACTTGGTTCTCTTTACTAATAGAGCTGTTACAGGCTTGTAACATGCTTGATGGCAGTGAAATCAAACATTACCGTGACAGCGTGGTCAAGTACAAAAAGCATCAATATACATGAAAAATACATTGAACCCTGAATAAAACTGGCATAGAACCCTGAAATAAATGATTGCACATACAGTGTTACATAAGTAAGCTCTTAAAATGCTATGATGGCGTATACAAAGACTTGGCTTTGGTCGGCCACGTGGTTATACGTGATGTTGCCATAAAATATTCAAACATGAAAATTACCCTCGAATACATACATAAAAACAAAGCTCTTAAAATTGCATGTGGCATTAATGCAGATATTACAATGAAATGCCATAAACATAGGCGGTTGGCACCTGATTCAAGTTGTGCATGTCATGTGAGCTCTCTGACATTTCTCCTCCTTCTCCTCGATTAAGTTAAAATGGCCGCAAGGGCGCAATAAATTAATAAAGCGGAAGTATAATGCTGGGGAAAATGTCTGGCAAAACGTATGCAAGGAAAGGGTGTAACAGGTTACCGTCCTATTCTCTCGTAGATCTCAGCAAACACCAACGGACTAGCTCAGCGTGAGTTGGAGACCTTTGACTACATAATAATGAAAGTTTGTTAATACCAGGATTGCAAATAAAATTAAAGAAATTAATGTCTGGAGATTTATTGTCGTCTCGGCAAAACAATTGACACTTGCAGATGAAAAACAAAAAATAGCCAAGACAGAATGACAGCCTTTATAAAACAAAGCTTCTCACTTCAAGAGTTACAAAGACGAGAGAGAATCGTTACTTTTCTCTCCCGGTGCCCTATTGACTCCTCGCACGAACGGAAAATAAATTTAATAGATATTTTTAATGTGTGAAATACAAAAGAAGGTTAAAGTTGCGGACGCTGGTCGGTGCGAGTCACGTGATCACACTCTGCAGGCTGTCCGACTGACAGCTGACAAACAATCGTGCTGCGACGAACTGTTGTGATACCAGAGAAAGGTCGCGCTTCCTTATATATTGGTAGAAAGTTTCCTCATTTAAAACATATTGTTTTGAAGCAGTCAGTCACATCAGCCAAAGGTGACCTCTGTTATTTTCCTCGTTTCACCATGTCGTGCCTTGCTGTGGCGATGTTTTTAGTTTACTAACCCAGTGAAAAGGAAAGGATGCACTATCGTTGTTGATGACGTCTGTTACTACTGATGAAATGAGGAAAGATAATAAATTTTAAAAAACGAAAATAGATGAAATACAAACAAGTAGTAATTGCCACAAATTTTCAAATATTACATGAATTACTATCCTCGACTGAAATATAGACAATTGAAATACTTCCCGAATATACCAATTATATATCTAGCTGCAATGCTATAAGATTAACCATTAAACTAAATAACTATGGAAATCTAAATCAGTGAACAAAATTTGTAGTGCGTACGTGACAGTGTCTTACCTTGCCAGCTCTCCTCGACAGACTGTCCAGATACAAGCGTCGCACGGACCTACCATGGCCGCCTATGAGGTTCACATAAGCGGAAGTGCTATGCACGCTGAGTAAAATATTTTATATTGAAAATAAAATGGCACAAATTAAATGAAATATTGTTTTACATTTTTATAATTTTCTTATGAATTTCAATATTATTTTAGTGTCTCTTTATGACAGTGTTTATGCGGGAATAGAAAGTGTTCTTAATCTCGGTGCGCAGGCACTTTGAATTTTATAGCCAAACAATTAAAAATTAGTGCAAACACTTTAAAACTTTTTAAGATATATTAAACACTGAAAATACAAAAGAACACATTTTACACTGGAAAATGACATTTATATGAATGTTCAAAATTATCGGCCTCTTTGCGCACGTGTGGGACACGTGACACATGAGCGCCGTCATGGACTCTAGCGCTGCTGGCTGTTAGCCGGCGTCTAGTAAAAAAATATGTTAAATCGCAAAACACACACACATTTTTCAGTGCAAATAGGCTACACATGACAAGTCATAAATGGCTAAACTAAAAGCATCGCTGGTGCGTGATGCTTCGTGTCATCACGTAGAAAGTCACAATTTTTTTTTCCCCAAGCCAGGAGAGTTACAGTGACAAACAAGAAATCAGCTGTTTATCAATACAAGAATATACGACGAAATCAGTTCTCATATTTTTTAACAGCTAATGAATGTAGCCTTCCTGATTTGCATTTTCCATGGATCTTCGAACACACTCCAGGCAATTTCTGGGTGCTGCATTAATAAAGGCGATGACCAATTCCTTCCTTGTATTCCCTTTATTGTGTGCGTGGTGTACCATTATCTAATGAACCTGCTGTCGACAAGATGTTAAGTTAAATAAATAAAGTATACTTGTGTGTTCAGATGGTGATGTAATTAGCGGTAGGCTGTAATTATTACACTACCCAAATGACAAATTTGTAGGCCTACATTTTATAGGAATTTTGAAGTTCTAATTTCGAGAGTAACTAATTGGACATAAGCTTATTTTAATATTGAATCATGGGTACATGGCTCCCATCACCCTAGGAAGGGAGGAGCTGAGAGGTAGAGGTGGTTTGTAACAGCAGAGGTGTTGTAGAGCCCATGGGGGTGCAATATAACGAAGATGGAGCAGCGTCGAAATGCAAGGGCAGGTAAAACAGGAAAACCTTGAGAAAACACGCCAGCCAGCAGCACTATTCAGCAAAATTCCTATATGTGAAAACCTGTACGTAACCTCACAGGGAAACAGAGATGGATCATTTTGGTGAAAAGCAAGCGTCCTACCACTACACCCACCAAAGCCCCCTCCTCCTCCGCCTCTTAGGAAGCGTGGAGAGGCACCTCATTTCTTGAGTTATATTTGCACAAAGTCAATTAAAAAGTTGAATTAAAAAAGGAATGATTGTAACAATCAATATAATTCTCAACCAGCTTATCATAGATCTGGCTTCTGAATGGGAGGGATGGTGTTTTGCTCATATGCATTTTATTATTTTATAATTATACTTATGTACTAGTTTCTTTCTTAGGTACCAGTAGGTACATACTGGAAGTTGTCAAATATAAGAAATAGGTTGTAATGTACGTACATAAATGCATACATACAACCTTAAAAGATGGGATATATAGACAAAAATACAGAAAATTAAATTAAATTATAGAATATATAAAATGATAGAGAAGTCAGTATTCCTGGAACTAGCATTTGAAAGCTTTCGCAGTTGACCTACTCAATTTTAAAACATTGGTAATTATTTTGACAAGCTGATAATGTTTATGACATCATCACCACCCACAGTTTAGACTATGCATCAGATCTGCAGTAGTGACAATTGAAACAATAAATTGTGTTGGATATACACTGTTGTAGCAGAGTTTATGTTGCAGAAACTTGAATTAAACATTCCAACACACAAAACCAAACAGGAATAGTTGTCAATAGGTACATAAAGATATAGAATTCTGCAAAAGGAGTCATTTACTTGCAAGAAGACCTTGTGTGTTTTTTTGTCCATGATTAGTTCCCCCCCCCCCCATTGATTTTTCGCTTACTGACTGAATTCCTTCCATGGAATTCTCTGTGTTCTTCACGTATGCCTACCTATTGGCAAATATTCTTGGTTGGTTTTCTGTATCTGTATATTCCTCGTGTTTCCTGACTCATGACAGGCACTGAAAGACTGTAGGATATAGTATAGCTAGGTTGGCATTCCAACCTGCTTAGCTTTTGTAATTATTACCAGGTTAAGTTTGTTGGGATTATGTTTATTTTATTTCGAAGGAAAAAGAAAACAAAGAGGAAGTTACGCGGGGCTTTAGATTACAGTCATTCATGAGACGGCATTCATACGAGTATGTGGCATTTCGAGTAGCGTATTTTTTGATGGAGCAGGCAAATTTTGCTCATATTGAAATAACATTCACATTATTGCAATTTGGAAAATTTTAACCTCAATGAAAAACAAAACATGATACATACATCGCTGTTCGTATTCATGCATTCGTACGAATATGTGGCATTTTGAGTAGCATAATTTTTGATGGGGCAGTGGCAAATTTCGTTCATATTGAAATAACATTCACATTATTGTAATTTCAAAAATTTATACGTCAATGAAAATCAAATCATGATACATCCGTCGCTGTTCGTATTCTTACAGATGCATCAATACACACACTTCGTATGAAGTTAACCTTACACTCTTTAAATTTACGATACAGGCAAATAAAGAAATATTATTTACACACCACACAAGTTTTGGAAGTGACGCTTTTACAGGCCAAATGCATTTCAATAATTATAGTAACGGTTTAATGCATTATTTACAAAATACGCAAACTTACTGCTTGTAATGTTACTCCTCTTAATTCACGTTAGTTCGTCACTAGCATTGATAATTCCAACAATTATAGATGGTAAGTCGAATTTTGTCATTTGCCTAGAAGATAAATTACCCAAGACCCTGACCTAGAGATGGTAAGACCGGCCCTTAGTCACAATATTAAAGTTTTGTAGCATCAATTATATATAAACACCAATTATTAATAATTAAATATAATACTATAATTTTCCCGATGCATAATACGGTAAATAACGACAATTCTGCCAACTCTTGAATAACTCCGCTAGCTCCGCTCAATGATTATGCTCTGCCCCGCCAAGATCTTTCTGGCCAAATAACAGTCTAACTTCACCTTCTTGACTCGTTTTTCTGGTTCTGTTTTCGAATTTTACGGGTTTTATAATCAAACAACATAGATTCTTATACAAAAACGACTTTCAAACAGTTATCTTACGCCTTCAGTCAAGTAATCGTATAAATTCTTTAAAATCAAACCCCGAAACTGGCCGGAATTCTCCGATCGGTCTGGGATAAAATTTCCCCACTTTTAACAAAAATAGTTCGCGCCAGTTACGGAAAACACTGTAATCGTTTATTATAAATTCTTTTGGCAGTAAATTCCGTCTTAAATTATTTACAACTGTTGCTGACCCTCTTCACATGGGGGCTAGCGACAGCCTTTAAAAGTCCTGCTTTTCAAAATTTTCGTGCAGATTAAATTCATTTTAATTTTAAATTCCCCTCCTACCTTTATCCCGTACAAGCAGGGGAAAGGCAGGTAAATATCACAGCTATGGAAAAAGCTCCCAGACGTTACCTTGGGAATACTGGAGGGGGAGGGGGTTAGCTTCTCCGTACCTCCACAAGCTAACTGATAACCGTCTGGGTGGCCAAAGTCCCTCGCAAGGGACCAGTTCACCTCCGTGCTGAGTGAGTAGCATCCCAGTGATGTAAATCCTGCGACCACAACGCAACACTACCAACATGAGAATATTTGCAACTTGTTTCTTAAAGCAACACCCAGCAATAGTGTGCCTTCTGAAATGTTCAGGACTTTTCATTGACTTTAATTTTTTGTTTTGTTTAATATTATTATTTTTTCTCAAATTGCAACTTTTTTTCGTTTATTATATTTCTGGCTACACAGAGATAACTAGGGCCGTTTGTTTGGCGCACGCCGTGAGCCTTTTAATGCCGTAAATAAGAATATTGAACACACGCATTGTCGGTGCATACGTATGTGGTTGTTGGTCGGTACCAATTTCGTCAGTGAATTTGACAAGAATCTCATGATACGATTTTATTTGGCAGTGTGAAGTATTCGTCGTGTTTTATATTGGTAGGTAAAATATTTACGCTCGTGCTTAGTCGGATGTGTCTTCCGGGTATTGTACAGATATTTCTAAACGATGACTTTAGAAAGGGTTTTACGATTTGCAGGCATTTTCAAAATGAAAAATTGATATAATTAAGAGAAAAATATTTCCCCTGTTTACATAGCGATTCCAGATTACATGACGGGTTATAAAGTGTACGTTCTTTTTGACGGGTACTCTACAATCCAGGGTAACATACAAACTGCTAATTGTACTTGCAGCCTTATAACTGGTCCAAAGAATGTGATTGTCGACACCATGACACCTTGGGATGGAGCTCGCTTACTAGAAGCTCTGGATCATCATAACTTGAAGTGTGAAGATGTTAATTATGTAGTTTCAACCCATGGCCATGCAGATCATGTTGGCAATAACAATTTGTTCTTAAATGGGATGCACGTAATGGGACACAGCATATTTAAGCATAACACATTTTACGATCATAACTTTGAAGAAAAACCCCACTACTATATTGACAATGACAACGTGAGTGTGTTTGCATCTCCTGGCCACACCCTGGATCATGTGTCGGTGCGAGTAAAATCCGAGGATATGGGTGTTGTGATAATAGCAGGTGACTTGTTTGAGAAGGAAGATGATGTTTTTGATGCAGAAATATGGAAGGCAGCAGGAAGTGAAGCACCTAGTCTTCAAGTACTTCATAGAAAGAAAGTATTACTGGAAGCTGCGTACATAATTCCAGGCCATGGGCCTATGTTCAAAGTTACAGATGAAATGCGCCAAACTGTAAATGAATAACTAATGGATAGATTGTTTCAATTCTAAAAATCATTGTTTAGGCTAATTATCATTGTATACTTAAGGTGCTTACAAAAAGTAACATGGTAAAGTTAACTGGGTTAACTCGGTCACATGACCAGGTTTATCCAATCAATTGCTGTTAACCAGGGTGCTATGAACGCTTAGAGTAGGTTTGTTTGGGCAACCTGAGCTTTTTACTCTCGAGAGTAAGTTGAGAATTTCTGGGAGCAGGAAAGAGTAAAAGGAGTACTGCTCTTTTCTGCTACCAACTGAACGCAAGCCATGGAACTGTTTACTATTAATCAGCTGATCACAACATAGTCAATCTGTAATTTTAAACTTGATTGAATGTGGCATTGTAAGGCGACCGGACAGTTTCGAGGTGGCAAAAAGAGGGTATTTCCAGTTAAACAAGGATGTCTAGTAACCCTACTAGCATCAAATACTGTAAAATGGGCTATGTTATGACAGTCGTAATTTCGAAACCACCCTAACCGTGCGACACCTGATAAAACAAAAACTAAGGTATTGCCAATGTTATTGGTTATTAGGGGCAGTTCACGGTCTTTTATTGCTTGGCACATTAGATAAAGTGGCCTGTGATTGGTTATGACAAGTATTTAACAATCACTGCGACTGTCGTAACATTTGCCTTCGAAGGTGAACGTAATATTTTCATCATTATCTACCATTGCATTTACATGCCGTTCTCAGAGGATGACCAAACATATTCGCAAATAAATAAAAGTGACAGAAAAGATTTTGAACCAAAACTAGCACTATCTCGTCTAGGCTATAACCACATGAATTTGGCGTCTTTTTCCCCTTGCTCTTGTTCTCACTGTTCGTCTGCTCTTTATCCACGGCAAGAGCAGAAAGTTCCTGCTCTGTGTGAGAAAAGGAGCAGTGATCGTGACGCCCGAACAGCCAACCAAAAAAAAAAACACTTCCGGCCAAACAAACACTCAAAATGAAAAGGAGCAATATAAGAGCAGGAAAAGCGCAGAAGTAGTATGAAGCTCAGGTCGTCCGAACAAACCTAGTAAATCTGGTGTTTTGAGATATCTGGAACTCAAACTAAAATTTAACTGAAAACTGAAAAAAGTGTTGAAAATTTTTTTATAGCATCTGTTTGGCAGTGAACATCATCAGTAACAAAAGCATTAAATAATTATTACATACCTCTGTCTACAGCATTAAGTTCAACTTCTGTCATTGCTATTTGAAACATGACTCCTGTCTGTTCGTCCTCTAGAAATATTAACTATTCGGTTCCATTCACTTTTCCTTAATTGCCACTTGTTAATTATAATAGCTTTTTGTGTAGTTGTTTGTTTTTGTTGCTGCAATGTTTACATATTTACGTGCCATTTCACGTGTGTCGTCTACTAGAGCCAAGTTACCCTTTTGTCGAGCAGGGTTAGCCCAGAGTTGATTGAGTCGAGGATCGAGTTAACCCAGGTGACTTTCTGAATGGGAGTTAACTTTAATGCAATCACTTTTCAAGCACAGAGTAAAAGTTTTAAGCTGATTGAGTTAACCGGGTGACTTTTGGTAAGCACCTTTTAAGATTAAAATAGTATAATGCTGTGATTGATGTATCAGTACATACATCACGTCTGTTTTGTTATATCCTAAAAGACTTCAGGAGTTTGCATAAAAGTGTTCAATACATTTCAAATGAGAGAGTGCCTCAAAATTTTTTTATTACAATGGGTAATTATTGAAAGTTTGTTGCAGTAAGTATCCGTAATTGTAACTTTTATGAAAAATTAAAGTGTTAAAAATGATAACTGCAGATTGTTGGAAAATAAAGATTTGTTATATTTTGCAATTTGTATGTTGGACAGTCATTTACAGAATTAATTTCTAGTTTAGTTTTCTCTATAGAAACTTGGAAAATATCTTTAAAATGGTATTTTTAGGCATTAGACCCTACATAAGTTCTTGATGCATTTCTGCATGACAAATTTGGTATGCAGCTTAGGGCCTGCATCCTAAAAAACTTGGAGTGTGGGAATGGCTGTAAAGATAAAAACTATACGATTTTGTCACTAATTGTCGGGAATTGTAGCTTTACAAAAATTTGCAGGCTTGTAGGCACAGACAGTAGCAATCACACAGAACATAAATTTACTAGGGGCATCAACATTTGACCAATAGAAACCCAAAAAACGATAGTGGGGAGGGTCATGAAGATCAGGGCAACTGTGGGGTAAAAAGAGTGAAAATTCTATAAATAATGTAATATTTGTCCATGAAAATACTTAAAGTTGCAATAAGACCCATTTTAACATAATCTAAATTGACAATATTACTAATACAAGCTACAAATATGATAGCAGGGTGGCCTATGAAGATCAAGCAAATTGTGGAGTAAGATAAATAAAAAAAAATGTACATTTTCATGACAAACTTCTACCGCGCCATTTCTCTCTAGTTTATAGTCCTCCCCACTATCCTATTTCTAAAGTGTATTGGCAACATAGTTAATTTAGGTAATGTTCAGTTCAATCATTTTGCAATTAAACACGTTTTCATGATACAATATTACAATATTATAAATAAAACAAAAATATGTTAAATTGCAAAACACACACACATTATTCCAATGCAAATGGACTACACATGAAAATCATTTGTGGGGAAACTCCAAGCTTTGCTGATGCATTACGCTTCGCGTCACCACTAAAAACAAAATTTCCGGCGCACCTAGAATCACTGTTTTGGGGATTTACACCCTTGCTGGCGCTGAGACTCTGGCTCGGTGCATAATGTTTGGTTATGCTTGTACAGTATTTTTGCTATCAAACACACATTCGTGAATAAATATTATATTATGTATATAATGTTTCACTCATTTTACCCCAAAATTTCCTTGATCTTCATGGCCCTCACCACTATTGTTTTTGGGGTTTCTATTGGTCAAATGTTGTCACTAGTAAATTTGTGTATTGTGTAATTATTAGAGTGGAAATATACTACTTTCCAAGATTTTTTTTATTTTCAAAAAAACCCCTGCTTAAGAATAACCTAAATAATTACGTTACTCACCCAATAAATTATTACTACATTGTATCCACAAAATGTGTACCCTATTCGAGAACTTTCCAGATCAAACAAATATTATAGGCAAATGTAAAAATCTCCTTGTATATTTTAGCACAGAAACACTAATATTTTCACACAATTATTTGATTTAACATGTCTACCTGAATGAATTGCATTAAAAACTCACTTTTACGCACTGTTCGAAACACATACGACCGCTAGGATCCGCCATTGGTCCTGACAATTCCCACAATGCACTGTGACGTCAACAAGGTAAAAACGCTACTGCTCTTCTACCATTGGTCACCGAATAGTGTTATGTTAAATGGCGACACACATTGTTATAAACACCATCTCGGAAACCATCATGTACGTTGAACTATATGTATTTATCTTATTCTACTAGTTATCTATTATGTAGTACACTCTTCTTGTGAATATAGACAAGGTAAGCCGTGAGTAGTAATTCGCCAGAATTACATAATCTTCTGACACTGTTTGATGTGTTGTTTACCTGTATAACCTCAGCGCTGCTGCGTAAAAATACCTTGAAAACTACATTTGATACATTAAAGATTCATTTCAATCTGTATTCTTAAAAGTAATACAATTATTCAACCAGTTGTAAAAATATTCTACATTAATTGTACACGTTTTATTTATTTATTTTTTTTCCTACTTGGAGCCCCTCGAAAATTCCTAGTAATTATGGTTACTAATAATCATATCTAACATATCAAGGTGTTATTTTTTCCATTTTTGAAAAAGCCCCTATTCAGGAATTTTACCCAAACAGGAACAAGGGAAGAATTGCAGTATCAATAATTTTTTTCTGTTGAAAACGTTTTCATGCGTAAGATATTTGTGAAGACAGGAGAGAAAGTATATTCTTTCCAGGCAACGTGATTGAACCCCTCACACCGGCGGAAATAATTGAGTAGTTTGCAGGTTAGTTCAAAATACGATGTAAAAGAAAGATGGGTAGTGGGCACTGCCAGTGTGAGCTACGATCACGACTTGCACATGCTGTACTTTTCAAGCATTTTATCAACTTCTTGCTCTGTTTCATGATGAAGGCAGTGTCTACCCTAAGTATCTTCTGAAAGCTTCATTGCATCACCGAAAACTGCGCAATGAGTTTGTTGCATAATATTTCCCACACATATAAATTACTAATACTTCCTTCATTACAACAGTGAATACGAAAAGGGCATCATGACAATTGCAGTTCATGTAGGCTGTTCACGTTTACTTCGATCTTTTTTGTAGCCCTGCTAAAGTTCTACTTTTAGGATGTTCCTCTGCTACATGCAAACAAAGCTTAACCAAGTACAGCAAATTACACTGAAGGACAACGCACCGAATTTGTGCACATTCAATGTAATATTACTTTGCATAAAAACTATTTCTTTCTAGCATTACAAACATTACTCTTTGTTTTTATTCATCTTAATTATAAGTGAAATATCAAAATTTAAGAGATAGAATATAAGTAAATATTCAATTTAACCAAAAACAAGGTACTTTTATAATAACACAGCTATAAAATGCTTGTAATATTCAATACATTTAGGAAACTATCAGGGTTCAACTACTGTCTGAGAGAATGTAGTGGCACAACTTCTAGGGCACTAAAAACTATACAAGTTTTCTTTGCTACCATTACAATATTAAATTCTTACAAATTCTTAGTGTAATCCTTTTATATATTTTAAAGGAATGATTAAAATTATTAATAATAATAACAATAATAATACACTCACAATTAGGCTACTGCCTGGTGGTGAGCTCTCTCACCTCTCCCTTACCTGACCAAACGCCTTTTCCACTCCCTTCCTGAACTTACCAACCCCTCTCACAGATACAAATTCCTCCCGCAATACATTCCACTACCTCGCAGACCTCACAAGCATGGACTGCCTACACCGCTCTGTTCTCCTCCACACCCTCTGAAGCTTCTCATTGTGGTTTCCTCTTCCTCTAAACACCCCCTTACTTAGCTTGCAGTGTAGTCCTCCCCAATCCTCCCTCTTCATTCACCACCCTGTACATCCTGACTAGCCGTTCAACTTTCCTCCTGTCCTTCAATGAGCTCCACTTTCTTTCATTAATTACTGATGGCCTATAGTTTCATTCTTCCTCATCATTCTGCCCTTGCCTTCTCCTTTACCTCACAGCTGGCTCCCTTCAGCACCCTTTCCTGTTAGATACTGCACTACTGTGGAATAATACGTACCAATTTTCTGTTGATCAATATTCAGAACCTTTATTCTTCATTGCTTTACATAAAACATTATCAAACTATTTCACGCAGCATTTATTAACCATCATGGATGTTATCCGCTAACCCCACACAGCCATAACAACAAAATGAAATTTACAGGTACCAACCCCTGCATACACAAAATCGCCACACTGAAATTAGCAACAACATTCTCACACTTCCCCTTTGGTGCTGATTTCATTTGAAAAACTTGCTTTGGATGAATACCCAAGGCATCTGAAAATATCCTAGTTTTTGGCCCTGCCAACCCTTTAGTCAATATGTCTGACACATTTGCATTTGTTGATACATACTTAATGCTAATAATGTTCTCATTTACAAACTCTCTGATCTTATGATATATAATCTTAAAGTGTTTCGTTCGTTCTGACACTTTCTTCACTTCGGCTAACTGTTTCACTGACTATCTACATACAAAATGCAAGGTTGAGATAAATAATCCACCAACCCCAATTCTATCAGCAACTCTTTCATCCAGGCTATTTCTTTGTATGCTTCGTACATGGATATGTACTCTGCATGTGTGGTGGAGGTTGCTACTACCCCTTGCCTCTTGCTTTTCCATCCCACAAGGCAATTCCCCATAAACACAGTATACCCACTCACCGATTTGGCATATCTGTCATTAGCCCAGTCTGCATCGCAAAAGACCTTCGCAATGGGCTTAGTCTCTATGTCTTTTATGATTTTGAGTTGATACGAGATAACGCATTACATGTTTTACCCCTTTGGCACTTGGTTCATGGCACTTTCTGCTCAGCTTTCCTACGGTGAACGCTATATCCGGTCTAGTACAGGTAGCCAAATACAGAAGACACCCTATAGATTTCCTGTAAACCTTTTGGTTATAGTGTTCAGTGTTACAATCTGTGGATGCTTTCTCCAAGTGTGGAGAAGTACAGCCTTTAGCATTGCTCATAGAAAATTTTTTTTTCAAACTCTTCTAATGTATTTTGACTGGCTTACCATCAAGCACTCTTTGCTTAGTCTATTTCCCAACCAAACAAGTTTGAAATCTCCCCCAAGTCTTTGATCTTAACATTATTTCCAAGCATGCTTTTAAATTCATTAATTGCATGTGTTTCTCCTAAAATTATTAAATCATCCACATACACTCCCACTATAAGCTCCTCAGAGGGACAGAAAAACACACAAGGATCTGACATCTTCATGTTCAAGCCAAGCATTAAATATGAAATGTGTTCATTCCAATCCTTTCCAGCCTGGTGCAAACCATAAATACTTTTCTGCAATTTACAGACATGTTCATCACCCAATACATTATCTTTACATAATTCTGATATTTTCATGAAAACAGGAGTTTTCAAGTGACTGTTTAGGAATGCTGCATTCACATCTGCATGTTTTAACTCCCAATCCATTTCTAACATTTAGGGCAAAAAATATCCTAACACTGTTTCTTCTAATTACAGGGCTGTATGTTTCCCAATAGTCAGTTCCAAATTTTTGAGTGTACCCCTGAGCAACAAGTCTGGCTTTACACTTCTCTACATATCATTCCCTGCCATACTTCTTTCGGAATACCCATTTACATCCAACTACATTTGCCCCAGGAGGCTTCTTCACTATTTTGCAAGTATGATTTTGTTTCATGTTTCTTAACTCTTCTAACATAGCATTTTTCCAGAAAACACTTTCTTTACAGTTTAAAGCTTCTGTTACAGTTGGAGGTTCTTTGTTATGGAATTCTGACAGATTGAAGCATCCTACATAGTTAGAACACATATCAGGTGCTCTGACCCTTTTGGACCTTCTAACATGACAGACAGGCACATAATTAATTGTATCAACATCAACAACTAGTTCACCACTGACATGTTCAGCACTTGATCCGTTTACATTGTCATCAATATCTGGCTCAACACTGATATCAACTGATTCAACATCAACATTTTCAACACATAACTCTAAAATTTACGTTTTCATCATATGGCTTTAAACTTTCATCTACAATGTTGACAAGTGGCTCAACACTGTCATTTGTGACACTGACATATCCATATCTGTTTCCATCATCATTCTCAATTTCACTCTTATTGTGTGAGTTCTCATCGACAATCTCTAAAGTTACATGTTCTAAAATAGAGACTGACTTATCCCTTGTAAGTGTAAAAGGAAACACATTTTCATTGAAAATTACATTCCTTGACAAAACCACTTTCTTTCTATCCAGGCTCCTTAATCTATAGCCCTTTACACCTGGTTCAAAGCCTACAAACACACATCTTTCTGCTCTCTTATCTAATTTACCATGAATCATAGTCACTGCCCAAGCTTCACAACCAAACACTTTGATCTCATCAACTTCTTCTTTACTAACTGCCTTATCATCCACACTTCATAAGGAATTTTTAACTCAATTGCCTTTGATGAACATCTATTCCTGATAAATGAGGCCATAGCTACCGCTTCACCCCAGAAAGTAAGTGGAAGACCTGACTCAAAAAGCAAATACATAGCAATAGATAGAAGTGTCTGGTTTAATCTATCTGCACTTCCATTTTGTTGTGGGCTGAATCCCTCTGTTTTCCTGTGGTCAATATCCTTTTCATCACAAAATTTTTGAATCTCTCTATTAAGATATTTACCACCCCTATCCAACTGGATAGATTTCACTTTCATGTCTACCTGGTTTTCTACACAATTTACATACCTTCTAATGCCCCAGGGAATTCACCCTTTTCTTTTAACATGCATACCTATGAAAATTTTAATTTGTCGTCAAGAAATGTTACAAAATAGTCGGCTCCCCCATTTGTCCTTGGTCTAAGTCTTCCTACAACATCTGTGTGAATCAATTCTAGTACCTCCTTTGATTTACTTTCACTACTGTAAAATAGTTTCTGCTTTACCTTTCCCCTTCTATGCAGGTTTTACAAATCTCAATTTTGTCATTGTCGTCTACATCACAGACATCGGGTAACATACCCATATGACCCAGTTGTTTATGCCACAATATTGCTTTGTGGGCTCTGATTTCACATGTGCCTACATTAATTTTATGCTGTACAGCCCTCTTATTAACTATGTAAGTTTCACATGTCACCATATACAAGTCAGCACCTGCATTATAACCAATGAACAAGAAATAATTTTCATGACATACTTTTACACATCTATTCCTAATAGATACCTCAAGACCTTTTAGGTCAAATTGATTTACAGACATTAGGTTTCCACTTAGGCCTGGTACATAAATTACATTGCTCAAACTTATCGTCCAGCCACCACATTTCTCAGACATTTGCATTACAACTGTTCCTTTACCAGCTACTGAAATGTACTCACCATCTGCAATTTCAACTTCCCCATCAGCATCAAAAAACTCACTAAATATTTATCTTTGTAAAGTCGTATGATAAGCACCACTATCAATTAGCCACATGCCCTTGTTTTCATCACTTAAATGCCTTTCTTTAACACCGAATGCTTTATACCTAACTGTTGATTAACCAGATTTAACTCTTTTACTCTTTTCTTTCTTCCCTTTGCTGAGCTCTTGAACTTCAGCAGTGTGAGCTGTACCGTGCAGGTTTTCAGGAGATGGTGATGATGAATATTCGTGTTGCCACTGTGTTTGACTACCATATTGTTGTCCACCTTGTGCACGATTCAGCAATATCTTCACATTTGGACAGTATCTTGTAATACACAGAACACTTCTTTCTTGTTCCTCTCTTCTCGTTGGTTTGCTGCCATTTCTTTTGCTACCATACAATTTTTCATCATCTTTATGGTTGTCATAATCTGTATTGCCACGCCATTCTCTGTCATTTCTATCTAATCTTCCAACTCTGGTAGCTAGAACCTTCGCTTCATCTTCTTCACGTCCCATCAGAAGTTTTTCTTGCCGTTCTTTCACCATTAATTTATTTTTCACGTTTTGGAGGTTAATTCCATCTGCTGCGTGGATGCTTCTGATGAGCGAACCATACTTAGTCCTGGGCAACCCTAGTAATAAAAATGCAGCTCTGGCTTCATTTGAGAATGCCAATTCATTTTCTTCTAACCTTTTACAAAACAGCATCATTTTGTTGACATACTCTTTCATTGTGATGTTATCCATTTTCCTGAAAGTTATCATTTCCTCCAGTGTTGTTATAACATGCAAAGGATCTAAAACAATGTTGATCGTATGCAATGTGTACCATGCTTCCCTGGCCTGCTGGCACACTTCTACATCAATAATTAACGAGTCTCCAATTCTCTATATAATATAGTTCAACGCATCTTTGTCTTTCGAAGCTTGCTTAGGTATTAGATCTTCACCTGTTATGCCGGAATAGCCTAGCTCAATTGCCTCTCACCATCGCTTTTGCTCTAGGGTGGCCCAAACTCTTCTTGACCAATCAAACCAATTTTCTTCTTCTAATTTTTCTATTTCGTCCAACTTTCTCGCCATCTTTATGCCATTTTTACCATGCCAAATATTGTCACATTAGTCTTTCCAATCAAACGTAACCTGTTACATGCTGCACTACTGTGGAATAATACATACAATTTTTCTGTTGATCAATATTCAGAACCTTTACTCATCATTGCTTTACATAAAACATATCACAAACATTTTCACGCAGCTTTTATCAACCATTAATAATGTTATCCGCTAACTGCACACAGCCATAGCAACAAAACAAAATTTACAGGTACCAACCCCTGCATACACAAAATCTCCACACTGAAATTAGCGACAACATTCTCACATAGCCAACATACCCAAAGCCCTTCTTCCCTTTGCAGCCATCCTGTCTACCTTCTTCCCTTTGCAACCATTTTTTTTTTAGGTCTCCCTGCAATACAATCCCTAGATACCTACTTATATTCTGCTGCTTCTTGTATCTCTTGGCCCTCCCGCCAGTTCATGTCCCTGCTTATCACCTTCTTCCTTGTAAACCTCACACTACCTTAGTTTTTTTTTTATCTTCAGTTTGTTTTCCCTGGTCCACAACCATATCCTGTCAATGTCCGCCTGCAAGTCTCCCCCGCCCCCCTCTCCAACTTCAGCATACATAACCCAATTGTCTGCAAACAATCTTATTTTTCCCTTAATCTTTAAATCCATGTCATTTACCATTATGGTAAACGACAAAGTACCCAGCATGCTTCCCTGTGGTACCCCTGACATTACCTCCCCTTCCCACTATATTACGTCCCCCACTTTCACCCTCTGCCTTTGCCCCATGAGGAAGTCCCCAATCCATTCCACTACCCTCTCGTCCGGTATCAGCTCTTCCACTTTCTTCATCAATACTCCATGGAGCACTTTATCGAAAGCTTTCTCAAAATCTACGAAGCAGGCATCCACCTGCTTCCCCTCATCAACTATCTGCACTAGATCATCTGAAAGTCCAGCTAGCTGAGTCTCACATGAGTATTCCTTCCTGAAACCATTGACGTGGCCCTCGTTGCCTCACTTGGGTGGCAGACCAATGCTGCTCGCTGTGCATCAGCCATGCACGGCCGTGCGTGTCGTGTATGGTTCACCGTGCTGCTCATGCAAGAACGAGTCAAGTGACCTGTCTAGTGATCCAAACGACCTGCTCGTCAAGAGAGATCTAGTGTTTCTGCTATTTAATTGGACAAGTGTTGTGGTCCCCTGAAAGCAGAGCCTAAATTAAATACTGTGTATTGTTATCTCCCGTTTGCTTCCCCTCAGTGCTCCGTAAATAATTAAAAAGTGTGTCCGACCACGTGGTTAACTTAGTAAAAGAGACCTACTATGGGAAACACTCTAAATTTAATACTTAATTTTTGAGAGCTTGTGATACGTTTCTTTTGTTCGAAGGGGCATAATTTATGTTTTCATCTTTTATTAACGTAAACATTAAGTTGAATGGGTACTTCCGGCAGCCGCCATGCCAAGCACCCAAACTTAAATTCCTAGTACTTTCACTGAATTAATGTTTTAATTTAATGAAACATTTTTTAAAGGGTTTTCTGAGTGCAATATGTCTTAATGTAATTTTCTATTTGTTTTGCAAGCCCATTCTGCCTTTTTCAAGTGTTATTAATTTTCCTCGATACGCACTGCAACAAGGACACTGAACATTAAAAAAAAAAAAATTTCATGTTAGAATTCATGCTTTAATTCCTCCAAGTGTTTTGTTCTGTTTTACATGTACTTGTTTAACGACTCTTTCCCTCACGGAGCTGGAACAAGATCGCTACTTGGGAACGGGATCTTGGCATCTGTCTCCTCAGTTTAGATCAGTGAGCCTAGGAACGTGCATGCGTTCGCGTCGCAGGGGAAAATCGTCGTCTTTTGTCTGGTCAGTAACTTCCATAGTCAGTGTATTATTATTTGGAACATTTAATTTATTTCTGTTCCTCTCTCACACCACACTCTCATCTCCGTAGTCTTGTGGCTCCGGAGATTTTAAACCACTTAAGTTTTCATGCACTAGAATGTGCTTTTGCAGTATTGGTCAATGCAGCGCCTTGTGTGCCATCCCACTTAATTCGAGGGAATCAATATTGTTGATTATTTGTATGTTTTCTGCTTCAGTCAATATACGTATTTCAGTGACTCTCCTCTTAATTCATTTGAACTTTAATTTACCTCAGGTCCTAGCCCACTCCACGTGCTCATTTATGTTATGTAAAGGCATCAGTGACTCTTTGTGTATTTTATTCGTAAACATGAGTTGTGAGAGGGATACGCGACGTGGCTAAAGACCAATTACCGCCCTGAGAACCTGAGTCCTCATGCTTATCCGTGCCATAGATGAGCTAACGCCCTTACGGAACTTTCAATTTTGATGTGATAATTAGCCATGCACACAGGTTTCTCTGAAACCAGGGATCCTTCGCCTCTCACAAGCTGCCAACCACGTTATAATGTTGTGATTCTTCCAACCAATTTCCCTTGTTCATAACCCGTACCACATACTGGATCACTAGCCTCTCCATTACTTTTCCCGTACTTGATGTGAGACTCACCGGTCTGTAGCTAACAGGCCTCCCCCTATCCTCTCCCTGTATGTGTATAGGACTACCATCACATCCCTCCAACCTTGTGGCAATTTACCCTCGCAATTTACCCTCTCCTAAGGACTTGTTAAACAGCACCTCCAAATATTTCACCAACTCCCTGCCACCAAACTTTAGTGCTGCGTTTCCTATCCCATATGGGCCCCCTGCATTTCTGCTCTTCAAACCCCTAATTACAATTTCTATCTCCCACTCCCTCAGCTTAAATTTACTAACCACCCCCCGATCCTTATTAGCCTCCCCCTCCCCGAATTCCAAGCCTCCTTCACCTCAAACACTGACAAGTACTGGCCTTGCAGCATCTCCAATTTTTATTGGCCAGTTGTCGCAGTCCTACAATCCCTTCCTTTTAGCAGAGGGATCCCTTCGTCTTCTCCCCTTACCTTCCTTACATACCTAAACAATTTCCCCCATTCCTTGCCTTTTCCTTCTTCCACATTGTTCCCTAAAAACACATTCTTTGCGTGTTTGATCTTCATTTCAAGCTCCTTACCCATGTGTTTCATAATTTCCTTAGATCTTATCATCCATTCATTTCTCCACTTGGCATGTGATTTTCTACATTTACTCTTCATTTTTAGAATCTCCTGTCCATAATACGGCAAATCTCCCCCAGTCCGTAACCGTTTCTTTGGCACAAATTTCTCCAACATAACCTCTCTTAATCCTCTAAACTCCTTCCATAATTTTTCCACACTTTCCTCCATATACCATTTTTCAAACCGGTCCTTCAGGAAGATTTCTGCCCCTTTCTTGTCTCCTCTCCCATACTGCCGCACCAACCTTTCTGCCGTTTGCTCTTCCCTCATCCTGCCAATCTCAATTTCCACAACCGGGATATGATGATTGCTTATACCATCCAGCACTAACCCGACACTCTTCTCATTCCATCTCATAGGTGTTTCTACTATCTGTACTAATCCTCTGTTGACTAACTGTGCTGCAATTCTCTGCATCATGTTACCCATTCCTTCTGCGCCCTCTATTCATTTCACACCTGGCATATTCAAATCCCCTGCTGTCCTTCAGTCTATCGATCCTCTCCTTGATTGTCTCAGTTGCCTGCCATCCCTGTCCTGGTGGACTATACGTTGCCAGCAAAGTAATCTTCCTATTACTACCACTACTTAATTTAATTTCCATCACCTCAACATCCTCACTAACCCATTATACCACCCCTTTCAGCCTCTTCCTTACACACACCATTATTCCTCCTCCTCTCCCATCCCTGTCTCTTCTGAAGATGGTGAACTTATCCTGCCTACAGTCAATGTCCGGCACTTCCTCAGTCAGCCAAGTCTCCACAGCTACCATTATGTCCCCCCCCCCCCAATAACCTTCAACCTTTCCCCAGAAGCCCTCCAGCTTGTACACACCCCTACATTTCACCACCATTATCCTTATGCTAATACTCTGCTTTACCCTCCTACTTTGCTTACCACCTATCTCAACCCCTGCGGCCTCGTCAGTGCTTTCCTCTCCATTTCTGTTTCCTTGCTTCTCTCTGATTGCTGTTTCAACACTTGCTGCTCCATACAGCCAGCTACTTCCCTACCTAGCAGATCACCTAGTATCCTCTTTCCCTGCTCTGTCTGTGGTGAACCTGGTCCCTCCCCACACTTTCCCAGCTTACCCTTCCCATTTCCTACTATCTGTAAATGTAGCCCCCAAATACATACATATCCTCTCATAAACCTTACTTGTCTTCCTGTACGATACTCCTTTCCAAACCAGCACGCCACCGACTACTGCCCTAGCTCTTGGTAACTTCTCCCGTACTTTACTCAGTAACCCTCTGAGATCTCGCTCTACCTCCTGCCCCACCTCCTTTCGAGCTAGGTTATTTCCTCCCACATGAATTAAAACAACCTTTGCCATCCTGGTACCTCTCATACTATTAACTCTTCCCTCCAAATCCTTGATAAACTGTTTCTATTTTTATTTCACGCAAATTGATTCACACACCTACATGTATTTTTCTAAACGGACAATAGAACTGGTAATAATCATGATTACCGTGGTGAAAATGCACAACAGGATGGGGCTTGACCTCGACATTTTCTGAGACTTGGCTGCAAAAGAGAAAAATCTAAGATTTATCAACAACAGATTAAAAATATTACATCCATAAAGTAAGCCTCATCAAAAGGACTAAACAGAGCGAGGTAGTCCTGGTCAGGCTACCCTGATATCGGTTCCCAAGATCACTCTGAGATTACTTCAGGCAAATACTGAGATAGTTCTTTACTACAGGCCATAGCCGATACGCTACCAGTGCCTGCTTCTCTAAGCAGCTTGCTCCGTCTCTATTGACCTCACTGTCGATAAGACGTCAAGCTACATCTACCAACTTTACAGTTTCCGGCACGAAAGCCTTTATGGTTTGTCTGGTATTCTGATAACCTGTCCAGTATCTTTAGTTGCAAATGAGTAAGAGCTACATGAGACCCAACATGCTGGAACAAAGACTGACTTAACAATGCAATTCCACATACTGGCAATCGCCGAACTTAAGTAAGGGCTGTAATCGTGCAGGAATTTTTAATAATGCAGATGCATAAATAATATTTAGTTCACACAGTATTAGATAGAGTACTTACTACTTCTTGGAAACTACCACTTTTGACATACAGATTACTGCTGTCACACTAGCAGGTATGGTCTTAAGGACCTTAAAAAATTGGAACAGTCTCAATCTGTCCTTTGAACTCCATAGCCTCTTTCCTTCAGCACCAAACCATGCGATAATGTATGCAACGCTTCTATAAACTCTCCCCCTGCAACCTTAACTTTGATGTCGGACAGATGTTTCTTTGGTTTAATGGTATATCCAAGTGTGCACACAGTACCTAAAGAGGTCATTTTATATTAATATAGAAAATGCTGTCGGCAATTTAAGGTAATTGTTCCATATTGCATGCTCAAAGGGTGAAACCACAGTTGTGAATGTAGTATAGAGTATACATTCAAATTGTTTACGGGTTGGTTGTCGTAACGCATATCCGACCGATTCTGTTTAGCGTATCCAAGTTCAATACCAATTGTTTTGCATTACACATCGAAGTTCAGTTTTTTATTGGTTTTTGTCACGAAACAATGTTGTGTGTGGGTTGCAAAATCCCAATGTTAAACGCCAGGCAACCAATCCATTCTTCGCCAAATATAAAAGCGTTCCTTGTCAAGCACATCATCGTCAGGCCATCAATATGGTGTGAATGATCTAGGGAAGGAGAAGCAAAACTCGTGGACAACAGAGGCTTGTTTTACTGGTGCCGACAGTGAATGGAAAATGGAATAAAATGCAATTTTAAAGTGTCGACGAGGAAGGGTATTTTTTTTTTGTGGGAAATTCAAACTTGTTGCTGGCAGAATCAGCTATAGTCCATTCCCCACTGGAAGCGACTTTATCGGAGCCCTGCTAAATATCTACTTGCAGGTCCGTTTCGTATCCTTCCACCAAATGTAAATAAACATTGCCATGTGACTGCCATGTAGCATCTGTCAAAATCAATGTTTACATGCCATTGTGTGTGTACATGTGTTCATGTACTTTCACTACACCTAAACATAAACATTGAAAAGTGACTTACTTTTATACCTGTCAAATGTGTTGTTTATTGTTTACAGCTTTTCAAAGAATTCTGTCATATTCCAAAAACCATTCCGTATGAATGTTCACAGTTTAAGCCTCAACATTATTTAGGTCAGCTTTAGGACGTTTTAAAAATGCCTTAATTGACAACAGTTCTTATGGTTATTTTACATTAATATATTTGTTTTCTACAACATAGCGCATTGCATTTAATGCATGTTAGTATTTTGCAGAGGCTGTTTTTAACACTGTTACAACTGCGGGGTAATGAACTATAATGTTTAACTTTTTGCTATTGATATGTGTTGGGTTATTTCTTTAAATGGACGGCCTCAGTTCGAATAACGAAGGAATAATGAGTCCAACGAAAAATGCATTAAAATTAAGCACGCAACTCGTGTCACTCATTTTTTGTCATATAAACTTAAAAAATTGAGCGGTGAACAAGCACACAAATAAACCTACTGTAACTTTTATTCCGCTCATATTGATATGTATTGCTACTTACTGTGTATTAGGTTTATTGAAATTTATTGGAGTTGAGCTTGGTTATTTTGTTGGGATTGGTGGTAAATCACATTACACGACTGTGTTTCAAACACCCAGGGAAAAGGTACAACGTTGTGATAAATAAACAGACATGGATGTAAATAAATAACTTCATCATAAAAACAGTTTACAGTTAAAACGTATAAATAGTTCAAATCAAATATTTGAAACCACGCGCACACACACAGATCCAGCATAACGATCACCACGCAGCCACGCTATTTCATATGCAACGGTTAACGAAACACAGTAACAGTATATTTATTACTTCTGCGGAAACACAGATTTATCACAACATCGTAACGTGCTTAGATAGGTTTAAAAAAACACTACGTCTACAAATGTGATGTGGTAATGTGAAGTATTTTTCGGAGTGAGTATATTTCACGCTTCGTGTGGTAACAAAGCAACACGCCATATCATGGCTTGTCACGTCTGCCAACTTCACTTTGTTTCTGCCCCGCCATCATATCTAAATATATTAAAATAAGTATTCATACATTCATATCTCTTTTTAGTTGTAAATTACAAATCCAAAAATCATTATTTTGCTGTAATAAGTATGAAATATGCTACAATTGATAACATATAGCGAAGTCAAACTTCTCGAGTGGTTTTAGGAGGGGATATTCATGAGAGACTCAGCTGACTGAGTTATTAGAGGAACTGGTGCAGGCAGTTGATGAGGGGAAGCAGGTGGATGCCTGCTTCATAGATTATGAGAAGGCATTTGATAAGGTGCCCCAAGGGACATTGAAGAGGAAAGTGGAGGCGCTGATACCGGACAGGAGGGTAGTGAAATTGATAGGGGACTTCCTCAAGGGGTGAAGGCAGAGGGTGAAAGTGGGGGAGGAATATCGGAGGAAGAGGAGGTTACATCAGGGGTACCACAGGGAAGCGTGCTGGGTCCTTCGTTATTTACCATAATGGTAAATGACATGGGTTTGTGACTAGGGGAAAAATTAGATTGTTTGCAGATGATTGTGTTGTGTATGCGGGAGGGGGAAATTTGCAGGCAGACATTGACAAGATATAGTTGTGGACCAGGAAATATAAAATGAAGACAAATGTAAGAACAACTAAGGTAGTGAGGTTTGCAAGGAAGAAGGTGATAAGCAGGGACATGTACAGATGGGAGGGACAAGAGATAGAAGAAGCAGCAGAATATTGGTATCTAGGGATTGTACTGCAGGGAGACCTCAGATGGAAAAAACCGGTAGAGAGGGTGGTTGCAAAGGGAAGAAGGGCTCTGGGTATGCTGGGAAGGGTTCTGAAGGGAGTCAGCTGTGAGGTGAAGAAGAAGGTGTATGGCACAATGGTACAGCCAATGTTAGAATATGCTGCAGCAGTATGGGACCCGTATATGGAGGAAAGTTGAACGGCTGGTCAGGATGTACAGGATGGTGAATGAAGAGGGAGGATGGGGAGTGCTACACTGCAAGCTAATTAAGGGGGGTTTTTAGAGGAAGAGGAAACAACAGTGAGAAGCTTCAGAGGGTGTGGAGGAGAATGGAGCAGGGCAGGCAGTCCATGCTTGTGAGGTCTGTGAGGGAGTGGAATGTGTTGAGGGAGGAATCTGTATCTGTGAGAGGTTGGTAAGTTCAGGAAGGAGTGGAAAATGAGTTGGTTGGGTGAAGGAGAGGTGAGAGAGCTCGCCACCGGGTGGTAGCCTAATTGTGAGTGTATGTATGTGGAACATGAGTGTGAAAAAAAAAAAAAAAAGCGCGACAAGCCGCTTTCAACACACACTTGCTTTCTCGCTCGATAAAACCACCATACCATTATGGCCTACTCACGATATTTTCCTCTGTTATTTTGAACTGTAAAAATGAGATGTTGCCATCGGGGCTACTTAAATATTTTGATAAGCACAGTTTAATTTACAAATAGTATACTAATAAACTAGGTTAAAATAATATTTTAACTGTGAATTATTTCTTACCAGACGTTGCCAACACGTCGATGCTCTCGTTTTAAAAAGAAATAAATATGACAAGTTATAGAAGATATTAAGGTAAAGTTTCATTTATTCAATAATATAGTACTCTAAAGTTAACCACTGTGTTATATATTTGTGGAATACAGGTTATTGAAAAAACAGGTTGACGTGTTATGCCTAGAGTGTTTTTTCAAAAGTTGATATTCATAAGTTGCTTCCAATCTGGAATGGACTATAGTTGTGTTTGCTGTGGTGCCTGATCAAGTACCCTCTACAGTAGACAATCGTGAACGAAGTTCAGTGCTCGGGGAAGATGGTAGTCGCCTGGTTGGGTTTTTGTCGCTAAGTGTGCATAAACTGGGTGCTCATGTACAGGAAACGCATCGGCGGGCCGCAAGTTACTTAAAATGTCATCGCACCCCATTTAGCACTTACAAGACAATTAACATATATTCTCTGCAAAACAGGTTAAAAATATATATATATATATATATCGATGTCGTAATCACTATGTACGAGTGGGCAGTCTGACGAGGCCCCAACCAAAGGTTCACTTGCTTCAATAAAGGCTCACTCGCTTCAATTCTCAAACCAGATAAGAATATTAACATTTGACGAATTCTGCAACATAATTAATGCAGACTATTACAAAGGTACATACCTTGGAAAGTAAACGACGCAGTGCAGCTCAACAGCGAACAAGTTGTAGGCGAGCAAGATACACACAGCACTAGACAATCAAGTAGGACATCGGCCAAAAACTCTCAAGCAATCACACCAGTCTTCAAATTGTTTTCCACATTAAATTTGAAATGTGCTTGCCAAACACACAGAACAAAGTAAAGTTACACCGCACGTCCCAAAAATTAGCACTACTACTAAATCCAACTCATTCAAAACAGCTAGTCCCTCTTCTAGCATTACCAAACAAAATTGAAAAACTCTTAAAATTTCTCCACGACTTACTGCTGTCACCGTGATGCTCATTGTCTCATGTAGCACTTGCTCTAATAAAGCAGACCAGTTGTAGGAAAAACCATCCAAACATTTTTCAAGTTAAATTGAAACGACGCAACCTCGCCATGGCCACTACGAAGTTTTATCATGAGGTCATCCCTGCTGCTGCCGCTGAAGAGTGTTTAGTCGGGCAGGTTGGAAGAGCAAATAGGCTGAGATACACTTGTGCAGCATTTAAGTAACCTTCTGCGTTATAAATAAAAAAACTGATGCATTGTGGGTAGGGGAACAGATGTAGGGGCATTGGAGAGGAAACAGGAGAGGATACCGGCCACTACCAGGATCGGAGGCGCTGGCGCTGGTGTAGCAGCGATCGTTAATGAAGTTAGAGTCGACGGTGGCGCACCCACAGTCACAAGAATCTCAAGTCATTGGTTAGTGATATATTATTTAGACTACGTGGCTTTTCACTTTCAGGCTAATTGCATGGTACCTCATTTAAGGGGAACATGAGGGATATAATGCTTTCTCTTCTGTAATTGAGACTCTGTTTTCAGGGGAACAGATTATTTTAGCACTGTAAATACACTGGGCTGAGTTTACTTGTCTTTACACGGTCATGCGGGTCAAGGAATGGTTCACTGACCCACTCGTGCATGAACAACTTGGTTGACCCATACACTGAACACACAGCCATGCATGGCTGATGCATGAGTACAGCAACAGTGGGCTGCATCCTGAGCAGGGTGCCGATTAAATACACGCTTCTATGGGTGCAATGCAAAATTTGCACTTGCTTTTGGAATTAAATATAAAAAAACAGAGGTGCAAAAATTTGTGTAGCGATGCAAAAAGCAGGTAAATCTGCGCCCAGGCAAATACCTCGGCACAAGTGCAATTGCTCTCGAAGCTCATGCGCAGTCGACACATGTAGCTAACAAGCAACATGGCTAGCATTTATGCTGGACTCACAACCATCCGTTTCATCCATCAGTCACCCGTCTGTCCATCGGTCACGAGATCTCTTCAATCGCAGAGCAACTTTTTTTTCAAACGTCAATCCATCAAATATATCTCAAACTTCAACTGTCGACGGACGGATAGATGGGCCACCACGTTGTAATATCGTTCCTTGAACATGGATGTCGGAAAACCGTAATTTGTTTAATTGTCTGAGTATTTTCTTTTTAAATACAGAAGGCAGTGAAGTTTACTTTTTTTTTTGTGTTTCCCCTTTAAATTGAACTTAAGATGACTTGTAGATTGTTGGAGGAAATGCTGATAAATTACTTTAGGGAAAGATAATATATTTATTAAATTCATTTAAAACATTTGACTGTGGATGAGAAAGTTAGTGTTTGGATGGTAACATTGAAAATTTTGTGGATCGATGGACGACGGACTGTTGTGCGTCGCTTTCAATTGAAGGATGAAGAAATCGACGGACAGTAGCGACGGATGGTTGTCAGCCAAGCTTAAGAAATTGTCATAAAACATGTTTAGGTTAAATGTTGTCGGTGGCAAATTGTGTGAATTACTAAATTAGAGTGATTTCAACAACAAATTGAAGTGGGTAGAATGGAAAAACGAGTTTTTCTGAGGGTGCTTCTGACTTAACTTTTCACATAAGGTAAAAACACTTTTATTTCCATCAAAACAGTCCCGAAAATAATTTCTTATTGAAATGCTTAAAAATTTTTGCTTCATATTTTGGAAGGGGAATTGTTATGGAATACAAAAGAGTCTTGTTTCATTAACTGTTGAAGGATGCGGCGATGATTGGTGTTAAAAATTGTTATGGTACGACATGCAACACAAATATCGCTAGAAGTTTACGAATGTACAGTAACATAAACTACAAATACTTGACATAAACCTCAGTATTCAACTTGAGTACTGCACTGATTGCATTCGCGGGGAAAATATCAGTCATACGGAAATTCAAATGAACTTTAAAAAAAAAAACAGGGCAGAAAGCATGTTTTCTGAACAAAAAAAAGTAATTAAACACAATATTAGGTCGGTTACACTTCGTACACAGTCATAAATTGTATTAATGCTTATATATCACGTCTCTTATTTAACATAACATCAAACGCACAATCTGAAATGTATCTGATATTATGTAGCATCATTAAAATTTTAATTTCTTGTCTGCTAAAAATATGTAGTTGTCCACGCATTACTCACCAATCGCCATACTTCATCAATTTGTGAAATAAGCGGCTATCAATGCCCACACTTCGCAGTACAAACATAATACCCACCAGTTGTCATATAGGTTATTACTACACACACCAACTCACACAATATCAACAACTTTTAGGTGCGAAAAAAAAAACATTATGCACGACCACTTCAAAACACAGCAGTGCATGTGAAATCCTTTTCAACTTATGTATCAGTGTGGCCGTGAACACCTTGTAACAAATTAGTTCATTGGCCACTGTTGTTCGGGTAGTGGGAGTGATAATGTGTGGCAAAAAGAGCCCCGCCCACTTGTGCAGCGGAGTTTTATTTGCAGTGTTGCGCCAGTGAAAATGTTAGGTACTTATATTTAATCGATCCCCAGGAGAGTGAGGGCGGCATCAAAGAGTTATTAAGAATCTGGGCTTAAAGCCACATTTTCACATAAAACACAGTGCTGGACTTTGTTGCACCATAACAATTTTTTTTTGTTCTTGTTTGTGAACTACTAAGACCTGTGGTCTGCATGTGCAAAATAAGGTAGTTTAGGAAAAAACCGAGAAAAAAGAGGGGAGGGACACAGTCCAGTTCGGCCATATCTGGCCAGTTTCAGAGACTGTCAAGCAGTGAATGGATGAAGTGCATCCATAGGGTACCCAGCTTAACATTTTCATATTATGTACGGTGTTCCTCCTGTGTACTGACTGTGTACCAGTCTCATGTTGCGAATCACTCGACAAGAGTGGTCGGACATGACATGATAGGTGCACAGCTGGAGCATGGTGCACCAAGTGAAAATGAAAACATTCCTCTTATGTAAACCAAAGGAAAAATGTATTCTGCCTTTATTACAGACAATACAACACAGCAGGAGCGCAGTTGGGATAGCTGCTCTGCTCTGTGAAAATGTGGCTCTACTGTATGTGATGACTTGCATTTGCTAGGGTTAACATTGTGTATATAATTATTGTAGTGTGCTTTTTGCTGAGAATGGATACCATCACAGCCAGTGCTTCCTTGGAGCAACTACAGGTAACTGCAGAGAAAATCCTGATCTCAAATTTGTCACAAGGGAGGCTTGATTTCTGGGCTGCTGCTAAAGGAGAGGTGAGGATAATTTTCAGATATTTATGTATATAACTATGCAAAAATACCTAACTATTAAGAAAAATATATTTTATAGGTAACTTGGTGCATTGAGTAGTGCAAACAGATTATTCGTTTCCAGAATGCAGTAACCTACTGTTTGTTGCAAATAGTACCCTGCTTATGTGCATTCCACTTTCACACACATGCTTGCCGCTAGTCATTGCTTCCCCCCCCCCCCCCCCTTTTTGTCCTCGACACCAAATATATGTGTGGTGGTCAGGTAAGCTGTAATCCAAGAAATTCATGGAGTTTTACTAAGGCAAGCCACTGCATGCTGTCACGGTAGGCCCATCATGATTCGTGTATTCCTGATCTTGGACGGATTGAATTTGAGGTTATCTTTGAAAAAATGTTCTCGTCATTGTTTTGGCCTCTTTCGGCGAGACTCTGTGTGTAGGGAACCTTTTATAGTGAGCCAGCGAGACAACTAAGACATAAGAGACTTCCGAGCAGACAATTTAGAGGATTGTGCAACCTCAAGCTTCAGATGTGTAAAGACAGCAAAGCGTTGAGCCAGCAGAGCGAAGAGTGATGGTGAGATGAGAGCAGTGGGAGTGAAGTCTACAGACTGCGAGCTATGGTACAATGGAGAGTGAGACTGACGAATGGGACTATTGAAGTGTAGTGGAGAGTTTGTGACGTCTCTTAACATTGAGGTCTTGAGAACCGATGAGGGTGAGTGAGGCGAGTATGGAGTAGCACCGAAATGATAGGGCGGGAAAATGGGAGATCACCTAGAAAAACCACTGACCAGCGACATCGTCCAGAAGAATTCCAATGTACAAAAATCTGGGAGCGATCCTGCTGGGAATTGAACCTGGTTAATGTAGGTAGGAGGTGAGTAGTCCGACCACTGCCTACTATTGAGCTGGGGGCTTGAGTATAATAAATTCTGGAATGATGACAATAGACAGATTGAAAATGTGTAAATAATGAGAAAGAACTCTATGACACTAATCAATATAGATATATTGATAAGGATTTTAATTATAATTGAGATAGAAATTAAAGATTGTGCTCACAGATGATAAGCATAATGTGGAGGTAACTAGTTAAATGTTGCACATTATAGTTGTGTGAATAAATTAAAAAAACTAATTTAGTTCTTTTATTTTGATTAAGACATATACCCCTCCCAAAATCGGCATGCCCTTCTGGCATCTTGTAACACTGGTGTTAGAAGTGGGATGGAGGCATTCAATTGAATTGGTTGACGAGTCACGAGTGACGTCAGTCTCTCATGTAGCCTCACCACAGCCATGGCTCCCTCCTAAGAAGAGCTGTTATGGCGTACACGCCACAGGGTGCCTTCCAAGCCAGGGTGGCTTACCCAGCTGTTGCTGCCTGCTGCGCCACAACCCGCTTCACATCACGTTGCCACACACTACCAATCCAGCCTTGGGCCATGAGAGGGAAAATCTCCACCACTCTCTTTTACTCTCTTCTCTGTACATTTTCTCTCTCTCTCTCTCTCCACACCCGTAATGTTATTTAGGTTCCCATCCACCAATGTGGCATCCAAACCCTACTTCACCGAACACACATTTAGGAACATTGGGGTCTTCCCACCAGCAGTAAGGGACCTTCGCCCTCCAACATAGGCGGGTAGGCAGATGAGGAATTTCTGAGTATACACCCAGATCTCCAGTTTTATTGTGTGGAACTCTGAAGAACACTTTGTACGCCACAAAGCCACGGACACTCAGTGCCATGAGATATGCAGTTGTTACTGCCTGGTAATCCACTCCCATGGCAACTGTACTGTTTGTCATTCTATTCTATAGAATTGCAGAAAATGCCTTACTATTGATTGCATACATTTTCAACATTTGTGCACAATGTTGTCCTTATAGCATCAAATACAAGCAATCCCATTAGATTGTGTTTAATAGTTTCTCTGTTATTCACATTTATTGGAGGCATCCAATATGTTAAGTTACAGAGCAATTGAGACAGAAATATAAGATTTTTTTTTTTTTTCAAAAATAAAATAAAACAATGGGGGTCAAGTTTTGGCCAAGCTCTAGGAATGGCCCATAGATTTTTTTGTAGGCAACAAGCTGTGGTGAAACATAGAACACGCAATCCGGAATTGTAAAATCGAACCAGCAAGCCAGTTGCAGATGTGTCTCAAGCTGTAATTGGTTTATCTTGAAGTGTAGAGCTGTTTCTAGTTTTGAACACATGGTATGTGCAGCTGGCGGTGGTGCAGACAAGATGGGCCAGCTTATTTCACCAACCAGCAAGTGGCCAGACTTTGCTGGACCTGTTGGAAAGTGTGTACTGCCACTGGTCGACCAGTGTGCACAAGAGCATGCTCGTAGTGCTGCAAGAGATAAGCAAGGCTGTCAGAGGTGAGCACTCTAGTGTTAGCTGCATGTTCTACACAATACAATACAGTGTTCACTTTCAACAGCATTCTGTGAGGGTCGATTTGCTAAACTTGCTGGGACATGAGGAACTCTTACCTGAGAATCACCTCAAATCAGGCAGCCTGGAGGTGTAGGGCTAACAAGCAAAAAGTGGAAGATTACAAGTAAATTCAGAGGATTTGGTTTTAAATGATTTATTACCGAAGATTTAAAGAAAATAATATTAATGGCCTTATTCATTTTCTGTCTTCAAAATTACATTTTTTAATTTAAATTAAATATTGTAGGCGGGTAGCTCGGTCAGCAGGGGAAAATCACAGGAAAATATGGTTTTCAACAAAAATACGGGAATGGGAACCAGTGCTAGCGAGCATGAGAACAAGTCGGGGTCATATGTCTGATGACTATGGGGCCTCCCTGGTAGTCACTCCGCCTGTAGAAAAGATGAAGCAACCAAGTGGTTACCATGTTGACTCCCAATGCTGCGATGATCTATGTTGTGCTAATAATGCAATTGTGCCTCATTTATTGGGGGCTGTTGACCTCTCTCATACACCAATATACACTTTCAATGGGCTGATCTGGCCTCCCAATGCCATGGTTTACTCACATTGTTTATTATTTGTATTTTAATACACATAAGATTCATGGCAAAACATTACATAACTAATTACAAACCCTTAAAACACACACAATAAAACTTATTACATTTCTTATTTTTCGGGCCACATTATCAAGTGCACCACGTGCACCAGTTTGTTCGAAAGTCGAACATTCAGTATTACTGGCAGTCGCCAGTATTGTAGTACTGTCCCAGTTAGGTTAGGGTTGGCAGTATAAAATTCCACCGTGTTTGTCAAGCAGTTTATATTTTAATAGTTTCCAATTAATATTGGCACTTCACTGGCATACTTAGTTGACATACTTATGTATGTCCGTATTTGAGTGTTCAAAATTGATGGTACCCAAGACGTGTAGGCTTTTGTAACATGTGACACAATAATCACACTCAATTAAATATTGCTAAACAAAACATAACACTTAAAAAATATAACGAGACTATTTTTCTCTGTACTTACATATTGGTAAGGTGCAAGGGAACAATAATAATAACACAACACATGACATTTGCACTGGTACACAACATAACCCTCAATAACATAACAAGAACTGCAGAATCAAAACAAACACAACAGGTACACTATATCGCATGGGCGATAGATATGTGCGATTCACTCTCTGAATTTAAACAACATACCCTCAAAGAAATCAAATTATATACAACACTACACTCAACCGCACTGCACTTATGCACTCTCATGCACACACGCAAGACGGTGGCTTCGGTTACAATGCCCACACGCGGTACAGAGGTGACTGCTGCCGATGCTAGATAATGGCGTGGGGAATGGGCCTAAGGTCAGGGGACGTGGTCCACATCAGTATTATAAATAATTAAAAAAGGTAAATGTCTGTCAAAAGCCAGTTTCGAGGGATAAGGTTTCTGTGTCTGTTTCTGTTCTTTAAGTGAACTCCTGATTGGCCTTAGGTGGTTGGCAAATGGGAGATTGATTGCCTAGCAACTAAGTATGGCAATTTTACGCTCTCCTCAAGACCAGCCAGGTGGGGATACAGTAACCTGTGGAGGGATGGACTGGGATGCTTGTGTTCATGTTGCTTTTTGGTTCTTTGGTATACTTATTAGGAGACACAAAATTACCACACCTATCAAGAATGACTTTCAAGTCTCTGCCCTCGTGAAATCTTAATCTGCAAAATGGGGGGTAGCCAACACTGTGGTTTTGCGTGCAGCAATAAGCATATCTACACACTGATAAGGTTACATAGTGGGGAAGAGAGGAGTGCTTGAGACTATACTTCTCTTTACATCATCATGAGTTGTGTATGTGGCCTGGCCTAACTTACCTGACACTTGCACCAGGTGCTGCCCAAACTGTTTTTAACCGATTTTTTTTTTTTTTTTTTATTTACAAATTGTGGTCTACCAGTAATGGTAGAAGCATAACCCCTATATTTTATTGATGTGTGCTATCAAACATAGTTTTTGCAGTTGATTGCAGCTTTGAAGCTTGTAAATAAATTAATTTTAGTGCACATGTTTATTCACTGCTGCCTCAAACATCACAAGTTTTTCAATGAAATATTGTTAATTTCTTAAAATATACAAACATCTATTAAACAAGACATTCTGAAAACTGTGTGGGTCATCAACAGTTATTCTGAAATCAAACCAACTAATCACATTGTAGTCCAAAAAAATTAAGTATATTAAATCACCAACAGTCTGACGCTATCTGCAATGTGCTACAAGCCCTTGTTGACCCGCATGCATCATCTCTCAGCGCAGACAAGAACTTCCAGCCGTACACTGCTAGCCACGCAGCACTCGACTGAAGGCCACGATCTGAAGACCAGTTATGTGAGTCAGTGCACAATTTTGTTTTATATCAGTTTACTTTGGTCTGATATATTTTCTTTGAAATGCTTTCTTTCAATGAACAAAAATATACAAATTCCTCGTAGTTTTGCATATGCAACATTTTGTTTACCCAAAAATAATTCTATCACATAATACATTTAAGATTTCCATAAAACCTCTGACATCGCCCTCACTGTCTGCTCGGAATGCAGCCCACTGCGGCTCTTCTCATGCACCAGACATACACGACCGTATGTTATGTGTACATGTCACCACACTCGTTCATGGAGGAACAGACCAGTGAACCAGGTCATGATCCGTTTGACCCATTGTACGAAGAGTAAAGTTACCCTTAAGTGTTTATTGCGCTAATCTGATCTGTGCCCTGAAAGCAGAGTCTAATTTATACAAGAGAAAGTGTCATCTATCTCTTTCTCCACCTAACTGAGGCATAATAATCCTAACAGTGCAAAGCCAAGTGGGTTATGTTTGAATATTAAACACAGACTTGAGATGCTCATAATAAATAATATATTTTTTCAGTGTTTATGTCATATTTGTTTTGTTTTGAAAGGGCATCTTTTAATTTTTTGAGTTCTGTTCAAATGTAACTTAAACAATCTCTGCAGTTCGGGAATCCGCCATGCCACCTACCAAAACTTAAATTCCTTCACCTTATATAAAATTTTGTTTATAATTTTATACAGTCTCTTTGAGTGTCAGTGCTTATGTGATAGGTATTGTATTATTTTCTAATGATTTTCTGTATGCTTTGCCGGTCCATTCCGGCTCGTTCACGTAATTATTATTGTCATCTATATAGGTTGTGTGTACATCAGTAATGGAAAATTCAGTAGGAACTGTGTGTGCGATAAGTGTGGATGGACAAATGGCGGCTTGTTGAGGTAATGCAAGCTACGGCGTGAACCAGGAGTGAGTGATAGAAAATACTTAACAGAATGCGAGGCATCAGAGGGGTGATGGATGCTGTCCAGGTACTGTGTACGAGGTTAAGGTGAGAACACCACAGTGGCGATTAGTGATTAGATTCGGATGTGCATGTGTACCAAGTTAAACAGAGCGATATTGATGTTTCCACGTTCGGCGAGTTTATCCCAGGGCGAGACACCTGAAAAAATGTATTCATAACACCTGCAGTACTATTTCTTGGCCAATAAAATCAATGATAGTGAGAAAAAACGTGCAATATTTTTAACAATATGGGGAGCCGAGTTGTATAACCTAGTGACCTCATTGGTGGCCCCGAAATCTATGGCCGAGGTGGCATTCAATGACATTTAGGTATTTCTCTCACAGAATTTTGAGGCCAAACCCAACGAGATAGTGGAATCTTTCAAATTCCACAACAGAAACCAATCGGAAGGCATATCCATAATGGAATATATAGTAGAATTGCAGCGACCAAGCATCCACTGCAACTTCACAGACCTCTACAGAATGCTACGAGATTGGGTGGCGTTCGTGACACTAACTTGCAACATACACTCCTGACTAAAGACAAGTTGATGTTCAGGGGTGCCGTGGAGTTGGCAACAGCAACAGAAGCAACAGGTCGCAATGTAAATGATCTGTGAGTACAGCTGGGCCCTTCATCTGGGGTGGTGCTTAAGTTAGAGCGCACCAAGTATGACAAAAAGGATAACCCTAGTTATCAAACTAAACGGAGTCAGGTTAGGGATAACCAGTAGGTCACAGGTGACGGCCTGGTCTGCTTGAGGTGCAATGGGACAAAATACCCAACCACTGTCGAGATGTGCATATAGTGTGCAACTTTGTGCAAATGTATGACACGTGGAACAGGCATGTATTACGAAGAAGAAGAATAAAAAGGAAACTGGATAGAAGGGACGATGGAGGGAACAGGAGGAGATTGAAAACATCGGAAAATGGAACAGCAACACGACAGGGAACTACAACTTTACAAACCAATCCGACTCGGAGGAAAGGAACGAATCAACAGCAGTGGCATCTTGTTAGGGCAAGTAAGGCAAGCAGTGCTTGCCCAGACAGTTTCCTGACAATGCTATATTTAAAATAAATATTAAATTCTAACTTATGTTTACTTTAAGGTAACTTTTCACTCATGTGGTACACATTCTACTCAAGGAACAATATTGTGCACTATATGAAAACAACTCGTTGGCTAGCAAAACCAAGATGTTTGGAAGTGCTGTAAGTAATGCTTTCAGCAGGTAGGTGGTCGCAATGGTTTCCCGTCCGATGGAGGGGTGGCAGGGTAAGAAGACCGTCCAGGGAGGGGTGGGGGCTTCTGGCTGTGTCAACCTGTGTTAGAAGCTACGATGGTAGTACTTTCTTCACCGAACTGAAGTGGACATAGCCGAAGCTGGCCTAGCCACAGGCAGTTGGCATGGTGTAGTTTCCAGTAACTAGATTGATGTGTGGGCAAGTTCATACGCACAAAATGAATCGTATTGTTTTTATTTAATTAAGTTTTGCTGCTGAGAAGGCTATACATATTCGTGCGCGATGTTTACCCTACATAAAAATTATAAAATTACCATGTGAGACTGAGAACTGAGTAGATAGAATGTGAGTGCAACCGAAACATGCGGATGTAAGTGTGTTGTGGGTGTGTGTGTGGATTACGAGTGAAGCATTTTTCCAGCAGTGCTTTCACTTTTCAGGAAAGATGTGACATCATAAAATAGGGCAGAGCGACACCTGAACTTACGATCATGACAACACACAAGAAAGGTAATTTTGTACGTCATTTCCAAAAAAAAATATTTATCAGAAACACTTGTGGTTAGTTGGCTGTAACAGCCTAAACGAACTGTTTTGCTGGCCATATTTATTCTTTTCAAAGGATGTTAACATGTGGACTGCAACTGGGTATTGTGACCTTAACAATCTGTGCAATGCTGTTCAAAAACATGAGCGTTCTGAAGTTCACATAAAATTGTTTTTGTATCTTAAAGAATTAAGTAGAGTTGACTGTCTTCCATTGTTACACAAACGAATAATCATTTTTCCTGTCTACACTTCTGTACAAACAAAATTGCTCCGTATGTATTTACCTCACTGTCGATGGGTATTAAAATAATATTGATTTTGGGTGGACATGGTTCCGGATTTGATGAATGTATCTTTGTAATATTTTTTACTCAGGCAAGTTTATTGTTAAAAAATATTAATATTTTTATAAGCGGTGTATTTTATATTTAGGTAAGAAAAATGTTTAAATGGCACCATTTTGCACCTTGAAATCCAAATTTTCCCGTGGGAGGGTCCCTGGCCCCCTCCTCCCTTTATTAAGATCAACCTCACTACTGCCCCCCTGTACACAGTAGCTTGCTCATGAAATTATAGCATGCATCACCACTAGTCAGCAGTATATAGCATGTCAGACAATGGCTATCACACGTAAGAGCGAACTACCAATCGTCCTGGATGTTTGGTTCGATGGAAAGAAATATCTCATGAAGATTGACACAGGTGCGAGCTTCTCAATTATCAGCTATGAGACATACAAGAAACTGTGGCCAGACCGACCAGTACTAATGGACACAATCCTAGTCCTACATACCTGGTCTTAGGAAAGGCTGGGAATCAGGGGGACTTTAAAAGTATGAGTAAAGACAAAGACAAGTCGAAGCAGATTATAGATTCTAGTGGCAGATGGGAAGGGGAACAGTCTTGTTGGCAGGAATTGGCTACAACCACTTGGAATCAAAATGGAAGGCAATTCCCACCTATTACAGCAGGAATTAAATCAGGTAATGCAACATCATACATGGGTGTTCGACAGTGTTGATCTCGGGAAGTATGTCCCCCCTCCCCCCTCCTTGATGGTGGAACTTGAACCGGAAGCCAAGCCAATTTTCTCGAAGAGCTGGGATGTGCTGCTAGCATTGTGGGACTTCATAAGCGCAGAGATTGATAGGCTGGTCCACCAAGGAAATTATGAGCCAGTAGAGTTTTCAACTTGGGCTACTCCAACCATCTCCATTAGATAAACAAATGGATCACTATGGCTCTGCGGAGACTACAAAGTTATGGTTAACAGGGTATGCAAAACTAACATCTATCCCTTACCAACAGCAAATAAGACCTGCACTAGCTTGGTGGGAGGGATGGTTTTCACAAAGCTAGACTTAGTGGATGCATACTTGCAAGTCTCCATGGATGATGAGACAGCAGAAATATTGACAGTGAATACGATGAAAGGTCTGTTTCGGGTAAGGCATCTACCTTTTGGGGTAAGCAACTTCCCAGATATTTTCCAGCCACTTATGGAAACAGTGCTAGCTGTGATTACAGGTGTGTTAGTCCTGCTGGACGATAAATTGGTCACTGGGAAAGCAAACAGGAACATTGGAGCAGAGTACACAATGTATTGCCCAAGATAGATAAAGCAGGATTGAGGCTTAAGAAGGCAAAGTTTGTGTTTGTAGTGACGCCTGTGGGATGGTGTAAATTATGGAAATAGATTTTCAGGGGCGGTGAAAGTGAAGTCAGGATGGGGGTTACCCGGTTGGCACCAGACGTCGGTGAGACGACGTCACAGTGATGGTCGACTTCCTCGATCTCGGGGTTGCGGGCCGTTCACTCAGACCAAATCTGCTGCTGATGATGCTGACTGATGGTTGTTGACCTCTGCCCCATTGAGAATGACTCTAGATGAGTGGTGCTTGTTAAGTGATAGCCAGTAGGCCGACTATACACCATTGTTGATGGAAAAATGCCTAACTCTTAACACTTGCATACGTGGATTGTTAGGTCCAAACTACACACCAATACAGATCGGAACACAACTGATTACACTGAAAATTAGAACTTACAAATTGGTTGAGCGGGTATTATCAGGATGCAATCCTGATCCTTAAACGCATGATGCAATCCTGAATAAACAACTGACTTGAAAATACGTTATTTATTAAATTTACGATTACAACTCCTTCCGTGAGGGAACTTGACACTAAACACTCTTGGCTATTAGGACCGGTCGTGCAGTGAAACAAAAAAGCGTCTTTCGACAATTAAATATTATGTGAGATTATAAGCTCCCCGGGGCGATGGTAATATACCGGGGAATGGAGGTGGCTTACTGGGCGACTAGATAAGAAAAATGTTCCAGAAGAGTGAAATCTATTGTAATTACATGTCCAGTTGCAAAACGATGATTGTCGCCCGGTATATGTGGGAAAACGCCAGTGTCTACTGCACACACTCCACCTCCGTGACTTGCTACGCGCTGACTGACTTTCCGCTCTGCGATGCGGGCATGCCTCGTCTTACCCACACATCGAGACGGGACTACTTTATGGCATGACTTGCAAAATTAAACTAATGACTTCTTAACAAATAAATATACCTCTTAAAAATTCCATAATACATTTGCAACACAAAACCCTGGTGAAATGATATGGACAAAGCATTTGGTGGAAAACTGAAATAAATAGATACACATTACCTTGCAAAGAAACGACAGAACAATAACACAAAACAATCATAAATACTTTACGTAGAAAAACACAACAACATCTTTAGTTAGGCCTTAAAACTTTCGAGTTCAATATAACTGACCTAATTGTCTCTTACTCCACAGCATTGCATTGCTATGGCAACCACCATCTGCACTGTGCCGGTGTGCCCTTGCATCTGCTCTGCGCCTAGTCGCTCTGGCGACTGGGCGCACTCTCCACATGCCAGTAGAGCACACAACCCTGCTGCAGGCGTTGCAGGCTATGGCCGGACAAACGGTCTTACGGCTGGAGTACATGGCACACGTCAGTTGATTATTCTATAATTTTCTTGGGACTGATACAGCAAGAGTCTTTCTAACAGACGAGGAAGTGGAAGCAATCCAGAAGGCTTCAGTCCCCAAGTGTAAGAAGGAACTGCAGGCATTTTTGGGCCTTCTGAATTTTTACGAGCAGTTCCTGGCAAATAAGGCAGCTGTCTTGGAACAACTGCATCACCTGCTAGATAAAGGGGTAGAATGGAGTTGAACATCAGAACACACTGAGTCGTTGGGGAAGGCGAAGTACCTAGTGCGACAAAGTGCTTATATATTATGATGTGAATGAGCGCCTCACTGTGACATGTGATGTGTCAGAATACGGTGTAGGTGCAGTGTTAGCACACACCAGAGAGGATGTCAGTAAAACACCTATGACTTTTGGATCTCGCACCCTGTAAAAACATGAGAGGAATTATTCTCAACTCGACAAGGAAGTACTCGTTATTATGTTTGGTGAAACCAAATTTAAGCAGTAAGTAACTGCCCGACCATTTCTGGTTGTGACCAACCACAAACCACTGCTACACCTCCTAGATCCTAACAAATACACCCCAGACTTCCTATCGCCATGCCTCTTGAGATGGAGCCTTTGGCTTTCAATGTTCGAGTATTAGATAGTTTACAAGTCGTGGACTAAGATAAGCCATTCAGATATACTCAGTCGATTGCCGTTTCCACAGAGAAAGTGGACACATCGACAGTGGGCGATGTTCTTATGCTGGAAGCCATGTCCAACCCAATCAATGCAAACACACTGACCCAACTAACATTCGCAGACCCCATCCTGTGTCAAATCAAGCAGTACACACATATTAGTGATGGCAGGAAGACAAGGGCTCAACTGAGCTATGCCCGTACTGGAATATAAGGAAAGAATTATTCGTACACAAGGGCTGCCTCCTGTGGGGCAACAGAGTGGTCGCCCCAGAAGCATGGAAGAGGGAACTGTTGGTGATTCTACATGCTGCACATGATGGCATTGTTAAATCCAATAAGATCGTTTGTAGTTATATGTGGTTGTCAGGCATAGACAGGGACATTGAGCAGATGGTAGGACAGTGTCCAGAATGCTAGCAACAACGAACCAACCCACCCATGGTGAAGGAGGTCAAGTGGACAACATTAATAAAGCTATGGATAAGGCTACGTGTTGACTTTTAGGGACCATTTAAGGGACAGGTTTTTCCTCATTGTGGTTGATGCACACTCAAAATGGCTGGAGGAGAGGAAAATGCATAGCATGTTGTCAAGTACAGTTATCCAGGCATTGCGAGAGCTTTTCAGTTGCCATGGGATCCTACATTACTTGGTATCAGACAATGGAACTGCATTTGTGTCCTGAGAAATGGGGGACTTTTGCAGAAGAATGGATTGTCCCTAATTAGAGAGCCCTCATTCCACCCAGCCACAAATGGACAATCATAGCGAATAGCACACACCATAAAATGTAAACTCAGGAAGATGTGTGTGGGAGACTGACAGACATGAGTGGCAAGAATGTTGTTGGCACTATGCACAACGCCTAATGTAGACTCCCAGAGGACACCAGCAGAACTCTTCATGGGGCGACCATTAAGAACGGTGTTCAAACAGATACACCCCAATACCAGTTTGGAGTTGGTGCAGTCTTGCGAAGAGGTGACGTGCAACAGAACAGTACGACACTGTACCTTGGTGTAGCGGGTGCTTATCCGTGACTATATAGGAACACAGAAAAGGACAACAGGAAGCATAGTAGCTATACAAGGGCCCATAACATACAAAATAAAGGACGGATTGTCACACATATAGACGTCATATTGACCAGCTGTTGAGCAGGGAACCTGCGCACAAGGCAAGACAGGCAGGCCGGTCGAAGAGTTCTGAAAGTGCTGATGGTTATCAACATGTTCCAGACCGGAGAGGGAATGGGGCCAGCAATGTATGGACCGTTCAACAGCAGCCCATACCGGAGGAAGGAACATTGCAACTGCAGCCGGTAGAGTAACTAGCAGCACAGCAAAGTGAACACCGGCAGTCACCAGTTCGGATACCAACACCAGACCACAGCCAACACCCTTTCAGAGAGTTCAAACGGCAACGGAGCTGGGTGCCAGAGCAATCAGAAAGACTGCACATATAATTGAACCACACATCTCATACCCAAAGATTGAGCAGGGTGAGAAAGGTGCCCGACAGGCTGCAATCTGCTGTAATCTGAAGGGGGAAGTGTCGGGTATATATATTGTAGCTACATAGATGATGGACAATTATAGTAGGAAGAGTTGGTATGTCTGTGTGTGCGATGAGCGTGGATGGACAAATGGCGACCTGTTGAGGTAGTGCAAGCTACGGTGTGAACTGAGAAGAGTGTGAAACAGTCCTGACGCCCTGCTTCATAGTACCTATAACGAATGCTCAACACAGGCATAACGTTTGCTTGCTATATGGTTGCTCGGTTCCGATTACCTTCTTCCTTTCTTATCCCCTCTCCTCTTTCATCCCCTTTGACATCACTTGCTAGAGTGGGGAGTGGCCTGTCTGAAGTGTGTACCCTTTTGTCTGGGTCATTTGTGTCTCGGCCTTCATCAAGCACCATCCACTGCTTTTAATTTCTCCAGCGGCTCTGCAATCGCAGTCGTACCTCATCGTTTATTCAGCGATGTCATCTGTTGGCCACTCTACCTGTTTGACCATGCTTACGACTGCAGGTCTGCTAATGTTGAACGAGTTGGTGTTTTGACATCAGCTTCTGGGAGTAGTTCACCAATACACCTAGGCAGTAAATATTGTGGGTTCATATATATTCCAGTATACATTTAAAGTAAATTTGTGTGGCAACATGAGAGGAGATGAAACAGTGAGTGGAGTACGATAATTATTTTAAGGCATTTTGGGCAAGTAGTTTAGCTCTTATTTTGTGAGTTGTATTTTGAGTGTAATTTGTAGCAGGCTTTGCAGAAGTCACTCCATTTTAAATATTGCATGGGTTTCCATGGTTCTGAGGTGTATGTATATGCTTGTTTGCATTGGATTTTGAAATATGTTTTTTTCTACACTGTATACTGTCGTAGTATTAGGTACTGCAGCCTAGTTGCTTTGCCCCATTTGAGCACACCATTGGATGTTGCAATTCTACCACTCACCCTTTTCTAGTATTGAAAAAAATTAACATATTTTGGTTTAAATGTTTCTACGATAGTACGCTTCGAGGGATTAGCATTCATGGTTAGCTATAGTGAGACAAGAGACGAAATAACCTGCGCAGATGCTAGTGTTAAGGGGCAGCCAAATGACGAGCACTTGAGGTAGTGGAGGGGATTAGTCACTTGCAGTTAACGGCACTGTGGGATCGCTCTGGCACTGTTTGGCGGCCCGAGTTACATGGCATGACTTACTGTCATGTTGGGATTTAAGTCTTGTATTAAGTCTGGTACACCATTGCAGGGACACACATGCATGTTCGTACACAATGTTGCAAAGCATTTCGGTGCACAAAAAAAGACGTATAAACTGACGTACAGCATCGTCGAAATAACAAGTACTACAACTGGAGTTTCAGAGTCAACAGTTAAATGAATTTTGGCAGAGAGTAAGGTAAACAATAAAAAAAGTGTTTGACGTTTTTCACACCTAAAGGGAAGAAATCAGAGCACAAGAAAGTTATCGAAATATACTATTTTACACGCGGTGCTTTGTGGAGAAAAATACCTGAATTTTTCACAGTGTGAAAAACTGTAACAATATTGAAAAAGTTGAATAAGGCTCTGCTTGAAGTTCATTTTAAATTGTAGCAGGAAATACTTGCAAAATTTGTTGAAGCACCTTAGGTTCCAATGGGGAAAATATCAGTCAAAACGAATAGTTTTAATTGAAAAGCCTGACATAACAGCTTGGAGGGGACACTATCTAGAGGACATACGCGAATATTGGCAGGCTGGTAGGGCCATAGTTTATGACGTATGTTAATGCTACCCACAGCGTGAATTCTTGCTGGCAATCAGATACAGAAATAGGTGTCACAGAATCAATTGGGAAAGCTCCACAATTCATTATTGTGCATTCTGGTGGAGAGGAAGGGTTTGTTCTGAATGGTTTGCTTATATTCAAATATTTACAAAAGTCGGGAGACTATCATTACGACATGAATTATGACAATTTTCCTATGTGGGTGAAAAATTGATTACTACAAAATTTACCTATCAACTCTGTCGCTATATTAGACAATGCAGGATACCATAATGTACAACTGAATAACAGCCATCATCATCATCCTTAAAACAAAACATTCAAGACTGGCTGACAAATAATAATGATGTCGGATTCACTCCATAAATGACAAAAGCGAATCTGTTGCTTTTGGTCAAAAGTACACCAAACACAAAAAAAAAAGATGAATTAATAAATGTACATGGTCAGGAGTCATTAGTCTGCCTTCATATCACACAGATTCGAACCCGATAGAGCTATTATGGGCGAATGTTAAAAGGAATGTTCGCGAGTGAATTTATTCATCCCTTGATGGCAAAAAGAAATTGTGCGAGGAGTTGTTCAGTTGTTTCTCTGTTTACAAATGGAAATACTGCTGCAAACATGTGCAGAAGATTGAAGAGGAGTGCGTGAATAGTGATGGCTTACTAGATATTGAAATTGATAGGGTAATAAAAAACGTTGGAGACGGAGATGTAACTGACGAAGATTCCGCATGACACAGACTCTGAATCGGAATAGGTGCGTCATTTGTGTTTGTTATGTACATTCATAATTGTTAGTTTTGTTTCGTAATTGTTTGACATGCTGCGTTTATAGAATACGTACTATTGTCCCGAATTTTTACAGTATATGTCCATATGTGTTCACTATTTGCTTGACAAACATGGTTATGAGCATTATCATCTGTTCTCACATGGTACATATTTGTATTATGACTTGCCGAGTTTAACCCTCTGTCTTTTTACTTTTATTTGCTACTCCATAGATGGGTTAGACCCATCGCAGGTTAGTTACATATCCTTGCATGTGCCTATCATATTTATATGCTTGTATCAAAGATGCTTATATTCAGTTTTTTTTGTTACTATAAACAGCGAATCAAGACATTAATGTTTCGTTCAGTCTTCGGGTACTCCCTACTATAAAGATTACAAAACAAATGTTAGTTATAGTGGCCCCGATTGTTTCAGTTAAACCATATCGAGATACAGGTACATTTACATGATGAACGAGGTCTGAAATAAAATTCTCGAAATGCACTTCTGCTCGTGTAATACATACTCGAGTGCCGCGACACGGTTTTCTACCTCTCCCACCTTGCGAAATAAAGGAATGCAACTGCTGCGCAGACACAAAAACGGAAGCGGGTCTTTTGTTTCTTGTCCAACTATAGTTGCCGTGCTATTGATTTCAGGTTTTTAAAGTAATATTTTATCTTGTTGCGTTGTTAGATTATTTTAAGAGTGCCATGATTTATTGGAATCTCATACAATTGCCACGACATTCAAATGTATGATCATGGTGTACCTAATATTAGCAAAATGTTTCTTTGCGTTGAATACACATTTTGCGGATGTTTAGTGAGCTAGCTGTTGCCCATATTGTGTCCCGCAATGAAGCAAAAACGTACTAAGGTGGGTTCATGAGTAAACCACATATTTGGTTAATTCATGTCGATATTATGGCTTGTTACAGCCCTTGGTGGTCATGTAATTTATTTTGTAATCATGTGAAGTTCTTGATTTGTGAAGCAGTATCTCTTATTTTTAAAGGAGGCCAACGTTTTGAAGAGGCTTGGCTGAGGTGTGAATGAGCCTTAGCATAATTTGGTTTCGTTAAGCACATAAAAATTTCAAATGATTTTGTAATATTGCTTCGGGTTGAAATACCTGTTTGTGTACCACATTTTTAATTCTTAGAAAGGGAAAATTAATTAATGAAATTGCAGTTTGCTGTTTATTGCGTAATATTTTGCATGAGTATTAATGAGTAAAAGACACACAATAACTTGCACGAGTGTTAACTGTTAACCAGTGTAATAAGTTTTGGTAACATAATTTCACTATCGACCTTGGGCTCGTTTATTGTTTTGGAGTGGTTTGGTATTATATGTTATTTATTTAAAAGGTATCGTGCCCTCTTTAATCAAATGGTTTTTGTTATTGAATCATTTAAGTTTTTTTGGTCAAAACTCCTGCCATGGAATGAATGCGTATAGTATTTTTGACTGCTCTGGATTTAAACTAATCTCATTTTGGTACTCGTTGCTTGTTATCAATTTTGAAAATAGAGGTACCTATACAGAATACAAACTCTGAACAAGGCTGTAAGAATTGTAGATGCAACTTTACACACAAGATCGATTGTAATTGTGTGAAAATAAAGTGTAGTTTGTGGAAACCTTGTGTGTTGGTATTTGAACCATTGGGTTCAAGTGATAGAAGATAGATAACAGAATGCGTGGCACCTTAGAGGCGATGGGTGCTATCCAGGTACTGTGTACAAGGTTAAGGTAAGAACAGCACAATTATTTTTTCCGGCACAAGTGAAATGAGGAATCTGGACAGTAAGTGATCAACTTTACACGTCGGAAATACTATATCAATTCATCCAGTGCTTATTTTGTGTTTCTGTGGGATTTATTTGATACATTTTGCCAAATGTACGTGTAAACTAATTTCCCCTCACGGTACTGGAGAGAGACCGCACCGAGGTAGCCGGATGTCTCTGCCACCATCTTTAATCTTGAGCAGCGGGTCAACGAGTATTCACATATATCACGCATCACAAGAGACTTCATCAACTTGAGCCAATTAGTGTAACTGCAATAGTAAGTATTAGTATACCAGAACCGTTTTAATTGTTTTTGCCCCTCCCGTGTATGTCTCCTCCTCTCCGTCAGACTTGCGGCCCCGGAGAGTGTAACACTTTTAAGTTTTCATGGGCTTAACAGTATTTTCGACTGTGTCAGCCGATAGCAGGCCTAAATGCCATGCCCGCTTCAAACGAGGGTCATAGTGTATTGTAGTGCAAATGTAACATCATTCCATCAATATACACTTTCAGATGGACCACGTCTTAATTTTATTGCATAGTACTTAACGTGCCTTAGGGATCTGGTCCACTCCAGGAAACCCACGTGCTCCATATATGAACTGTTCAAATGTGCTAATTCAACTCTCTCTCTTAATTGCTTTCATTAGTGTGTGTAGCGAGGGGACCACCATGTGGTTGTCGACCTACTACTGCACTGACGACGAGTCAATACGTGCTCACCCGTGAATAGATGTGCTGGCGATCTTGGGAAATATCTACGTCTTTTCTGAAATTCTAGCCATGAATCAGGGTTTCTCTCCAATCTGGCATACTACGTCCCTTTGCAAAGCCTTGTTAAATATTTAATAATGCATTTGCATTGTAGCCCACAGAAACCGCGTGCTATGCCATGTAAAGTGTATCAGATAATTATATGGTATTTAATTTTGTGAATATTTAATTATACAGTTGAATCAAATAATTATGGTATGTGTGGTACTTACAATAACTACTCGAGTTGCTCACTCGCACTATTGGCGCTCGCTCGCAACTCTCGACCCATTTTTATTGTACCAGTACCTCAATTACATACCATAAAAGAAAATGTCAAAAATCATAATTTTGGTATGCATGGGTTACCTAAAACACCTCAAGGTGCTCGCTCATGCCTATCGACACTCACTTGCACCTCTCGACAATTGCAGCTGTGTGAATATTATGGTATGAATAAAATATGGTATACTATGGTACACTTGTAGAGTTAAATTTTCATGACTGTAAACTATTTGTCCAATCTCGACACCAAAAGCATTTTTGCAGTGCTTACAAGGAACTTTGGAATGCTCGCTGCCAACCGAGATAAATTATGGTACGTATTTAAAAGTTGCTGTTAATATCTTGCAAAACCGTTGGACCTAGGTCAAATTATAGGCGCAATGGAATTTGCGAAGGACGTATATTAAATTATTGTACACTTTTTGAAATTATTGTTCACATTCCGAAAGTTATGGCATGCCTATACAATAATAATGACAAACGACAAATGAGTGTTAAAACTCAATACTTTCAGATATCCTTATGAGATACTCGATACTATAAAGTATCGAGGGTATTGAGATATCGCAGCATCAAGGATCCCATACCTATTTGAAACTGCTGTTAACATTTCACACACACCCAACATTGTCGTTATAGCATCAAATCCATTCTGATTGTCCTTAATTGTTTCTCTGTTATTCACATTCAAAAGTGTAAAAATTAATTTGGAACAATCAGTATGTAAGTTTTGATTGCAACACCTCAAGCCTCAACCTTTATCCCAGTCCTAACAGTTGTGGCAGAAGCAGGCGCAGAAAACTCGGCAGTGTGAAGTATTGTGACATCCCCCTACTCCCCTCCCTCAATCTCAGTATATAGCAAAGTAACCCCAGGTGTTGCGAGTGTGGTGCTCGTGCAAAGCACCACCAGAGATAGGGATGGGGTTTTATCAGGGCAGGCTGGCCAGCTTGTGAACCGAGGCCACGGCGAAAGCATATTGGTAAACCCAGCAGTGCTGACAGTGGTGTCACGCCGCCCATACTCTTGAACCCCTCAGGGCTAAGACTTGCTGAGCATTAAAAATAAAACTTAATAATGAGGGAATTATTAATATTTTCAGCATTTGTGTAGGTACTTATTTTTATTCAAGGGTTTGTAGGTTGACATGCGAGGGATGGAAGGAGCGCCGATGGCCCTCCTTTCTGCCAGCCATGACGGTAGTCTAGAAGAAGTCGTGATCGAGGGAGGACGTGTGTATCACATGGTGGCTTTCTAGTTTTGCAATTTTCTGATGTAGTAGTGTTGTCTGAGCCTTTAAGTTATCTAAATCTACTATTGTTTTATTCTTCATGTACCTTACACCATGGCGGACTTGTGCAACCTAATATTTAAATTTAATTTGTGCACTATCTGCACGCATGAAGAAACCTTTATGCTTACAGGACCACCTGACACCGGTGGAGTTTTCAATCGTTTTATATTTTGCTCAGCGACGAGTTAGTGCAAGCATCCTAGTGCACTTTTCCATTTTACCAGTGTTTATTTGTATTTAATGGCAGGCTGTGTTTTTTAGTGTCAAGTGTCCCAGTGTAACATGTAACTGTCGGGCAATACAACCCATGCTAATTGAAACTGTGATCGAGAGAATTTTTTCCTACCCAAATTCAAATTCGTTCTACCTTCAGAGAATATATGAAGTGAGAGATGAGACTGAGGGTTAGTAAATAAGGACTGAAGGAGGGCATGGAAATAGGAGTAATCTGAGAGAATTTCCTCATCACGCCCCCTTTCCCGCCTTCATGACACTGTCCATCACGCACCCCACATGAGAATCTGTAACATGACAATTTCCTGTTTGTGGGGTCTTGGGAGGTTAGTGTCTAAACTCTTAGCTGTTCTTTAATCATTGTGTATTGTAACACATGAGTTTATCTTTAATTAAGTTAATTTTTACTTTGTTCTTTTCTGCAGTGTATTGTGATACTGAAGGAAATGGATTGCTGAAGGAATCTTTACCATATTTGCTTTCGAAACTTCAAATACATGCTAAAGAAGATATTTGTCTTGACATCAGCATTTCACCTGGCCACAAAATAGAGCTGTCTTCAGGTTTGAAAATAAAAATAATTTACTCACATTGACTAAGGTGGCTTAATTAAATTAAGTTGCTTAAGAAAATTCATAAAATTGATAGTATATGAAGTGGAAAGCTGTTAAGGTCACTCCTTATAAGTCATAAAGGTTATATTACATATATTTACATAGTGGTTTGTCTTTGTATATAGAAACACATAAGAAATTTCCAGAAAAAAAAATTCTTTGACTTTTTGATGACATTGAATTATTTTGAGCTCTAGATTTACATATGAATTATGTTCAATTGTATTACAGTAGAGGCTTAGCACCCTAAGCAGTTTTGAAGGAGAATGAGCGTAAATGGGACAAAAATATGAAATCTTACTGTGTTGTACCTATGTATTTTTCTTTAACTAAGTTGTCCAAAGGCTTACATATGTGGTCTCTTCCATTTATAAAGCCTATCATAATCTGAAAAAGTGTTAAATATGTGAAATATTGTTTGTTTAGAGTGTTGGACAAGATTACTGTGATGTTTCTGTAACTGACCATTTGGCCTACAGTTGTTTGTTACTTGCTGTGTGTGTGTTTGGACCATTTTTGGTGTAAATAAGTCTTTTATTTGCATTCTTATATAGTGCCAGAATAATTATTAATCTAGTGTTCTAATATAGGTTATGGGCTCAAATACTATTGGAAACAGAATTGTCGGTGTTATCGTGTGTAGTTATGTTGTGTATAGGGCGATCGCGGGCATAAATATTGAGACACTTGAAATGGGATTAAAGCACGGACAACGCAATGGCCTAGTCTTTTCTTTCGTCCATTGAAAAGCTCAAAGGTCGTGAAAACTTCGCCACCTGGAAGTTTCACATGAGCATCTGTTAAAATTGAGGGATATGAAGACAGACGATGCCTCAGACAAGGATCGAAAAGTAGCGTCTAAAATTTCGGTGCTAGTTGAAGAAAACTTGATCCGCTATACTGAAAAATACGAGACGACCAAATCAGCACAGGACACAATCCAAACACTATTTGAAGACTGGGAACATGGCTACAAGAAAAGCCGGGTTACTAAGACAGCTGATAATAACTCGGTTAGATGATTGCAAAAATGTTGAAGAATATGTGAACAAAATTATTTCCACTGCATAGCATTTACGTTAAATGAACTTTGAGAATGGATTGGCATTTTACTTTTAGCAGGGCCTCCAGACGAATATAGGCCGATGATAATGGGATTGGAGGCATCGGGAATAAAAATTAAAGCTGATGCAATCAAGGTAAAAGTGTTACAAGATGTACAAACAAAACCTGTTCGCAAATCTTCAGATGTGGACACAGCATCGTACATTGGCAAGTACAGTAATTATAGAGGTAAAAAAACATAACCGAAAAATGCCTAAGGTGTTATAATTGTAATCATTCCGGACACTTCGCTTCGAATTGTGTTGACAAAGTGTCTCATAAAGGTGGAAGGGGAAAATTCAGTGGTAACAAATATTGTAGCCAGGGCACTCATGCTTTCGTGGCATGTGCATCTTCAGGCAAAACTCTCGATGGTGTGTGTGACTGGTGCCTTGCCTCTTGCGGAACTGTACATCTGACAAATAAAGAATTAATTGGTTCGGTCACAGTGTCTGAAACTAATGTGAGAATAGTCACTGCAGATCATCAAACCCTTGCAACTCAATCGCTAGGTAATGTGAAAATTGGGTTATCAGTTAGTGGTCTAGTGGATAGTGTGACAGCATTTGAAGTGCATTATGTGCCTGAACTAGCAGTGAAATTTCTGTCAGTAAGTAAAATCGCAAGTGAAGGTAATACTATTATTTTCGATGAAATGGGTGGAGGAATTTTCAATACTGATGGAAAATACGTAGCTTCAGCAACTAAGCATATTGGACACTGTGAAACTGGACATACAATCAGTGTATAGTATGGCTGTTGCTGAAAACTTGTGACATTATAGATTAGGTCATCTGAACAGAAGATACATGAACTTGCTGAAGAGCATGGCGAATGGTGGAGAGTCTTTGCAGGTGAGTAGTGAGTCTGGTGAAATGTGTCTCAGAGAGAAACGGAACCATTTGGCATTCAAGTCAAGTGAACACAGATCACAATCACCCTTAGAATTAGTACTCTCCGGCTTATGGGGACCAATAGAAGCCTCGACCATTGGGGTAGTAAGTAGTTCCTTGTTCTTGTCAATGACTTGTCACGTTACACATTTGTGTATTTTCCGAAGACCGAAAATGAAGTGTGCGAGACATTCAAAGACTTCTGTACACTTGTTGAGAACCAAACTGGCAAGAAAATAAAAAATTCGCGTTCGAAGGGTATAAAACACCAACATACAGTTTTTTTTGTCACCAGCACAAAATGGAGTCAGTGAGTTTGCCTCTACCAAGAGAAGAATGCAGTTGAAATGTAAGGATAAGTAGAAAGAAGTGTCCATCCAGGTAATTTACAGGACAACTTCTTAGGCCGTGTCCCAATTCGCCGAGAGAGTACTCTCTCGCTCACTCGTGACGTCACAGAGTCCTCTCTGCTGTCCCAACTCCGAGGAGAGCGCGCGAGAGGGAGAGTGAATGACGATGTACACTCTGTGCTGCTCATTCTCGCACCTTCTCTGGCAGCCATGTTGTTTTCAGATCTAACCTAAAATATCCAGACATTTATTTTGTTGTTTCTAAAGCAGTGTTAGAAATATTTTATCGACTTAACATAATCATTCAATTTGTGAAATGTGTAATAGCAATATTCCATTTGATATTGAACATAAACTATTATGTTATTTGGTTTATGTTTTATTTAGGTTAACTGTGTACATTTTATTAAATACTGTGATTAGTACATAACAGCTATGTTTTTAATCATGCAAAAATGTAACAAATTAAAATAAAGCACTATTTCATAAAACATTGTACATTTATTAGAGGAAAGTGAAATGCCAGCAAAATGTAATTTTTCACTATTTGTTACCTTTTCCATCAGAGAAATAATGCCGAAGGCCTACAGAGTCTACAAGTCTCAATCCCCCAAAGTGAGCCAGAGTGTGCCAGAATGAGAGTGGCGAGTGAGAGTGAGCACACTTTCGAGTTGAGATACGGCCTTAGTCTCATCTAACAGTGAAGACACCCATGAAAAAGTGAGTGTTTCTCAAGACAATGCTGAAGGGGAGGATTTCCATGGGTTCCATGAAAGTGACGAAAATCAATCTGACAAAGGTAAAAGTGGAAATCTGGTCTTATTTGAGTTTATGCCAAGAAGAATGTCTACTCGCAAAACAAAGTCTAAGGAAGATACAGAGTTTATATCATATTTTATTTGAGAAAACACTAACCAACTTGCCCCAGAGGAAGCACTCAGTAGCTTGCATTTCTCCAGGTGGAAAGATGCCATGAATGAAGAATTACTGTCTTTCATCGACAATCAAGTACATGAAAGAGCTGAGCTTCCAAATGTTCACACTTAAGACCAAGAGGGTGCATAATATAAAAGATTCAGAAATGAGTACCCCAAGTATTATACTGATGAGTTCTTTACAACCAGGTAAAATTTCTCTACATGGTCTATCCCTGGCCTGTGTGCTCATCCTTTAACAACCAGTTGATATTTGAAACTTGGGGTAAACATTTCTAAATCTTTTATCCTGGTCTTAAGTGTGTCTTGACCATTTGGCAGCTTAGCCCCAGAAATTATTTCTGTTTTCACTGGCTATTAAGGAGAATTTAAAAATTATTCATAGGGATGTGAAAACAGCCTACCTTCAAGGTAGTTTGGATTAAGAAATTTATGCATAAAGTTAGTTGATAAACCACCAGGCAAAATGTGGCATCTGAAGAAATTTATGCATGGCTTGAAACAATGTGGAAGATGCTGTAACTGTTGTGTTCACCAAAGACTCACAGGGATGGGTCTTGAGCAATCCAATGCAGATACATGCATTTACTTCAAACATACATGGTGAAGTATGATCATTGTGCCAAACATATGTTGATGATTGTCTTATTTTGAGTAAGGAACCACTTCTTAAAAGACTTGTGCAAAGGAAAATACAGTCACAGTTACACATAAAGGATTTGGGGGAAGTGAGATCTTGCCTCGGTATGAGGACCACAAGAGATGACAAGAAAGGAACCTTTTTTTGTTGATCAAAAAAATTTGGTTGAGAAAATGTTATTGAAGTATGAGATGTCTGAAAGCAACCCTGCATCAACACCTATGGACGCTAGGTTAAATTTGCAAGATGAAATTTGAGTTTCACTGCCCAAGAAATTTTGTGGTTGGGAACTACATTTACTGAGTTACATCCCAACACTGATCTCAAACTATCTGTTATCTATTGTGACAACAAGGGAATGATACGTTTACTGAGAAATTATGTAACCAGCCAGCGATCAAAACACATTTATATCAGACATCATTTCATCAGAGAAACGATCTGCGATATAATCATTACAGTTGATTATTTACCTTTTGATGAAATTATGTCAGACGGGCTGATTAAACCCATTTTGAAAGAAGAGCAATATTTTTGTGGCAATATTAGCGCTCAGAGAGTAGTACAAACACATTGCTTCATGTTTTTTTTTTGTTGTAACCTCTTTCCATTTGAAATTTGGGTAATTACGTGTAATCAGAATAGGGCCAGGAAGTATTGGTTTTGTGTTACACTTACAGACTTACAGTGTTGTAGGAAAAGAAAGTGTTTTTGTGTTACATTTACTGTTATGTAGGAATGTCTTTTGCTTGTGTTACATTTATCATTATATAAAAGTGGGGGAAACAATAATTTAAGGGGTGGTGATAAATATGTGAATTATTATTTTTTATAATATTGGGCAACTTGACTTTGATTGATCTATAACTGGCTATTCGGCCTACAGTCGCTTATTACTTGCAGAGTGTGTGTGTTTGGACTGTTTTGAATGCAAATACAATTTTTTTACTTGCATTCATATTTAGTGCCAGAATTATTATTAATCTAGTGTTCTAACAAAAAGGTGTGGTGGATAGCTGATATTGTAGATTTAGTGGAATTTGTAACCTTAGTGCAGGGCGAGCTTGTAGTGAAATAGGAATCATTCTATCCCTATACAAAAATGTGCAGTTAAATTTCCTGAGTATTAATGCAAATGGTTAGACACAAAAGAGCTTAAGTGTCTAAGAGTAGCTAGCAACATGTCCAGCCCTGAACACACCCTGTCAAGACTGATCTTAACATGGCGTACTTGCTCTGGGCTAGGCTGGGTAGGAATGCAAATACTGCAACAGTGCAAAACTTGCAAAATTGATTGTTATGTGCCACTCTGCAAATACACGTGCGCCCGAGTGCATGAATATGAGAAATAGCGCCAGACCATAAATGCTTTCTAAAAAAGGGCTTAAAAGCAAGGGTGGCATCTAGTGGGGACACACGGGCCCAGGGACACCTTAGGAAACAGCCCAGTGATAGTTTAAAGCATGGAAATAGTAGTTTGTGTTTTTTTCATAATTTTTATCTCACATGTGTCACCTCCACATTATCCATCAGTCACAGCAATGTTGATATTTTATGTTAAAGTTTATTGTTTTGTTTTGCAAGCACCAGATCAGAGAGTTTGAGTCTCACTTTATGTTATGAGACAACTAGTCTCAAGCATTCCGAAATTACGCAACTTCAACTGCCCGACAGTCTGGAGGAACAGACTCATTTGTCATCAACGCTTGACGTGTTTTTGGCACATACGCAAAATCACCATCATCGTTTGAAAACACATGTAAAGGTTCTCAGCAAGAATAATACTATAGTGTAAAATAGTGTTTTTTTTTTTCTTTCACTTATTGAAGAGTTGAACTGTGCTCGAACTTTTACATGTGCGACATGAGAGATTGGCTTTCCACAAGGTCACCGACACCGAGTGGCAGCATGTTCACACTGATAGCTATCGCCCCGATGTGTGACATGGCCGACGCTGTTTCGGCACGGCTCTATCTGAGCAGCACTATTGCTTGGAGTGCTCCACTCAGCGGCAATTTAAAATAGACAGCGCCACTTTCAAACAGTTTCCTGGAATTCACGAACAAATTGAAAGTTCCACCTGTGGTGATTGGTGGAGCGTTCATTGATCAATTTTTTTTGGTAAAATCTGTTTGTATTAATTGATCCCAAGAGTCTGCCTCGGGGCAAGTAATCTCTTGGGATCGTGCCACTTAAGTACAATCTTTAATAATGTAACTTTGATAATGACTATGTAGCCTTAGCCCTTCAGGCTGATCGTCCTGAACGTCGAGCCCTGAGCGGTTCTTTGCTTGATATTTTCAAACTGAATTATTTGTGTAGATTTGGCGTAATTTACCAGTAATGTCATGACTTAGAATTTTGCAAATTCTAGTCATTGCCCTAAAAAATGGTGACATGTATTAAAATCCAAATTGTATAAATGTCACAAATGGAGAATTTTAAGGTACCATTTCTAACGTAAAGATTTTTTAACTGATAAAAGTCAATATGATGGCTGTTGTAAAATCAGAATTTTGAGTCACTCTTAAGTTTGGTAGTAAGAGGTCAAGAAATAAATGAGAAAAAAATTTGAGAAACAGCATCATCTGTTTTAAGACTTGTATAGTAAAGTAAAGCAAAAACGAATAATATTGCTATTGAGGTACTTTAAAAGTTTCTGGAAATAGGAGTTTTTGAATATATTAGACCCATGCATGGTCTTTGTATTCTTGTATTTTGAGCGGTGTGTTCCAGACGCCCATGTATTCTTTGTACCTGTTTGTACCACCACAGATGCATCAATCATAACCGCAACACCCGACCGATTGACATTAGGTCTCGATCACGGTTCAGTGCAGATTGACAAGAATGGCATGTTTACACTTTTCTTGTCCACCTGCAAAATGCGTAGTCCGTGAGCCACCATATTGACTTCAAATTTATTACAAGAGGTAAATATTGTAATAAATTGGTATGTGGCCTCGAAGGTTGTTTCCCATGAAGTCACAACCTTTAGACACCACAGCCATTGGAGGAAACACAGAAGTAAGCGGCGCCACAATACCTTATGCCTTTCCAATGTGTGCGATGTTGGCGGGCCTAATGGCCGAGCCAAGACCCCAAGAGAGTTTAAAAGGTGGGGAATGTTATTCCCGAAGCAAAAGCGGAGTTACAAGTGGCTCCTTAGTTCCAGTGAGCAATGAGAGGCAGAATCAAGGATTTTTCATTGTGTATTTTCAAAGCTTACTTGGGAGGCCGTCCAGTTTCCCATAGGGGGTTGCACGAAACCCACAGAAAACAGGGCAGAAGCACACTCGCAGGAGTGAATTGTGTGTGATGTCACACAAAGTGAAATACAGGGACACGATCCCGTTATTCGTAGTATTTCGCTAAGCAGCAACACATGTTAGTAAGAGGTCAAATGAACTCATCTATCCACAATCAGCCATATGAGGCCTCATTTTATTTAATATTATCTTTGGATTGTGATGACATACCAGTGACGTCACATTCTCAGCCACATCAGAGGTTCTGATGTATACCGGTATGCCATCACTGTGTTTTTAGTAAGTAATCATAATTATCTCCAGAGTTTATTTATGCAACCATGTAAGTTTCATAGTTCAGTATTTTTCACATTTTCATTTGGCAGCAGCTTCGGCGACCTCGTCGAAGCTGCGTCCATCTTCAGTTAGTTCTGCTTCAGCACTCGGGCCATTTGACAGAGCGGAATGTAAGCTCTGCGTTTACCTCCCCTCGGCACATCAATTTAAGCTCTAATTATTCACTGCAATATACTTTTAATCAACTGGAACCTTTTCGTATTTAAAAGTGCCGAGGGTAGGCCTTTCTGCTCCTGAGGTAACATCCCAGGACATCACGTGTGCAACCGCGCATCTTCCTTAAGCATTCATTAAGGCCCACTCCTTACTTAACAGCAACGGCCATCAGCAGGCCACGAGTGCTGGGTCCGTATTAAAAGGCATGCATCATCAACATTGCATTGTGACACCTGTCATGTACCTGCACAGTTAATAAAATGTTGAGAGTTGAACAATAGGCTTTTATTGACTAACACACTCCCGAGTATCATTGGGCATTGCGCCCTAAATCAGTTTTCATTATCAATGTTCTTTCAGCGTATAAAGTATTGTTCATGGGGCCTGCCACCCAAATTCATAGTAAACTCAGTGTTAGTATCGGTGTGCGATGTGGCCGACAACTTCGTCCTTTTTCAATGTTTTATCATAATTAACATACTTAGTTCATAGTTAATTAGTACCAACATCTATCTGACAGCGGATCCAGAGACCCCTTTAGGCTGTCGGCCAACGACCTCCAGTATCATTGTTCTCTACTGAATGTGGCGCTGGGTACATTCAACAGTTCCTGCCCTCCTCCTGCCATACCAGGCGGTGCACGAACACAGCTCATCATCTCTGAGGAACACATAGCGTCAGAATATATATTGTTGCACTGTACAGGTACGGTGGTGGGCATCTTTACATGATGGTGAAGGGGAGGGGGTGGACACCCTCCCACTACTATTCATCACATGCCACTGTGAATATACAGGTGATGTGTTTGGTGATTGCGAGCGAGCGCAAATCAGCTCCTGAAGCAATGTTTTATCTCTTCGAAATTGTCTTGTTGTTCCTGCTGTCATTTTAAATGGATGTTTGCGGACATGAATTCTGTGAGCGGTGCGATGACAGTTGCATACTCTGGAATGTACTTGTGTATCCAACTCACAAGGCCAAAGAATTTCCTTACTTGTTTGTATGTTGTTAGGGTGGGGTAATCCTCAATGATTTATAATTGCTCTGGAGCGGGACAGCTCCCATTTTCATCCACTACGTGCCCCAAGAACGGAATATTTTCTTTGCCAACGTGGCACTTGCAGTTCGCACACGTAAGCCTATTTATAGCCAGGTGTTCTAGCACAAGTGATGGATGTTGTCAGTCCACGATTTGGACCACACATGTCGTCCAGATACGCAAGTACACACTGAGTTCTCCAGCTATCTATCCTGTATGCTGTCGGGTGGCGAGCTGAATTATGTGTTGCACTGGTTTGATTTCACTGATGTTGATCAGGTTATTCCATATGAAATTGTGAGATGCATCGGTATTGATGAAACCCTGCATTGTTTTTTGTTAACGAGGACAGCGATGCTGATGAAACTGTAGTTATGGCCAGTTATCTGGGAGAGTAATATTTGTTGCAGTGTCGGGTCTGGTGAGATTATAGAAGGAACAGGGTGAGTGATGTCAGGAGAGAATTTTGGCGGTTATGAACTTTCATGGCGGGAAGGAGAGACCACACGGAAGGGCGACACTTGACTGTAGTCATTATTCATAATTGTTGTAGATTGTTTTAGATTGTTGTAGATAAGGCAGTAGAAGTTCTGTCACACCTTTGGGGCAGATACTTGATGGTGGTTCATGTGTCAGAAAAGTTGTAGTTAAGGTGTTAAGGGCAGTGTGAAGGTTGGTGATGTGGTGGTTTATCTGACTGTGCACCAGATATTGCTCCAGAGTGGCGTCAGTGATAATTGTTGTGAAGTGATGAGACTCCTGGTGCTCTTGGAGTGCTGCGGGCCATTCGCCTGGACCACATTAATCTGCCATTGACACCTGCTGCCCCTATCATCTAACCAGTGCTCTGGTTTATGTGATTTACTGTGGTTCCTAACTGGTGGTATATCGGCTGATCAGATGCCTTTTGCTAAATTGAGAGAGAAATTATGTGTCATAATTAATTAGGAATTGAAACATTTCATGAGATGTTTCCTACACTGTGGCCTATCGGCTGACGACACACGCTTGTGATTTGGCAAAATTGCTCAGAACACACATACATGATGATATACACATTAACAACACTCACAAAAGAATATTAAATAAAAAGATGCTGCACTGTAAAAGGGTATTCTAAGGGCCCTTGCACTGAAGAGCAGTGAGGCTAAACACAACAAAAGAAAACATGAACGTTCCTCTTTACTGGTGTATTTAGCATGCTATTTAATAATCCACTTGGGAAACACTTACAAAGGTTGCCGGGTATAGACGCCTGCATGGGCGAGAAGTTAAAATAGTGCGAAGCCAAGTAATATCTTACATGCGATTTTAAGCGCCCCGAGCAATGTAAACTGCAGGGAGGAGGGCAGGCATCTCCGGGGGCAGTAACGAGTAAAGGTTTCCAGAAAACTAAGTAACTATTTAAATGAATATGATTGGTGTGAATACATACTGGCCCCTGGAGAGTGAAGTGGCAGCAACCTAGCCCTCGTACGGTCCAGAGCCTACTAATGTGTTGACTTGGTGCCCGAACCTTTCATGGTGGGGGTTGGCATACCGTGCCAGGACTACTTTCCCCCACACTTACTAATTTAACATAAAGTAACAAGAAGATCTAGAATGTGGATTCTAGCACAGCACATTATAAAATAAGGTAAGGTACTACCAAAATTGCAGGAAATATTATTTTTATGCCTATAAGGTTATTTTTTTAAAATACAAGAAACAATAAAAAACAATATCTGAAATTCAATGAAAAAATAGTCAAATTCAACCAAATTTAGGTCAAATCTGCAAGCAAAATCTAGCAAATGTAAGCTAAAATCAAGCAGAATATTATATTATGCATTACACCAAATGGCCTCCTGGGCACGGGATCCTGATAATATGAATAATATTGAAAAAGTCAATGTACCATATTCAAAACCGAAAATTTAAACAACTGAAGAGAATTCTGTATCATGCATAGATTTTCCATTTTTCATTTCTGTGAAACGTTTTTATGTTATAAATACATGTTTATTATTTATTAATTTCAAGCTGTTTTTATCAAATATATTTCCATAACGATATGGTAACATAGTTTTATATTTCTCATGTAAAATACAATTCTATTTTTTACAAACTTAGATTCATAAATTTGAAATTCTCAAGCAGCACACCTTTTATTAATTTCAAGATCTTGTAGTTTTGCCAATTCGTAAGTATTGTTTAACCTTTTGAAAATCAATTCCATTTTTATTATTTATAAAGAAATAAATTTATTTAAAGAATAAAAAAGATAAATATTGCTGAAATTTTTGATTATGAAGAAAATGTACTATTGCTTACACATCAGTTTTTTATTTTTTAGTATATGAAAAATGTAACTATTGTTTACACATCAGTTTTTATGTTTTGAATAAGAATAACACAACTATTATTTACATGTCAGTATTTTATTTTTTTATAATATGAAAAATGAAACTATTCTTTACACATCAGTTTTTTATATTTTAGGATATGAAATATAAAACTATTGTTTACACATCAGTTTTTTATATTTTAGGATATGAAACATAAAACTATTGTTTACGCATCAGTTTTTTTTATCATTTTCTTAGAATATGAAAAATGTAGCTATTATTTACATATCAGTTTTTTTATAGTTATTTATATTTTTTCATATTTAAAATTTCAGCCAAAAAAAAGGAATTTTGAACCAAATTTGCAAGCAAAATCATGCGAATTTAAGATATCAAGCAAATTAAATACAAAATCAAGTGAAATATTATATTATTATATATTACAGTTTATATTTGAAACTCTACTGCCTTTCTAAACACTTCTTGCAACTGCTCAAGTTTGTTACCCTTTTCTCGAAGGTCCATTTTGTCGTGAATGCTTTTGAAGAGCAATAACTGTAATATTTGTAGTTTTAGGTGGATTTTGAAAACCAGTTCTTTGAGATCATGTCGTAGTATCTAAAGTATAGGAAGTAGTAGTTGAAAAAAACCACTTTTTAAAATGTTAGTCACGCTGCAAGGTAAGATAGGCGACTTCATATTTAGTAAAAAGAAATTTAATAAGAGAAAGAATAAATGCCAAACAGACAGAAATAAAAATTAATATGATCCATTTAAAATTGACACCAACAAAATTGGCACTAGAAGAAAAATCTCATTTTGGATTAAGAAAATATTTGTTCGATAAAACAACTTAACTATATATCTAAAATTTTCTAAAAAATTTAAGAGCTTAAACAATTTAACTATACATCTTATACTTTGTATTAAACTATCAAAACATTTTGGTGTTTCTGTAAAATCGTTTATTTCCTCCATTTATTAATTTTAAAAATCTTCTGTATTTTCAGTAATTCTTTCTTTCAAATAATATTAAGTTAGATTCCTTTGGCTAATTAGAACAACATTACAAATTGTCCCAACTCCAATAGCCTTATCAAAATGCAACACTAATTTTTATGTTGTTTTTTCTTTAACACAGTTGTTATTCTATATAAACAATCAATAACTATAATGGCCTTCGCCCCCAAAATGAATAATAATTGCTATCTCCATTAGTGTTTACAGTCGGATTTAAATATAGTAAATAATTTCTATGCAAAGTATCAAGTTTTGATTTTGAATTTCTAAAATCATTATAAGCAAGAAATATCTTGTGACAAAGGCAATTTTCAATATCTAGATTGCAATTTGCTTTTGGAAAAATTTCATTTCTCCCATTCTTAACATAAATTTTTTTTACACTACAATGATCAAACAAAGAGGCTTGTACATATTGCTCAACACGATTTTTTCTACTACTTTGAATCACACAAAAACAAAATCAGGCATTTCAAATGGTAAATTATTGAACTGATCTTTTATATCCAAGTTAAAAACAGTTGATCCAGCAGGATCTTCTTTTTTAAAAAATGGCCAATAATTAAAACTAATAGTCATTTTAGGTTGTTTGTATAGTTTTTATTTAATTGCAATGGCTATTTTTAATTCGTTTTCAACAATAGGCCACATAATTTCTAATTTTTGAATAACAATTTTACCTAGATCAGCATAATCTCTCGCACCTGCGCCATCTGCGGTCATAATTTAATAAACAAATAAATAATTATCAGATGAATTACAGAAATAAAGCAATCTTATAACCACCTTTCCAGTAAATTTCTGCATTATATCTGTTAAAACCAAACAGATATTTCAGAGGATAGATTATTTAATTTTTTTATCACTATGAACATATTTTACTTTATATTTTGTCTATCAACACCAGCAAACTCTAAACCATTTTGTTCGCTTGGAAATATTAACAAAGTATTCATCGTTGTTGAAGTTATTCCAGGATTATCAACACCCTCACTAACATTTCCATGTTTTGAGATTTCTACTCTAGAAAACTGAAAAGGAAAAAAATTTGAACAAACATAAATATTATCAAAATTTTGCATATTTTGCCTCATCTCCAACTTTATCTCGCTTTAGTAGGGTATATTGTTCATAAACATAATCACAATTTGGGAAAGAAATTCATCACCTATAGGCATATCAAATTCAATTCTATTATTGTAATTACTGTAAACATTTAAATTCCCACTATTTTGATCCGTCGGTGGAAAAGTTTGCCATTCAAAACTTTCAATCCTTTTTTACTCATTTATAAGAAAAAACATATAATAAAAAAATCTCCTAATATGGAAGAGCAGATGGGAATTGTACCCATAAAAAATTTTCTGAAAGAATTAATGTTATTAATTCATTGTACGGTTTGCGAGGAGATGCACATAATTTTTACATTGATGATACAAAAGTAATGATAGATGATAAAATATCTGATAATTATAAAGAATATAAATTAACAGAAGGACTTTCTAATTTGTTAACAAAAGAAAAAGAAGCAGGTCTTGATTGCAAATTCACTGATAATGACTATGATAATCACACAGAAATTATTTATCAACCTATGCTGCATTCCAAAAATACTATCCTAATAAGAAAATAAACTCGAATAAAATTTGGAAGTACGTAAATATAATTTTAAAAAATTTTATGATCAGCATATAAAAGAATCACATTCATGATTAGAGTCAAACACACCTGAATGAATGATTTATCCAGGAACTCCTAGATTTGGAGAAGGCATAAAAAATACAACAATTTACCAAAATAATTAATTTTGATGGATGACACAAGGAAAATGACTGATATATTGTTAGTTATGCATGGTGAAAAAATGTAGGAAATAACAGTTACAATGAAAAAGTATGCATAATGAGTATGTTAAACAATAAAATTTCTGAATTTGTTGCTAATAATCCCAAAGGAATTCTATATATTATAAGAGTTTTAAGTGTAATTCCCCATTCACTTTGGAATTCTGAACATCATGGTACAGGAATAATAAATTGGGCACTCAACAATGGAAATCTGCCTGAAATGCATTTGCCAGGCTGTAATTATGGTGGACCATTTACAAAATTGAATGAAAGATTGGAAAGAGGTGATAGAGGAATAAATAAATTATATGAAGTTTGCAAACATCATTACAGTGCTTACAGAGACCATAAAGATTTAGAATCTAGAAATGCGGCTGATAAAATTTTACAAAAAAGTATCTAAGGAGATTGTGTTAGATAAAGATTCTCCAATCGGTGAAAAAAATTGCTTCTACCACCGCTGCTTCAACAATGTTTAAAATAAGAAAATTCGATTGAGGTATTAAAATTTACTAATTAATAATATTTTTTCTTTATAAATGAAGATAACAAAGATAACTTTCGATATAATCACTTATCAATAAAGAGATTTGGGTATAGATAAATGATTAACAAAAGATCAACATGAGAGAAAAAAAAAAAAATTGAAAGAAGGAAAAGGTGTCAAATTAACTTTGCCATTACTAATAATCAAAAGGTACTCAAAGAAATATATGCAAGTGGTTTACATCATAGGGGATTTCTACCATTTTTAATTCCGGTTTTAGGTGCACTTGGAGCTTTAGCTGAAGGTGCTAGTGCAATTTATAATTCTGTTGAACAAACGAGAAGAAATAAAAACGAATTATATGAACAACAGAGACATAACTTAGCAATGGAAAATAAATCAGGAAGTGGTTTAGTTGCAAAAAGGAGGAGACCAAAACAAATTTGAGTGTATCACCAATAACTAATTATGATATTGAAAAATATAAGGCATTTCAGAAATGTTTATATATTTACCAAATAGAATGCACAAAAATGAATGTACTGTGGTTAATTGTGACATTCCAGCAAATCCTGCTATTCACTGGGTTTGTTATTGTAAAGAAAATAATTATCTTTACTATTCTGATACATTTGGAGGTAATCTTTATAGCACCTTAATTAATTACTTTAAAGAGAGATATATTTCTTACTATGACAATCAAATTCAGAATTTGAATTATGTTATTTGTAGAAATCTATGATTAACTGTATTAGATTTTTTTTTCGAGAGTATTTAGATTTCATGATATAATTTATTCGATATTAAATTTCATATTTTTGGGAAACCATTAATTAAATCTTTGAATAAGAAATTTGTTACTAATGGTTTTGCATTAAAACTGATATATATATATATATATATATATATATATATATATATATATATATAAGATATAATAATATTGTTTCTAATTTAAAAACATGTAGATTTAAGATAGAATACTATTGTTTCTGCTTTACTAGATCAAATAGTTAATAATATGGCTGATCCTACAGGTGGAAAAGATTCTGTTAATAAAAGATTTTTTTGATAAAGAAATAGCTAATAAATTATAAAATTTAAATCAATCAGTTTTGAATCATTGTGATACACTTGTTAACGTGAAAGTTGAAAAAGGCAAAGAAGTTTTTGATAAAGAAATAGCTGATAAATTACAAAATGTAAAGCAAAAATTCTATAATTATTTTGATAAACTTACTGACTTGAAAGTTGAAAAATGTAAGGAAGAACATTCATATATATTTTATTTACCTGAAATGTAGAATAAAAATATTTTCACTTAGGTAATAATAAAATGTTCTTTTCTTTTTGATGGCATGTACTGTTTATAAAATTATTACTGCTAATCCCAATTTACCTGATGATACTATGACTGGTACTAAGAGATCTAATAAAATTGATTACAATAAGCCTTTTGATGTTAACAGAGGTGATATTTTAACTTTTAACATATAAAAAAATAAAATATCTGACTATGGTGATGGATTGATGACTACAGAAGGAATATTAGTGAAATATAAAGAATAAATATATAGTCTTACTATTAAATGGAGAATACTTGATGCTTGAAGTGTAAGAAGATTACTAAAAATAACAATGTAAAAATTGAAAATACAAAAAATGGTCGACCAGTTCAGAAAAGTACATGTTCAATATGTAATTCCAGTAAATCAACATTCTTAAACAAAATTGCTTGAGGTGAGAAGGAATAATCAATAAATTACACAGTATAAATCTGCAAGAAAGAATTTTCCCAGAAGAAAAGTAATATCGTATGGAATTTATTATTTATTGCAGGTAGATCTTAGTGAGATAGTTCTTGGTAATTTGAAAGGTATATATTACACACACTCATAATGGATATAAGTATAATATGACGTTTATTTATGTTTTTTAAAGTATGCATTTGCTATATCTATTAAAGATGAAACAGCTACAAATGTAGTAACTGGTTTAGAATAAATATCAATGAAATGAAAACCACATAGTATACAAAGTGATAATGACTCTGAATTTTATAATAAAACATTTAAAGAGCTTATGAGAAAATATAACATCAATCATTATTCTACATTCAGTGAACTGAAAGTTAGTATTGTAAAAAGCTTTAATCGCACAATGAAACATCAAATGTGGAATAAATTTGCTTTGAATTGCAATTATAAATGGGTAAATATATTAGAGGATTTAGTGAAATAATATAACAATACAAAACATAAAACTATCAGCATGAAACCCATTGAAATTTATTTAAAAAAATTAAAGACATTTATTACAACCAGTTTTTGTGAATGTGTACACAATACAAAGTTGGAAATGTTGTTCATGTTAGCAAACTTAAACGAATTTTTGAAATAGGTTATACTTCTAAATGGACAACATAATTATTTAATATTGTTAAGGTTTTAATTTATTATGTACCAACATTCAAATTGAAAGATAGTAAATGAAAAAGATAAAAGGTAGTTTCTATGAATATGAAATTACAAAACCTTACTATTCCAATGATTATTTGATTGAAAAAGTCGTAAAAACTAAAGGTAATAAAATGTATGTTAAATAGTTAGGTTTTGATAGTTCTCATAACTCTTGGATCAATAAAATGGATGATTTGTGAATTTAAATATTTTTCTACAATTATCTATTTCAAAAATAACATTGTGTTTAATATTCATAAAACGCATTTAACATTCGCATTAACGTTCATAACACATGTTCATCGTTCAATTTAATGTCCATTTTAACATTCATAATATATGTTCAACAAATCTTAAAAATAGAAAGAGTATTTTGCAACTTTTTTACAATATAATCAAGAATTTTATTTGCAAAAATTTTTAAATATAATAAAGTTTCTGATTTTATTTCTACATTTACATTTTTTTTAATTTCCTTACTCCATTCTTATATGATAAAGCCACAAACTTCATCGCAACATTTTGCACAAATCTCTTGGAATTTTTCATTAGACATATCTCACCAACAAAACCATTATAAATGTGCTTTAAGTTAGTATTTTCTTGTTTAAATATACATAGATTATTTGTATTTTGTTTTACCAGTTTGTTAGGAACTTAAAAAAAAATTGAGATAAATAAAATATATCTTTATATTTATGTCTTCCTCTTGTCAAATATTCACAAAATACAGATTGATTGTCTAAAATAGCATTGTCAAATATAACCAGAGAATCATTTTCACATTGATCTAAAGGAATCATTTCATCATTATTATTTAAAAAGTATCCCATTTTTTGTTAAACTTTTTAGATAATATATTAAAATCATTTTGTAATTGAATATATTTGGGTTGATTTACATTTTTCGAGCAAACATACAATTTATTAAAATTTTCCCAACATGTCTTATAAATAAAATTTATCATCAAATTAGTTTTCTACATTTACTTGGACCCACTATTATGGCTCTTATGTTGTCGGGCAATAGTTCTGCATTCTTTTTATTTTCAGATTATAACTCCAACACCCCAATCACCTTTTTTTCATTTAGTAAAATATTTTTTTATTAAATGGATAATAAAGTAATTAAGTGAACAAATAATAGCAAAGAAGAAATTTCATTATGATATCATCCATAAAGATAAATAGATCATTTAAATTAGTTTTTGTACAGAATTTGGGACAAAAAATACAAACCACAATACTATAACATTCACTGACAATAATGAAGTTATAAATGTTCCTAGAGGACAATATAAGCAAATCATTAATGGAGACTATAAATTCAATTGCACCATTTTCAACTAAAAACATTGAACTAAGAAATAACTATGTGAAAATAGAATACCAACTAAATGTAAATTAATTATCAAATTTGATGATCGACTATCTGATATCCTTGGTTTTGAGATGAAATGTAATTATTGAGAAAGAAAAAACTGTCATAGGTACTAAATTACCTCATTTTGACCCATTTAAGACAATAAATGTTCATTGTAACTTGGCATATGGTATGTTTATAAAATATAATGAATCTAACCATTTAGAAATGGATATAATAGCCAATATTTCACAAAACGAAATTTTGCTTATGGAAACTATATCATTTATGAACAACCGTACTCAATTTTTTATAAAATTAATAATGAACTTTTCAATCATATTGTTTTGGAAATTATAGATGAAAATGGAAATCTAATTGATTTTGATGGTACTGATTTTGACACTGTTTTTGAAACTATATAAATAAAATAATGTACATAAACAGATATGCATTTAAAATATGTGTTTAAGATATACATTTTAATATTATAGATATTCTAATCAATAACACTTAAATAAAGAAGATAATATATTAAAAAGTAATTAAAATTTTAGATATAGAATATAATAATATAAAATTAATTTCTATTTTAGATGTAAGATATAATATATTACCAAATGATTTTAATTTTTGATATAGAATTTAATAATATATTATTAATGAATTAAAATTTTTGATAATAGAATATTATAATGTATTATAAAATGTAGATATTGAATATAATAATATATATAAAACGTAGATATGTATAATAATATTTTTATAAAATGTAAATATAGAATATAATAATATATTTATAAAATGTAGATATAGTATATAAGAATATATTTATAAAATGTGAATATAGAAGATAATATATTATAAAATTAATTAAAATTATGTATGTTTATATCCATATAGTAATGGATCTATTTTATTTTATAATTTCATCCTTTTGTTATAGCAAGTATTTAATTCTATTTTGTTAACTTCGAATGTATATGTTGCATGCTTTTCACTCTTTATTCTATTTTCTGTTTTCCCATTATACACACAATTCTTATAATAATCCAATGTTATTCTATTACTAATACACATTTCTTTATTCCTTTTAATCTTTTGTTTTCTTAATCATTAATTCTATATGAGTACATTTTTGATACTATACGTACAAAATCATTCATTATTTTCCATTTCATTCATCTTTTATTTTACCTAACACCTTCTCATTTATTTGTGGTATGTTGTGTGTGTGCGTGTGTGTGCGCATGTGTGTGCATGCGCGAGATCATTTGGATACTCACTTGTATCGAATTTATCTAACATTGTCTTCATGTGTTCATAACAATCTTCTGTTTTTTTTATATAAATGTGTGAATAAGTACCTTGATGATAGCATAATTCAATTTTGTCTCCATAATTTAGCTTCATCAATTTAGAATGTAAGTCATACATCAATTCTTTGGATAAAACTAAAATTGACATTCCCACATAATTAGGTTTATTAAAATATATAGTTGTGTTATTCATATGCATAGTTGCAAGATTCACATGGAATATAGTAGTTCTTTTGAAAATATGGTTTTGCTAGTAATTTATTGCAAACTTTTTCATTTGAAACCAGTTTTATATCCACTCTGTTACTAATATTTTCCATTGTTTTACGAAACACATAATTATCCATCAGTTTATAAAAATCTTTTTCAACGTCGTTTCTAGCATTAATTTACATTGTTGTATTTAAATCCATTTACTTTCTTAACCAATCACTCTGATTAAACTTTAATATTCTATGTATTTTAGTAAGTTTTAATCCATTATTTAGACATTGTGATGTGCTGCGATCCCAAGAGATGATGAGCTGTGTTCGTGCCCCGCCTGGTATGGCAGGAGGTCAGGAACTGTTGTATGTGGCAAGAACTGTGCTCGGTAGAGAACGATGGTGTTAGAGCTCATTCGCCGATGGCCTAAAGGGGTCTCTGGATCTGTGGTCAGTTTGATGTTGGTCCTAATTAACTGTTAACTAAGTACGTTAATTATGGTAAAACTTTGATAAAGGACGAAGTTGTCGGCAGCTTCGCACACCAATTCCAACACTGAGTTTACTCTGCTTTTGGTTGGCAAGCCCTGTAAGGCAATACTTTACACACTGAAAGCACATTGATAGTGAAAACTGCTTTAGGGTGCAGTGTTCAATGATACTCGGGAGAGTATTATCCAATAAAAGCCAACTGTTCAATTTTCGACATTTTATTAACTGTACGGGCATATGAAAGGATCACAATGCCATGCTGATGATGCATAACTTTTAATACGGACCCGGCACTCGTGGCCTGCCGATGGCCATTGCTAAGAACAGAGTGGGCCTTAATGAATGTTTAAAGAAAATGCGCGGTTGCACACTTGATGTCCTGGAATGTTACCTCAGGAGCAGAATGGACCTACCCTCGGCACTATTGAATACAAAAAGGTTACAGTTAATTAAAAGTATATGGCCGTGAATGATTAGAGCTTAAGTTGATGTGCTGAGGGTAGGTAAACACAGAGCTTACCTTCCGCCCTGCCGAATGGCCAGAGTGCTCAAGTCGAACTAATTGAAGATGGCCGCAGCTTCGACAAGGTCGCTGAAGCTGCCGCCAAATGAAAATGTGAAAAAATTGAACTCTGAAATTTTCATGTTTACATAAGTGAACTCGGGAGATAATTATGATTACTTACTAAAAACACAGTGATGACATAAGAGTGTGTGTCGGAGCCTCCGATGTGGCTGAGAATGTGACGTCATGGGCATCTCATCACAATTCAAGGAATATGTTAAATAAAATGAGGCCTCATATGGCTGATTGTGGACAGATGATTTTATTTGACCTCTTATAACTAACATATGTGTGACTGTTTGGCGAAATACGGTCCAAGTGTGCTTCTGCCCGGTTTTCAGTGGGTTTCGCGTAACCCCCTATGGGAAACTGGGCGGCTTCCCTAGTAAGCTTTGAAAACACACAACGAAAAATCCTTGGTTTTACCTCTCATTGCTCACTGGAACTAGGGAGCTGCTCGTAACTTCGCACTTGCTTTGGGAATAATATATCCCACCTTTTAAACCCTCCTTGGGCCACCTAGCAGTCCTGGCTCGGTCACTAGGCCCAGCGACATTGTGCACCTTGGAAAGTCGTAAGCTTTCGCGATGCCACTTACCCCCGTGTTCCCTCCAATGGCTCTTACATCTAACGGTCGTGACTTCATGGGAAACACCCTTCGTGACCACATACCAATTTATTATAAGAATTACCTCTTGCAATAAATTTGAAGTCAATATGGTGGCTCGCGGACCACACATTTTGCAGTCGGACAAGAAAAGTGTAAACAAGCCGTTCTTGTCGATCTACACTGATCGTAATCGAGACCTCATGTCTATCAGTTGGGTGTTGCTGTTGTGGATGATGCAACTGCAATGGTACAAATGGGCACAAGGTATAATTTGACGTCTGGAACATGTCAATTGATTCAAATTACGATAGTGAATTACATACTTTTTTTGTTATGTACATTTGTTAAAAATTTAGATTGATTTGTACCTGTAACTGCTTGATTTTCAGGACAAAATGGAAGTTCTTAATGCAATTTATGTAGTTTCTTAGGATATTCCAAAATTAACTTGTAATATGTATCCATGTTTTGAATCATCCTTCATATTTAACCCTTATTTTTACAGAAAAATTAATTTGATGATAAAAATTATTATAATTTCTGTATGCATGCTTTAATTTTTAAAGGATATTTAAAAATGCTGGAAAAATATTTTTTATGTTAAAAGTATTTAAAAAATATATGTGTCATAGTTGATACATTGCCAAATATTCACATCATCATATTGCTTTGGTTATGTATCGCATACGATACACTGCCAAAAACTAGATCAACTTTATAGTGATGTTTAATAGAAATAACAAACAAAGTGAAGAGCATGAAATAATTAAATAGAAATATATACTGTTCTTGGATACGAAATCTTAATTAGTGATTAAAATGGTAAACATCTTAGCATTATAAATTTATGAAACATTCAGTTTAAAAGTTACAATACTGGGAATGACAAAAATGGAATATAATAAAAGTAAAATAAAACATAGCATGAAATAACTAAACATCATAAAAATATACCATCATTACTCACAAAATCAGGATGTACAATCATAGATATTTCAAACATTCTGAATTAAAACTTAAAAAAGTATATATAATAGAGTACAACTTAAAAACAATTAAGTTCTCTCATCACACACTTAGCTGTTTCACTAATGTCTCCTTCCTGATTCAGGTTAATTGGTTTTGGGTATGAAAGTCTACAAACAATTGCTCTTTTTCCTTCAGACAAAATCTAAGCTTGCATTTAGTGCTTTCCATAGATGTCGTGCCCTTGACTCACAGCTTGCATATCCCACATAAATTAAATACTGGGAAATGTCCAACCATATCAAGTCTCACTTCATTTGATGATCAAGGCTTTATCAGTGATTCGATCCTCTGAAGAGTGCCAATGCTTGTTGTTTTACTGCGTCTACCACAAACTCTTTTTTTCGAAGTCAGGCTCTCAAAAAGTTGAATTTGGAAAGCTTTGAGTGGCATTTTATGTTTCATTTTTCTCAGCTGAAGTTATCGTCTCATTAGAAACCACGCATTGTTTCACACAAATATCTAGTAGTTGTGCAAGAATTGCAAGGTACCACCTACAGGTTTTTAGGGGTGTCCTGTAGAGGGCGATTAACATATCTGCCAAATCTACACCTCCCATATGTGTGTTATATTTCTTCACAACATATGGGCATGCAACATCAATTTTTTCTCTAGTATCTTTGCAGTACCTCTTCACACTTGATACTGGATATGCATCAGCATAGGAGCAAACTAGAGTTATAGTCTTGTTGTCGACCCACCTAAGAACAGAAACTTAAAATTCGTCTGAAACAACATTACAGAAACTTCGCTTTTTCTTCTTCAGTGATTTTTCGTCAGCTGGAGTATCACAATGCGGGATCCTGTTTGTCCTAATGGTACCTAAACTGAAGTTGCCAAACTCATTCCGCAGGTAATGAACTAAAGGAAGAGTTGTAAAAAAATGGTCAAAATAGACAATTGAAGTTTGCAGGGTTGGGGATTGTTTTGCATAGAGCTATGGCAACTTTTGGACCAAGTTCAAAGAGTTATTCTTCTCCAGTGAACAAGCGATGACGAAAAGTATCATCATTCTCATAAGGAAGGAAATCATAAATGATACCCGAGACTCCAGCACGAATAAAGACCTCGAATCTCCATTTCTTCTGTTTACTAGGAAGATAGTCTCCTACTTCCTGCCTTTCTCTCTTTGTATGGGATCATCATCTCGTCAATGGAAAATCGAGACTCGTGATCTAATTGTAAGCATCGTTCTCTAATAATATCAAGTAAAGGTCTTATTTTAAAATATCTGTCGTAATTCTCATCATTATTGTTTATGAAGTGAATGAAATGCCTTATTTGTTGGTACTTTTTGAGTGACATGAGACTAGCTATATTATCGTACCTCAAACTATTTGACCAATAATCAAGGTAACATGGCATGTCTACAACCTCCATTAGAATCTCAATAACTATAAAGTCTGCAATATCATCTTTCATTATGGTAATAGCAGTTCTTCCTTTAATTTGTGTGACTTGTATTGAATACAGATTTGTTTGCTCAACAATAATATCAACAATTTCCTGTGGAAAAAAAGAGATGAAGTACTCTAAGGGAGATTTCATTTTACTAGACATGGGCAATCTTTTTCTATTGGTTCGAACTTATCTTACATACGAAAGGGAAGGTTTTTCCACTTCATGTCTACTCGTTTTGGCTTGGTATTTCCTATAATTTTTTCATCTGGTTTGGGCATTGTATGCTTTCCCACTATTTGGCTTGGAGGTGAACTTTGTGTTTCCAACTCTCTTTTGGAATGTGCTACAGGAGATTGTGTTTTGTTTTTTGATGCATTGGAATAGTTCTCTCCTTTAGAGGATACATGAGCTTCAGTGTTGAAGGAGGATGCTGTGGTTTTGTTTTCTTGTCTGAGATCTTTGTAATTTGTTTTTTGGACTCCCTTTTTGAATGGTTTTCAGATGATTGTATGACATTTTCAGAACTTGTTACAATTTCTGGCTGTGTCTTAGGCAAGTTCAATTCCATATTTGAATTATTTCCAGTGGAAAGTGCAACAATAGAAAGTTGTAAGCTGGCTTGAGTTGTGACAGTGTCAAGCAGAGCAGAGTTTACAATGATGTTGTCTATGGTAGAGTTATTCTTTTGAATAGAAATGTATGTCGATTGACTTGCTGCCATTGGAAAATCACTGGCTGTCGTGGTGTTAGAAAAAGTGTTTTGGTATTTATCCACATGGTCACTTGCAAATTAAATATCTTCTATTGTAGCTGATTTAACAGCATATGAACTGTTTTACAGCTAGAAAGAAGATTTTCCATTTTTGGTGGGGAAGTGGCTATTACTATAGGCCCTGTATCAACTGTATTTGGGGAAACCAAGAGATTTGTAACTTTTTCAACTTCTAATGTAACAATCAAATCTGCTGTAAGCAGTGCAAAATCACAGGATGTGCGGGATGTATTTGCTTTAAAGTGTCCTCAGCTCGCTTCCAATTGTCAGAATATTGGTATGTTTCTGGAACTATCTGTGCTATGTATTTTTCCAATGATTGCATTTCCTTATTTGAGTCCCGTTAAAAAAGTAAGTTTTCAAGAGATCGTGTCAAATATGGAGCTTCAGAACATATGGAATTCACGTTGTATTTTGGTTTCCCTTCTTGATGTTTTTAGAATGCCATCTTCTAGGTCCTCTTCAGAGTCTGAGGCCATGTCCGAAACATTCCCAATTGTAGGAAGCAACATCATAATGGAATGAACTCTTGATGAACAATATATCTTCTGGCCCTGCAAAAAAAATCAAAAATATATTGTTAACATAATTAGTGAATTTTATTATTTTTTAATTTGGTACCAATTAGAATGATTTTAGAAAAAAAATATAGTGTTAAATAACCTTATAGTAGAACACATGGTATTTGTTGCAGACTTTGACATGTTTTAATTATATCTATTAAAAAAGTGGCATAAATTGCCTATTTCCTAATGTTTGTCTGTTATTCCAAGACTTCAATTACATATGTGATAAAACATCATGATGTGTGAGAAACTGCGAGGTATTTGGCAGTGTATCTTCTTTGATACAGACATGAACAAACATATAACTGTCAGGATTTTGGCAATGTATCATATAAGGTACATAGATCATAAAACAATCTGTTCTAGGTTTTTGGTGATGTTTCACCAGTGTTACACACTTTTGTGTTTCATATAAAATTGCCAATAACATTTCATTTGATATTATAATACCATATTGCCAAACATAAATACTTTCTATGAATTCTTTCCTTCCTCTTGCTGCCATCTTGTCATTATGGGGAAATTGTTGCTCTCTATGAAAACGTATAGCACTACAAACCAGTACAAAGAGTAAAAAAGTCTACGCCAAAGACACCACAATAAGGAGAAATACAAATGCAACAATCAGTTATTCTTACAGATTTAATCAATCCTAATGTATCATATATAATATACTGTCAAATTAAGGGTTAATAAATATCTCTACTAAAAATGTAATTTTAATTCTGGATAATTAACCCATTCGAAACCACCATATGGCAAATATTGAGACATTGCCAACCATAAAGATTATTTGCATCGAGAGAAGCAAAATAATTAGACTCTTGATTAGAATTAAAATCTTCTAAACATTTATTATTTTCTTTAACATAAGGTTTACAACATTGTGAAATTTCACCTCTAATTCCTTTTTCTATCATTAAAATTATATCATAATCGTCAATTAAATCTAAAGTTGTTTAGTTATTTTTAACATTGCATCCCATGGTAAACTTGGTGCTGTAAAATATCATGCTGGATCTAAACCATATGCGTTTATACAAGTGTTTCTAAAGTTTTCAAATATATTGACTGTCAACAATAATACATCACTTTTTAAATATAAGTAATGATGTTCGCCAAGATTCTTCATATTAAATTGATTCCATACAAGTTTTGCATGCTCAAAATCAGCGTCAGTTATCTCTGATTCATTTAATTTGTTGTAAAATTCGCTCTTTGGTGGAAGTTCAGTTTCTTGAAATTTTTTCCAACTGTCCATATAATTGTATTTTCTAATAACTAAACCTACTTGAACTTTTGGAAGATGTTTTTTAGTTTGCTTCGCTTGTTCTTTTGTTAAATTAGAGGTTAATTTATCTAAACTACTAGCCATTAATTAATATTTTCCTATATACCTCATTAAATTTTTTCCCAAAAGTAAGAAACTTTTCTTCATTATTTGCAATTAAATCTACCTTTTCTTCATCATATCCCAGATTTTTAATAATTAAATGGGCATCATATCCAGCTAAGTTATGAAAATAAATGGGAACAAAATCAGGTACTTTTAATTCTAGACAACTAAAACATATTGGTTTAATGAATTTTCCAGTTAGGTGATCATAGTAATATTCGTTTGGATCGTGTTTTATATATTCACATTGGCATACACAAAATTCTGTAGATTTATTATATATAGCTTTTCCTTCTTTGGTTAGTGGATACATTAGTTCTTGTTGAGAATATATTTCTCCAATCTGTTCTATTTCTAGTTTCAAGTTTTATGTAAACATCCAATGTGCATTTGGACCTCGATATACAACTGGAGGTTTATAATCACTATACTTAGATACAATATAATAACAAAAAACAGAAGCTTCGTGTAACTTATAAAAACCTTATAAAACCATTATCAATACCATCCTCTGTTAAAACAAGATATTTTTGGATTAATTAATTTTTTTTTTAGTTTTTTTTTTTTTTTTTGGGAGTAGGTTTTGTGATTGGTATTTTCTTTGTATTGATTCGAAATCGGCTACTATTGTAAAATTAACTTTCATTGTATGATTGTAAATTTTGAAAATATTTGTTCGTCTTCTAGAGACATGGTAATTCTCACTGATTCTTTTTTAGAACAATCATCTGTATGTATATTTAATTTTTCTTGAGTTGTAAAAACTAGAAGACACATATCACAAACACACACACACACACACACATATATATATATATTTTACTGTTATGATTATTTTTTAAGCTGAAAGCAGTCTCGATAAATCTTTTATCCAGCAGTAATGCGAGTTATTATTATGTTCGAAATAAAGTAAATTGATATGATTATCCTTTTTATGTTTTGTATGTTTTAGTGGATATACTTCAGATTTATCTTGAAAAGAGTATACATTTGTAGATGTATCAATTTTATTTTATATTTTTGGTAGATCATCAATTTAAATTGTATACTCATAGTTGTCTATTACTTCGTCAATATTAAGTCCCACATTAATATATTTAGTTACTCTTTGTGGGTCTTTTTCTGCTGGAAATAATGCAGACTTGATTGCCCAAAGAAAACATTTTTGATCTTTATTATTTGCATTAATTCATGCCTTTTTTATTCTTAATTTCGTCTGGTAGATCAATATATGATGATCAAATTAATGGACTATACTTATTTATAGATAATTAACTGTAATTCATTCATCAATATTAGCTATTCTTAAAGGTATTACTTTTTCTGTATTTGTAATACTCATTAATTCCTCTTTCATTTGTTATTACACATGTATTTATGTTAATTTCAAAAGGAGCAAATTTATTCAATTTTCCAATGCGAAAAATGGCTTTTCTATAAATGTGAACTGTCGCAACTCTAAACTACGTAAGATGATGATATATTTTGTAAAACTCCTTATGTTTAGCTGCATTTAAAATAATGAATTGAATATTTTAAAGTAAAAGTATTCTCAGTGTTATATGTTGATAATCTACTTATAAATGCTGTATTAACTCTGTAAATTTTATTACTTATTTTATTTACATATATTAGTGGAAAAAGGAGATACTTCTTTTAAGTTCTTTTTATCTTCTTCATATATTTAATTGATATCGACATTTGAAAAAGGCAAACTATTGATCATCTGTTTATCATTAACATTGTTGGAAAAAAGGTGAATGTTTGAACATCTTCTTAACATTAGCAATTGAAGAAGGTGAACTTTTGATTATCTGTTTATTCCTGAGATTTTGGAAGCACGAAAATTAAAATTAGCAATGAAATTATAAGCCAAATACATATAATTGAAAAAGAGGGTGTTTCTTTATTATAATTTTTATTTTCTTCTTTATAAAATATATAATTAGGAAAAGGAAATATTTAATTTAAATCATGTTTATCTTCTTTATAATAAATATCTTCAGGAAAAGGAAATATTTCTTTAATTCGTTTTTTTTTTTTTTTTTTTTTTTTTTTTTCCCACATACTTTCTTGACAACACCACAAAAAGGCAAATTTTCTAGGTGCTGCTTTCTAACGAAAAACTCTTCACATTCTTTAAGAACATTACGTTATGTTCTCAAACTTTAATTAAATAATCTTTTCTTAGATTATCTTTATTTTTTATCTTTTAGCTATAGGTCTTAATTCAACAACTTTTAAAGCAGTCAGATTTTCTGCAGAAATTTTTAAATATTTACACAAAGTGTTTATTTGAAGTGTTCATTTGTAAGAAAAAATTCAATAATATTGTGAAAAATATAAAGTTAATGATGATATAAGAATAATAAATTTAAAAATAATAGATATAAAGGAATGAAATCAAAATGTGTTTAATTTATTGATAAAAATTTTTAACTATTTGACTTCTTGTTTGATAATACTTCTCGCTAAAACGTTTTTTACATATTGTTGTATGTCTGTAGCAGTTTTATGAGAAAAGGATAATCTTATGGAATTATTCTGATTACATGCTGTACATCTCTTTGCTGGATAATTTTCATGTTGAATTTCGTTTAGAATATCTACTACTGCATAGAGCAATTTAGTTTTTTATGCTTTTTGAGTAATACATAATACATACATTTTACACATTTGCATAGCACTTTCTCTTTATTTAACTCATATTGATTTCTGACATTTTCAATGAAACATTTTTTATAGCTGTAATAATGTTTACCTCTTGTAAGTTTATTTAAGTGAATTTATCGATAGATTTATTCTCATTACATACTCTAGATGCCTTTGTCAAATAATTGTCATGTTAAATTTGATTTGTATCGTGTGATTTACTATTTTTATGTTTATGAGAAATACATTATAAACATATTTTCCAAATACACATTGTACTTTCTCCTTATTTAACTCATATTGATTTCTCACATTTTCAATTACCTGTTTTGTACAGATGTTATAATACTTATCTTTTGCGTATTTATTTCAGTAAAAACTTTCCCTTTTTAATACTTCGCCACACTTTATACAATGCCCCCATATGCCAGTATTTTCCATTTCATAAGAGAGAAGAGATTACATTTTTATAATTGATAAATAAATAAATTTACTAAAAGAACAAAAAAATAAATGTTGCTGAAATTTTATAAAATGGAAAAAAATGTAACTATTGTTTACACATCAGATTTTTATTTTTTAGAATATGAATAATGTAACTATTGTTTACACATCAGTTTTATATTTTTAGAAGAAGATAAATGCACTATTGTTCACACATCAGTTTTCTATTTCTTTAAATATCAAAATTGCAACTATTGTTTACACATCAGTTTTTTTTTTTTTTTTTTTTTTTAATATGGCAAATGGAACTATTGTTTACACTCCAGTTTTTTTAATAATTTCTTAGAATATGAAACATGTATCAATTTTTTACATATCAGTTTTTATATATTTTTTCATATTCAAAAATTTCAGTAACATTTATTTTTTATTCTTCTTAATAAATATAGTTCTTTATAAATAATAAAAATGTAATTGCTTTTCAAAATGTTAAACAATACTTATGAATTGACAAGACTACAAGATCTTGAAATGAATAAAAAGTATGCTGAGAGAGAATTTAAAATTTAAGAATCTGAGTTTGGAAAAAAAAATTGTATTTTAGATGAGAAATATAAAATTATGTTACCAGATCGTCATGGAAATATATTTGATAAAAAATAGTTTGAAATTAATAAATGAGAAACCAGTTTTCATAAAATACAAATGTTTAAAAGATATGACAAATGTAAAATATATACATGATATAGAATTCTGTTAAAATGTTTAAATTGTATGTTTTGAAGCTATTAAAATGACTTTTTAAAAATATTTTAAAAATTTTGGGGTCCCGAGACCAGGAGGCCATTTGCTCTATTGAATAACATAATATTTTGCTTGATTTTAGTTTTAATTTGTTTGATTTTGCTTGCAGATTTGATTTAAATTTGCTTGATTTTGGCTTAAATTTTTTTATTTTGACATAAATTTCCTTGATTTGTTTGCAGATTCGATTTGAATTTGCTTGATTTTTGCTAAAATTTTCTTTATTTTGACTTAAAATTGATTGATTTTGCCTTAAATTAACTTGATTTTAACCATTTTTTCATTGAATTTGAGATATTGTTTTTTAATTGCTTCTTGTATTAAAAACATCATATATAATTTACCCTATTTTATAATGAACTGCGCTAGAATCCGCATTCTATATCTTCTGTGACACCAAATCTCTATGATTTGGTGCTTGCAAAACAAAACAATAAATTTTAACATAAAATATCAACAGTGCTGTTACTGATGGATGACGTGGAGGTGACACGCGAGATGAAAATAACGAAAAACCACAAACAACTTCCATGCTTAAAACTATCACTGGACTGTTTCCTAGGGCACCCCTGGTCTCCATGTGATGCCACCACTTCTTTTAAGCCCTTTCTGGGAAACATTTATGCTCTGACACTATTTCACACATTCATGTGCTCCGGTGCATGTGGCTGCTTGGCGTCACTCCACACCTGTTACACTGCCTTGCTACGTACGAGCACGCGAGTGCTCAGGCGTTTGATGTGTTGCACGTATACGCTGTTTTTCATCGTACTACATCACACGTACTCAAGCAGAGCATGGATGTGTGGTGTGCTGACTGTTGCGTGGCCGGGCAAATGGTCTTAGGAGGTGAGGGACACGTGCACACGTAGACAAGATATATTAACCATCGAACCATTCATTACAAGAAGCATTACCAACACTCGATATGAACAGTTTAGTCAACCAGATGCTAACCAACACTCATACTATCAGAACATTTGACGTGTGCCACGTGTCCATACTCTTAGGCCGTTCCTCGTTTCATCAGCATCCCACTCTTGCCCATTATGGAATGATGTGGAGGGGGAACTGTAGAAGGCATATGTGGTCGCATACACATCCCGTGTGTGGTGCAAAAATTTTGTTTAGATAATTTAATTTTCTCGAGTATGTTAGAGACTTTAATTGCAATGAGCTAATAAAAGGTTATCAGTTCTGTTTTTATTGACCACTCATTTCACTATAATTGTTTGCTTCAGGTGAAGTCTTAATCTCCTTGAATGAACCCTGCCATGAGATATGGGCCAAGACAATTGGTATTGCCATTGATGAGATGGAATTCATTACTGTTGAGGACCTGACAATATCCAAAATTATTAGTAATGAAGAACTGACTGCTGAACGACAAAGTTTAGAAAAATTCCGGTTAGACTGTAATACCTCTTGGTAAGCAGGAATATAAACGCAACAGATTTGAAGCAATGCCCACAGTGCAAGTATTTATTGTATTTACACTATGTGGTATATTATGTTTAGTTGAGATGCTTGGTTTTAGGAAGTTGGCAGTAGAGAAGTGTGTCTCGTATGTTTTATGTTTTAAGGCTGACAAGATGCTTTGTCGTTGCTTGTGCTGTAGTACCGATGTTCTAATAATCATGTTTTAAGGATTTACATGTGTCGTGAGTTAACCCATTATGTAAAAAAAAGTAATGCTAGTAAATTGAATTAGTTTGACCGGACATATAAAGATAAAGTTGGTTAACCAACTACCTAAAGTTGTTTAAAAACATAATTAGGTGTGTAAATGGTCAAACACAAATATGTATTATTAAGATTTTACCAACCTTGTTTCTGTTACAATAATTTTCTTTTTTTGATAAATATTTCACACCTTTTTTACATTGTTCATTATGCCAACCACAAATAATTTCCATATACAAAATTCAGTAAAGACAGCATTTAATACTAACTGCTTACAAATGTTGCTGTTTATAGTATAGACTGTGACTAACATAGGTGCTTTCGAATTCAATACATATTATATAAAACATTACAAGCACAAAATTGACTAGAAAATATACAGCAAATGTATTAAATACAGTCGAAACAGATCTCTTTGCAATCAAGAATATTAATCAAAATTCCCAATTATGTTAACAGGGATGAAGGGCAGTCTAGCCGACCCTACAGAGCCTTCAATCCCATAAAATATATAGTAGAATTCACAATATCTGTACGACGACAGGGAGTCAAATCGACCTTCCAAGGCTCTTGCCATTAAAATAGATTTAAATGTGACACTAAACGATTATGATTAAAAGAAAACCTAACATGTGAGTCGTGAATACTCACGGTAACCAATACAGGAAAAATTATGAACCATATCTGGATGACTCAAAGGACGAACACGACACGTTAAAACACAAGCGAACTGAAGACACAAAACCATACCTAGTTTGAAGCTAAAAATAATTTGGAAGCAAACGCAACATGAATTTAGAAATGGCTAGCAACTACTGCACAGGTAAAAGACTACATACAAACAGGCCAGACAATTATTACAAAACATTTAAAAGCCTACTGCAAAAGACAAAATACATTTTCTACAACTCACCGTATATAGTGCCTGCCCCATCGCTCTGATACAAATAACCAGTTAACAGGCTTGACAATATGAAGATAACATAAGTTGAGGCCATTGGAGCAGATGTATAAGCATTGAGTTCTTCCAACAAGAATGTAAGGAGTAAGGGTAGAGAATGACATTGCATGGCTCTAGCATGGCCTTCAGTTACAAGACTCGGCCAATAGCAATGCATGATGCACATATTCCAGTACTGGCATTGGAGTAGAAAAAAAAGGAGAAAGGAGGGGATTCTGAGCGTGCACACAGAGTACACCCCTGTCCAATATGTATGGAGAACGCTACACCACATAATGTTCGCAGCACTAGCAGCACAACCCCCAGCCCTAAAACATGTGCCCTGGTGGCTATATCTCTCTCAAAAGTCTAAGTCCAAAAATATATAAATATTTTACAGAATAAACATAGATGTAGATACTCGAAACCAGTTGGGTAAACATGAAAACGACAAATAAAAATTAAAGGCAGCTCAATGAATAGTTAAAATAGCTGTAACATTTAAGTACAAGTCTAATGTCCAATGTCAGCATCCAAAACACATGAGCAATCAGCTCCAACAATAGAGTCAGTCTCCAGAGATGGTGGGCAAGCCGAGAGTCAGATCCCTGGCATCCCAGCTCCTGAGAAGTCTTTTATCAGGCACAGCAATCTGCAAACACAGCTGTCAGGGTGGTTGCGGCAGACAAACGTAGCAGGCGCTCAGCATCCATCACCTGCAACCTCGGTCAGTAGTGGAAGGTCAACGTCAGGGGGCGGGGCAAACTCAGCATGATTCCGGCGGAGGGAGGGAACAAACATAAACAGGGTAGAAGAAAGGGGAAAAACCAAAATGAAGGGAAAAATAGAAGGGGAAACACATGCACGTTCACAAAAAAAATTCAGTCAAAGCAGCAATTAAAATACATAACCTAATCTACAAAACAATTAAGTATGCTGAACAAATGCCTTTAATTGTGAAACATGCGCCTTTCTAAAACTGTGTGCAGAGCTGGGATGACTGAACTCACTGTATTAGGGCCAACAAATTTGTGATTCTTAAAAAACTAGTAAAATATAATTTTTACATAAGACCAGGTCCCCTACTTTAAACGAAACCGGCAATCTCCGTGGTCCATTTTGGCAATAACCTACTTCTTCGCTGCCTCCAACTAGTGAGAGACCTCCTCCAGCAGGCAATCATGGTCAGCATCACCAAAGGGAGATGGAGAGGTAAGGATGTTCCAAATGTTCGACAAAGTGTGACCAAGGTGACTATCAAAGAAGGTGAGAGGAGAAGGAAACCCCGTGGAATCGTGAAGTGCACTATTGAAACCTATATTTGTAAATTTCAGGTCCTGATCCTACTTAGCATGACCTTGGTTATAAAAAATTGTCAAACATGCTTTTTGTTGAACCTTTCAACCTGGCCCCTTCGCATAATAGGGACTGGATGTAAAATGCTTCACAGCCCATCTAAAACATGTTTTTAAAAATATTTGAAGTAAAATATTTAGCATCATCAGTTACTATTTGAACGGGAGCACTGAAGTCTTCCAAACATGCTCAGTAAGAGTTTTTACAATAGTAGAGGCTTTCATGTTACGGAGTGGTAACAAAATCACAAATTTAGTGAAGGTGTCTAAAAAAATCAAGATTCAAACGTTTCCCTTTTTCGACTATCAACTGTCAATAAATATCTAAATGAACCACATCCAGGGACCCTGAGGCACCTACATCACCAACTGCCCACATTGGTATGCTGAACCTATTTACGTATCTGACACTGCTCACAAGATCTCACAAATATAGAGAAATCGCTCTTTAAAGTTAACCAGGCAAAATGAACAGCAATTCTATTAAATGTTTTGCTTACAACCAAATGTCCGCCAAAAACCGAATCATGAAAGTAGGTGAGAATCATAGGTCTTAGAGACTCGGGAATCCCAACTTTTCGTATATTATCGTTTCGTCAGTGACATACAAAATACTGTTAATTACAACATAAGAAAGCACTACACCAGCTGCCAAATAAGATTTCACCTGCATACACCAGGTACCACTCACCTGAGCCTCACGGCGCTTAACAAAACATTCAGGGAAATCCTGTATTAGACTTAAAGACACCTCTGTATTACTACTGTTCTCAACCTCAAAATCGACTGGATCATACAACCTCGAAAGTGCATCCGGTATCTGGTTGTCGGACCCACAAATATGAAACGCTTTGAAACAGAAGTGCGAAAGATGTTAAACCCTTCACCCTAATTTCCCTAATTCCTGGGGATAGTTTAATATTCTGCTTAGCACTTAGTTATCCATAAGTTACACTCCTTGTGTTCTATCCAATAAGCAAACTTCTCCAAGCCATAAATAAACGTCTTTTCTTCATAATTTACCAATTTACGTTCTGTACCCATGAGACTACGGCTTGCAAATGCCAGAAGAGCCAATCCCGAATCTGTCTTTTGACTTAATACAGCATCCAGGGCCAACGACAACGAGTCGACTTAAACAACAAAGTGATGGGGAAAATCCGGCAAATGCAAAACCGGAAGTGGAGACAACTTCTGCTTTAATGTTGTAAATGCAGTCTCTTGCTCCTGGCCCCAAGTAAACTCTTCACATTTCGTTTTAAAAAAGTTAAATGCGCTGCTACTTCCAAAAAAATGTTCAATAAAGTGGGAGTAGTAACCCAAAAGACCTAAATAAATTTTGGACTCCTTTAATGTCTGCGAGGGAGGGAAGTTCAAAACAGGGTGACTCGGTCTGGGCCATTCATCAGTTAGCGTTTACAAAGGAGATACCCTAAAAATCTGACTTTGAGAACCCAAGTTTACCTTATCAGGGTTAATGGTCAACCCGACACCACACATTTTGAAAAATACCTGACACAGATCAGAAAGGTGAGACACCAGATCATCATTTTACACTGTAATATCACCCACAAAATTAAATACAAGTTTAAATTTAAAATCTGACGAAGCATGATCCAAAACCCTAGACAGCACGTGGTACCCATAATTTGAACCCCTCGGTATGCGGGTAAATTCTAACGAACTTCAGGGTGTACTAAACACAGTGTATTTTCTGCAAGAGACATCAATTAAACATTCATGAAGGCTGTTATTCAAATAAAGAACGGAAAACACATGGGATTCACCTAAATGTTGAAGTGCACAATGAATAGTTGGCAAAGGAAATTTATCTTTGAGATTTTTATTTACAAGAGAATGATATACAACTAACCTGTCTTTTTTGTCACTGTCTTTTTTTTTAATAGCAAAACTAGAGAACAGTAATCGAATTACGGAGGAACAATCACTCTAGCCTATAACAATTAATTAATGATCTCTTTGAAGGCTTGCAACTTGAGAGGAGGGCTCTTAAAATGGCAGTCATGCACCGGAATATTATCGTTCAGGGTGAATTTGTATGAAAGGATATCGCACTTGCCTATCTTAGGACTAATCATGTCGCTAAATTCTTCGTGCATCTTATCAAACTTGATCCGAAACTCTTCGGAAAAACCGTTTGCACTTTCGTGATCTGACGACAAAACCTCCGGAAAAAATTCTCCCTGGAGGGATGTTCTAATATTTTGGGGAAAAACTAACGGACAAGTAAGCCTGACCCAGAAACTCAATGCCGAACACCATGTTGTGGTTAAGACCTGCAAGCACCTAAAAGTGAAAGCTCCAAGAGTAAAAAATGTTGCTTGAAATTTTTAGAACATCAAAAATGTAAATATTGATTACACTTCAGTTTTTATAACTTTAAATATTATATAAACTTTTTTTTATCTTATTAAATTTCTTTCTTTATAAATAAAATAAAAATTGAATCGTTGTTCAATAAGTTAAACAATTCATATGGATTGACAAAACTACAACAGCTTGAAATTAATAAATGGTATTCCGTTACAGAATTTCAAATTTATGAATCTATGTTTGGTGAAAAAAATTAATTGTATTCTAGAGGGTAAGTATAAAATTACATTACCAGATCGTCATGTAAATATATTTGATAAAAATAGTTTAAATTTAATAAATGAGAAACAAGTTTTTATAGCGTATAAATGCTTAAAAGAAATGAAAAATTCATTCATGCTATAGAATTCTCTTCTAGAATTATATGTTTTGAATCTTTTAAATCACTTTTTAAGCTTCTTTTTTATTTTATTTTATTTTATTTTGCATTTTTTTTGCAGATTTAGCTTAAATGTGTTTTTTTTGTTTACATTTGCTTCATTTTAGCTTAAATTTGTTTTTGATTTTAGATTAACTTTGTTTGATATAGCCTACAGATTTGGCTTACTTTGCATAAAATTATGATTAGTTAATTTTACCTCGCATGAAAAAAGTGATTCTTCATGCCACTTTTTTTTTTTGGAAAAAGTTGGGAAAAAATTTGTTTTAGAGATTTTTTTTGGCCATTTTTGGAGCTATTTATGGGTAGAATTTAGGCTTGAAAAAACAAGTAAAAGGAGGGTAAAAACCTTCAAAAAACCTAAAAAATTTAAGGAAAAAAGCATTGAAAACAAAGGAAATTTAAGGCAAAAATAGGATTGTCCTATTCCACCGATATTGTACTAGTGTGCATAGCTATCCTTCCTTTTGTGTGCTCGTGTGAGTTGAGCGTGGGAGATGCAGCTAAGTAGTTACCATTCGTATTTACAGCTGACGCGGGGTCGTAGACCTCTCCGCCCACTGCAGTCTGCCCTATCTATTCATGAACGGATAGTACCGGCCCGAATTAAGGGGTGCCAGCGGGAAGGGGTGCAGCTCGCACGTCCTCGCGTATCTTCATCGCCGCTCGGATCCCTTGTTCTCCAGTGGCGTGTGACATCACTGTGATGGTGTGACAGAAAATGGCCACTTCATTCAGGAATTTGGGGTGCTATCGGTAATGGCTGTTGTTGACTACGTACCCTTCCGCCATATTGAAATTTTATGGAAATGTTTGCAAAATTTTTTAAATTGTGCCTGAAGAGCCTGAAACTGATTTTAATACTTTTTTAATGTGTTAAAATATACATTGTGCGTGAAGGGCTCTTACACTTGAAGTTTGTTGTGTAAATTTTAATATAAAAGCTTACAAAAATGTCAAAAATATTATAAATTTCCAGAAACAGTTGGAGAAAGTTTGGCACCATCTGATTTGACCACAATTATGTTGCATACACAGTTAAACACTTTACTGTTTGCTTTGTAATCACTCCATGTGCCAGTTTTGGCATGATTTTACTAAAGTGATTGAAATGCGGTTTTTGGCTATTTACATGCACATAACTCCTGAGGGGTGTTTCGAGACACATCCAGATGGCATTACATGGGTACACTTCACACTTATGAAACTAACATACAGTTCCAACACTTGTAAGTTGATTAGAAAATTATGTGACTTTTTAACATTTTAAAATTTTACAAATGTTGCAAAATATTGAAAAACTGTTTTCATAGCCCCAGCAGATGTGTGCCATAGTCGTGAGATAATAGTGTATGAAAGTTGCTACACAATGAGTTTGAAAATGTGACTTTCAAAATTTTGAAAAATATTGAAAAGTGGCTTTTTAGCCACACCAGAATGATGCCATAGTGGTGAGACAATGGCATGAAAACGTGGATTTTCTAGCGACACCAGAAGGGTGCCATTTGACGTGATGTCAGGTTTGGAAAAGGGTAAAGACCTCACCGCTGCACTGTTCCTCGCACAACATTCTGGCGGGAAACACTCACCAGAGACATCTCGTTGATTTTGTACCCGCTGCTCTGCTGTTGTGGGTTGTGCCCGAGATAATAGTTGCAGTTCGATAGGCTGCTAGCCGTGGGTACACGCGGTCGGCCCAGTACCACCAGGGGTGCCTGTTGTGAGGTGGACAGTTATACTGATATGAAGTCAGCTAAATACGAAGTTGAAAGGCCCCTCCACGCACCAATTAAATACTTATAAAAGTACATATACACTTGAAATCCTGAGAATGGCTGGTTGATGGGCCCACTCCCGAAATTCCTTTAAGAGGCAAGTTTGCGGTTGAAATAATTTATTGGTATTCTGACAAAACAAACCAGTTGACGATGCTCACATCCTTAAGTGGACTTCGAAGCACTAAGCCTGCCAAGGGCTAACGTGGTAAAATGAGCATGTGCTCTCCAGATTTACATGACGAAGTTACACTCCTGGGGATTTAGGTCTGCAGAAAGTAGAGAGGCGCTCCTCCTGGGTGGTGAAGTTACGTTAAATAATAGTGTTCTGGTTGAAAAAAAGTTAAAACTGTTGTTCTTGATGGTAGACAAGGCAAAGTTAATGAAGAGCCCGGAAGTCGTGAACGGTGCGGCCTGCTCCGATGAATGCCCACTTCAGGTAAAATTGTTGCTGGTATCATGTCTATCTGAGACTGTAAACATCTTGACTGCTGAAAAATAAAAATAAACTTTATTACACCCACTTTACCTAAAGAAAAACACATAAACTGAAATGCCCCCAGTCAGGTAATGCCTGTGGGGTGGCTAAACTTAGGTTGGCACGGGTGAAGCCTGTGCCCCAAGTCGGAAGTTGTTGGCACTTCACTTTGATGTAATTTGAAATTACATTTTTAAACACAGTTCACTTGTGGTGTACACTTAGGGTAGACTGATAATGATTAGGCTCTACTTATGGGGGCCACTAACACTCTCAAACATTTTGTGTTGCACAATTGCGTAAGTTGTTCATATGCATCCTGATCAGAGGCGCTACGAAGCCTGGTGTCGCCTTCACGAATGCTATGCCCTGACAGCACAGCACTGAGTGTCAACACACGTTCTGGTCGGTTGGAATCCCAACCACATGTCTGTCCTGGTGTAGCCCATGTAGTTGAATCAAAGAGGGACCATCAGCTGACTTGTGTGGTGCTGGGCGAAGCGGCTGCTTTCCCAAACACCATTAAGATATTGTTGCTGATGGCGTCACCCGATGTTCTTGTCATTGACATGGCGCTCGGTCGGGGCTGCTGTTGTACTGTGGTATAGTGAATGGTTACGGAGACCCATGAGTTTCGGCTCATGTCAAAGTATATACGAATGCCACCTTTTTCATGAAACAGAGCAAACACCGAACGTTAGGAGAGTCCTGAGTAGAGTCGTGCAGAAAATTATTTGTTCCAACCATAAATAAGTTACATATACAACATTTTTTAATACAAACTGCTTAAAAATGACGCTGTTTATGATACAGACTGACGCATGGTGGTTCTGGAGCATCAGGAACTTGGAAAGGTTGAGAGAAGAATGAGAAGTTACTTATTCCGTCGGACGTCCGTGCTCGGTGGAGAGCACGAGTTGCTGATGTTGGGTCGTGCATCCATTGGCCCATGTGGCCATTCCCGATGTCCTGTGTCCAAGTGGCTACAGTGCTATAATCCTTGTACTATGCCTAGGTTAGTGAAGGTTGTTCTGGCCCCTTCAAACGCCATACTCCCGACGAAGTTGTCTGAGGTCACTTCCACACCATTTTATCAGTCATGTGAATTATATTAAATGAACATGGGTAATGCAGCCGTGAAGCAGCTGTTGTAAATTAATAAACACAGGCATTTACCATTATGTGATTTATTCATAAACCTTTCCACACACTGGGAACATACATGAAATGTTCTCCACTAGAGCAAGGCGAGCTCTGATACAGAAATATGGTCAAGAGTTTACAGTACTTAAGTGAAAATGACGCCCCAGCCATGTTCAAATGAACCAGGGTTTTGGGGTGGCCAACACTCCGGGTAAACAAAAACAATTTAAATGATTCGGTATCAGAAAATTACTTTTCAGAAACTAAGGCGATTGATGAAAAGAGTGCAGGCCCAGAACGACACAACACAGCAGCCACTTCATGAGAAGACGAAGACACTACTGAATATGTCTTGGCGCCAAGTTCTCAGATTGGCCAAGCTCTGCCGCGCAAACATGAAAAAATGCACTTTATGTAGATTTCAACGATGCCAAATGAAATGTGTGGTGTTTATGCAGCGCTGATGCTACATGATGAACATAAGGCCCTTTATATAATTAAAATAAATAAATATAAAAATTACAAACACAACTTGTACTTGGGTAGAAAACTATGATGGCTTTTGCCTTTGTCTTAAGGCATAACCTAAAAAGTATGTATTTTCGTAGGGTCATTTTGACATGAGCAAATCAATCTTTACAAAACTTAATATCTAAACACGAACCTTAGTATGGGATAAAACACTTGCTAAAATAAAATAAGAATTTGGAGGAAATGCATGTGACCGTATTAATGCCAAAGGCTCTGCAGCTTGACGTCAGTTGCTTCCCCCAATCCCGTATGCCCGCCATCGCCGGCGGCCTCTGCAGGGAGCAACACACTACTGGGCGCTGATGCACACCGGTTAAGAAGTGTCCCCCATCGGTTACCCGAAGAATGCTATTCCACGAGTGCGGTTAACAGTGGTCACCGGAGCGCTCGTGCAGAAAGCGCAAGTTGCAGAGCATTGTAGTGCAAGTGCAGTGCAGACACGTGCTTGGGCAGCACATCAATATTTTGTAACCAACCACTTAAGTGCAACAACCGTTAGATTACCAGAACCTCGTGTGTTTTAGCCGCCCAAGACTTTTCAGCTCCTCCCTTCCCATGGAATAACAATGCCTGGGAAGGCTTAATTTTGCACAATATTTCTCAGTGGTCACATGCCTCTTTCTCACTGTAACCCTACTGGCAGGTAAAGTCCGGAAAGTGCTTATATGATGTTTCCTAAAGGAATGTTTTAAATGAAACCCAGTGAATTAACATGAAGTGTCTGTGTCTTCATTTGGATTGCCTATGGGCTATAGGGGTGCGGGCCTCCACCTTTCCCGCTTATTTATTGAGTGTACTATGCATGTGTTTTCAATGTATTTGAGTGTTTTTATCTTTGTGTAACAAAATATGGGTGTGTGAGTCGCCCTGAGGACCTCACTGCGTAGAAAGCATAGTACAGGTATGTATTTTCTGTTATTACGACGGACAGAGCATCAGGAGGACACCGTCCATTGGCACACGACCCAGAGAAGAGGAGTCTGCTCTACTGCATCTAGTTGGTATTGCCCCTGCAATACCTGGCGCCCATAATCTGTTAGCTGAATGTTTGGTGAGAAACAACGGTACATTTCTTACCCCAACTCCCAACCTTAAAAGTACACCACTTTGCTCCACCAGCCTACCGTCAAATGGCGGCCCGAACATGTGGCAGTATCCTAACAGCTCCCCAAACATTCGACCACCATTAAACTGTTGAGATGCCGTTTCACCGCTAGGTTGCAGGCTACTCAAAAATACCTCACTCATGCATTTACCACAAATACTCCTACACCTAATCACGGGGCAAACACGATCTCGGCTTCAAATCTTTTGAGCACAAATTTCACTGCTAGTTCCCAATAGAAACATTATATTTCTTATTGAATAACTTTAAAGTAGTTGAGTCCTCCTCCTTCATCAAAAAAAATGCAAGAGGTTTGTATTACGATAATTGTGTCTGTTTGAAAGTTTATTTTCTGGGTTTCCATTTTTATTGAGAAAATGTTTGCTTTGGATTACACTCATATTTCATCATTCCAAACAAGGCTAAATGCATACTATACGTCAAATAATACGTGGCCGCAATGGTACTGTTGCGTTCCATTCAATTGTACGGCGATGCCGAGCTTTTTTACACAACACAATCATCATCACAATACCTACAACAGTTTAAAACATTAAAAAAAACTTGAGCTTATACCACACTCGCTGACAGTGACGCCCACGAAAATTAAAGGGCTTAAAACATCTTGTCTTAAACCTGGTGGAATCTTGTCCCAGCCAAAATGCGACGTCTCTGAAGCAAATCTCCGGCTGAGCACTGCCAGCGACGGCGACGCCCGGTGCCCATACACACCTCTTCAAATGCAGCAATTAAATCGGCCCCTGACGGCCGCAGTAACACTTTGCGACTTATAGAATCCGTCAATTCTTCGGGCATGCAAGATATCTTGAATAAACTGCACACGTCCGATAATAACAGTTAACAAAGTTTACCATGCCGGCAACCAGTCAAACGGCCCATGGGAATCTGTGCAATTTCAAAGTGAACATAGTTTCACTCGGCAAACAAACTCACACTAAATTAGCCCGCGCCACCTGTCAACTTTACGATCACAAAGTTTGCATTCTTTCACAAGGACCGTTTCATTTTAACACCGGCGATTTTTCTACTCCGTGGCAAACAGCGTAAAAAATTACTTTCCTTGTACCTCTCATATTCGTCACTTTAAGAAACGGTGTTGGAATATTGCCACAACAAACTATTAGCTGGTTGCGCGCCCAGGATGCCTTCTCATAAAAGTCAATCCCATAATACTTGCGATAAATTTTGCACCAACCAGGCGTACACATATACGCCCAAGGACAGGGACTAGACCGCTACTCCTCGCCAAGCGGAGCAGCTGGGACCTCCACGCCTCCCATTGCGCTTCCCCTCACGCCATGTGGTCACGACATCACCCGAGCGATCACTGCATTCTGGAGGTGACTTTAACAATTAAACACATACTAAACAATCTGTGTATCGATTATACATATCCAATAGCACATAAGATTAGCACCCTATAAAATATAAAAAGAAATATTTCCAATAAATAAATACAAATTAATAAGAGTAGGAATAGGCCGGCCTAAAATATAGCAAAATATTAGCATTACTACACAAGTTGCCAACTCAGGGTTATAAAATCACTAAAAAAAAAAAAAAAAAAAAAAAAACTGACGACCATACTTGTCTTACTGCTTACTGTGTGTCAACTCCTAACCTCAATGTATCAGCATGCTACTGTCTATGATACTCGACACTACCGACTTTTGTGAAATGTATAATATATAATATGAATTTGTCAGGTGCTGGAATATATGTACTTAGCAAAATTACGTTCTATCTATTTATACACAGTGCCGTAAAAGTAGTGATTGTACATTATGCATGTAAATTGTTATGCTGCTGTGTGACATGGCCTGTATGCATCGCACGTAAAAATGTTAATAACCCTTTTAAATTCCTATTCAACTATCAAAAAACTCAAAACAATGCGCCTTAACTTAAACAGACATAACAAAACCCCTTTCTTTTAATAGTAAAAATAAATACACGAACCAACCTGCAAGACACGTGACATAAGACACGTTAAACTCTTCAGCGTTACACACGTGCCATTACACTAAACAAACAACGAAGCACTGCATCCAGAATATGAAAATAATAAATAACAAAGCACCGCACATTATATTATAAAGGTCCTTGAAAAATAACAATCACTTTACTGTACTACACCGGCACATGTACACCTGCACATGTAAACACTGGTTGCTGTACGCTGATGCCCTCCTGTGGTGGTGTGGTAAATTGAGGTGAATGGACGGACGGTGTGGTGAATGGTCTGGGAGCTGACACGTGGTTCACTTTTAGACATTGACTAAAATAGATACTCTTGGTTTCCCTACACATTTTGTAAAATATAACAAGCAAGAAATTGACTCTATAAAATTATACAGCAAATGTATTAAATGCAGTTTAATCAGATTTCTATGAAATCAAGAATATTAATTAAAATATTCAATTACTTCAATGGGTATAAAGAGCAATTTAGAGATGCTACAATGCCTTTAATCCCACAAAATAATATATTAAAATTCACAAAATCTGTATTACGAGAGGCAGTCAAATAAACCTTTCAAGGTTCTCGCCGTTAAAATAGATTAAAAGGTGACACAAAATGATGTTAATTAAAATAAAACCTTAAGTGTTAGTCGTGGATGCTTGCATGAACCAATACAGGAAAAATCTTCGAACCATATTTGGGCGGCACAAAGAACTGGCACGACGATTTAAAACACAGCAAACAACAGTTGTGAAACCATAGTTTAAAGCGAAAGAGAATTTTGAAGGGCAAATGAAATATGAATTTAGAAATGGCTAGCATTAAAAGATTACACACTAACATGCCAGACAATTATTACAAAACATTAAAAAGCCTACCGCAAAAGACAAAATGCATTTTCCACAACTCGCCATTTGTAGTGTCCTGTCGCTCTGATACAATTAGCTGGTTAACAGGCTTGACAATGTGAATTTCACACAAGTCGAGGCCATCGGAGTAGATGTACAAGCATCGAGCAACTACAACAAGAGTGTAAGAAGTAATAGTAGAGACAGCCCAAGGGGATCCCTGGTGCTCCCGTCGATGTGGTTGACGCAGTTGTGCACACTTACTGACTCTGAAGCTAGTGCAACTGCTTCTGCAGTTTAACAAGTGCATGGATGTAAGCTTCCTTTACGTCCTTTTAAGTGCACAGATTTTACTCTGCCTAGGGGGCAGGACCCATAATGCAGGACACTTCCTGACAACACTGTTACTCCTACATTTACGGCGCCATGCCAAAAATTACCCAGGATAAACACAAAGGAAAACTCAATCACTTTTTATTTACTCCATGTATGGTACAAGCACTACATTGCACTCACTAATTGAAGCGTATCTGACATTCGGACTTGCCAGGATCCGATGCTGCGAAAATGTGCCATGCACTATGAGTATTACCGTGCATTACATTTCAATTGATACTGACGGCCGACCCCTCGGCACTTAAGAGAAAAAGGTTCCAGTTGATTACAAGTTATTGATTTACTAATTAATGCAGATTTACTAATTTCATGGTGCGCTGAGCATCACTCCCGTGCAGCAACTTACCTTGATCGCTGAAGTCAGACTGCGAGAATGCCCATAGCCTACCCGAAAGATGGACGCGGGTGTTCTCAGAAAGTTCAGTGGAACTTCTCAAAGAAACTCAAAGAATGCACTTGGTACACTATTGCGTGCTTAAGACTACTACAATGCTCTTTACAATGAAATATTGTCGACATTCCCATGGCTCTAAAAGCTGTAATTTGTGACATAAACATGATATCATAGGAATGCCGCTGAACTTGCAGAATGATATTAGTGAAATGAAAATGTGTGTTGACAATTATGTGGCTGATGAAACATATTGGCACTTAAACATTTCTTACTTACTACATTTCTGTTTTCCCACTGTTGTGAATATGGGATTATGCCCATCGTTGCATTTGCTCGTCGCAGTGTTCAAATGCATCGTGCGTTTTCGAAAACACACTCGATTTTCAACAACCTGCCTCCATGGAACGCACTTATGCAATGCACTTTGTGTAACAGTGAGCTATGTACATCATCATTTTGTACAACTACATAAGGAAATCCCTAACCCTCACAGTCACACGGGTGACACTACTATTCAAAGTAGGATAAACTATTCCCTATCCATACACCATGTCACTTAGGGTCGCAGCACTTTGCTTCGGCCAGCAGGCCCACCGATGTGGTACCGATTGATGGTTATGGATATCACTGTTGCGTGGGCAGCTCACTCACTCCCACCAATGGATACATCACTTGACGGTCATGTCTTCCCTGGGACGCAATACCAGACCGATTGTCCATTTCCCCCAAGAGTTACCTCTTGGTGGAAATGAACAAAATGGCCATTGTGAGATATGCTATCTGGGTCATCAGCAGCAGTCTATATCAATGTACTTTGGGCTGTTCTTCTTGCCCCGGCATGCACTAATGCAATAGATGACTGCAGTGGTACGTATGTACAGGGAGAAGCATGTGAACAATGTGTTCACGTCAAATGCCATAAGCCTAAAAAATAAACTGATGTATGCCCTAATCACATCGTATCTTGTATATATATTTCATCACTTAGTTACTCATAATTTTTTAATGAAATGTAAACTCATTATAGAATTTCTATAATAGTTTTAATTTGTCTGACTTTTCACTAAACCCCTGACTGACCTGCTTGCAGTGTTGTAAGAAAATAATACTAAAGTAGATGTAATAACATAAAATAACTTATTTACTTCATAAAATATTTTTCATTTCCCTGGTGACAAATATATCTATTTCTGGGTGGTTTTAAAACTAATTTTGAATTTACTTAGCTATTTGCATATTATGTCTACTGTGGTAAGATGAATTTGCATAGATTGAAAGACAATGAAATGTGGAATTAGAATGAAACTTACCCTGAAAATAATTATTCAGTTGCGTGCAATTCAAATATTGTATAAATATCATGTAATTACAACATTTACAGTATACTGCCTGATGTTAGTGGCTGTATGTTGCAGGAGCATAACTGCAGATTTGATTAAAGTCAACATCCCACACAAACACAGTTTCTCTGAAGCAATTAATGAAGACCTTTGGAACATATGCAAGTGGCTGAGACATGTTCACAAGAAAGATGAAAGTTTCCTCACTCTTGAAAGTACTTTGCCAGCCGATGTATTCATAAAGGTACTATTTTCAAATTGCTTAAGCTGTACAAACCAGTTTGTTGATGTAATGTGTTGTTCATGTTTTTTTTTTTTTCATCCAGATTAACTAAAGTACCATCATTAAAACACGTTTCGAATATTACCTTTGACCGCTAGCTTGCTGACATGCAGATCCAATTAGGGCTGTTTCTTGATTCTCGAGAAATACATACTTGTGCATACTGGTCCCTGGAAGTGACATCACCATGTATATACTAGCACTGTCCGAATTCCCAGTATAGTACACACAGGCTCTATACTTGGCAAGTATTTGAAATTGTATATACTTTCTAGGCATACTTACGAACTTATGACAATCGCCATAATGTATTTCAGATATGAAAATTACCGTGTACATGTTGTGGTAATAAAGCTCGAAAGTTTTAAATGTTAATAAATATTCTCAAAATGTCGTTCTGTTGTATGTGTTTAATAAATGTGCTTCCATGTATGAATACAATTCTGAGCATTTTGTAGATGTCTGCATCGTATTTCCCAGGTGTATGTTTAACAAACAATATTACATTTGAAATCCGCATTTCTAAGTTATTACAAACCCACTGAACTGTTTTTATCTTTCTTGTATCACTGTGTATATTTCAAACTTGGTATCAAGGGATGAGGAAAGAATGTTAGTTGTTAGTTTATATGTAGTGCCCCTTTACACACGATAAATAAATGCAACTAATCCTATAACAATTTCCCTAATTTGTTTACAATCTTCCACTGACATGATAAAGCAATATTCCAAGGCTATTGGTGTGGTATGAATACTTGTGAAATCGAAAGAAGCTGAACAGATATACATAACCTCAGGATACTGAAGTGCAAGAATGTCTGTATTCCTTCAATTTGCGTTTCTGCTGTACAATTTGTACTCAAAGTGTACATCGACCAAAAACAGACATTATATTGGCATATTTTGAGTATTAGTTTTCGTTCAAAACAACATACACCTGTTGTCTTGTTGCTCTGCCAAGCAACCAGTGTACAACAATATTTCTGCGCTGCCTTTCATTTTCCTCCTGTAAATAATACGTGCACACTAATGCTCTTATTAATTACTCATTCTCGGGTAAAGCCATGTTTCAGCGCTTAAACTCATAAGATGTCAAGATATAAAACCATGATATAAAATTAAATAACAAATGTTTATGAGGTTATGTATGGCTTCCTAAAGGCTTTTACACTATTTAAAAGTTTAAGATTTGAGTTACCATTTGACTTTGTTTGATTTCCGATATGTTTTTTATGGAGCTTGACACAATGGAACTTTCAAAGTCAAGCAGCCATTTTTCCGAGAATTTAAGTGGAAAGTGCGTTATTTGATTGTAGTACTATTTTTATCTCGGCATATTAAACAAAGTTCGTCTTAAATAAAATAAATGGCAAACGCACTCAATTGAGATTTTGTATGTCAGTGCCTCATACAAAGGTCGAAGGAAATAAATCATTGTGTGACGAGTATCCACAAGTAATATTTCTCCTGCCACATACCTACTGCTTACCCATTTTTTAATGGTTTTATAATATATGGAAAAAGGAGTTAAGATGGCCTCAAACAATGTTACGGAAGTGAGAAAAGTATTAAGGGGAGCCTATAATATTCCTACTAGACTAAACCTTATTAGATTTAGCATCATCAGCATAAACAGCAACCAGCAGATGGAGGATCATCAATGGAAGTCAATTATGGGGCATCGGCACCATGACCCCACCGTACTTGTACTCCCCGCACTGGTGCCCACTAGCTTGGTAACCATCGATGCATCAATTCCATCGAACCAACTTCCATTCCTTTGACGACCCAAAGCCACCTCGTCATTAGTATGTGTGTATGATTTTTATACATATATGCATGTCTGTGTTGACTTGAGGAGATTGCCGATGTCTTGGGAAAATTAGTATGAATCACTTAATTAATTGTGAGAAATGAAACCTCGAACACCAAATAAACTTTAGTACGAAGGGGTTTGTACTGATTATGCTGATGTCACCGGGGGTCGAACACAAGCCCTTTTGTAGTGCCACAGCTTTTGGATTTGATCCTCCCCACATCAGGGTGGTTTGGGGAGTGTTCTTCCCAGATAGGTGATTGAGGAGTCCAACCTCTATGATAAACTTCACGTTGATAATTTTATGGTAGGTTGACCTGGTTTTATTAACAGAGATAGCCTTCAAGATTCGCGAGGCAATTGTCACGAGGAGCATACCTCAGGGACTTAGACAGTTTAGGTAAGGTCCCTGTGTATAGCATTAGTCGAATTGTTTTTCAGGTTGGGACAAATAAAGTATTACAGGGGGTACAATTCTGCATCGCTTTACCTGTTGAGTGCTCGGCAGCAGTGTGCTTCTCCTCGGCAGCTCGCTGGTAGGAGGGGTCGGCAGCAGAACAGTGGCCGACTGGTTGCGGAGTAGGGGTGCACTCGAGGTGCTTTTGAGGCAGATGGGGAGGGATTGAAGTATAAGTGTCGGGCAGTAGTGAAGTGTCTAGGCCGACAAGAGTGTGGTCTAAATGTAGAATCATTAAATCTTGTAGTCCTGGATGGTCAGAGTTCCTTGTGGGAGGTAAGAACACTGGGTTTTACCTCCTCTGCAGATGGGGTAGGTATATTTATAATGTCATACTCTAATTGTTTAAGAATGAACTTCAATTTGTGTTTGCGCCCTCCTTTCTTTGATTAAGACATGAGGGTCAACAAAATAAGAAAAGAATAGAATCAAGACGAAGCTGGTGAAAGAGTACTCCCTAGTTGTGTGCTGTTAGATCTATTGTGTTTGCAATGTGAAATCTCACTCTGATGTTCCGCATGCGGCCGAAACCAACGGTGGTGGATGGAACGATAGGCCATCACCAACGGTGAAACAGAGCTTCGGATTTTACATGTTGTCTACTCCGGTAAGATCTAGGTGAGTTTTCGACCGTGTCTCAAGTGGGCGGAATGATCCATCTCCAACCTGGCCATTCTCCAGCAGGTTTGGAGTAAGGGACTACTCAGAACACGAGTCTACAGGTAGAAATATGTTCCTAGTGCTTTCATGCACTCCCGAATATTTACCAGCAAGGTAAATAATATATTTTATTGCCAGATCTTGGTTTGCCTCTTAAGGTGAGTTGGAGTAATTGCCTTGGTGGCTTTATTTCGCCCAAATGGCTTTACTCTAGTATAAAAGTGAGCACATTCAAAAAGAAAAATATCTTAAAGTTCTAGTGTATTGGGGTCATCAAAACTAAAAAGAACAGGATTATCCACCATAGAAATTTCATGTAAATGATACATTTTATTAAATGTAAAATTAAGAGAACATGTGACTCTACACTCATCTGAAAAAAAGGTAAATATTAAAATGATTTACGTTAGTCCAGGCTAAGGCAACCTGGTAAACAATACAATTTAATTTATATGATTCAGGCAAAGGAATATTTTAAATTAAAATGAACATTAGCCAAATTTATTAACCCTATTTGATTAAACGGGGAATGTCTGGGAGGAACCTAGTTACCAACGATGGTTTCCTTACCAGGAGGGCATAGAGGGATGGCCTGGCTAGGGCCTCAAGGGGTTACCAGATGGGGACACCGCATAATTGCTGTGACCTGCAGTTGCCTGGATGGTAAAAGTAGCAGGAATAGGTTGAGGAGGGGTTTGAAACGACATTGGCAGGACCCTCTAGTTGGCGTTGATTACCCTCTGGAGCTGCTGGCGTAGGCCAAAGAAGTGGAAGCCCTCTGGAAGGGGGTTGTCCTCTTAGACACTTTCGGCTGTTGCCGAAGAAGTTGAAAATACTGGAAATGCTGGTCTTTCAGAGCTGCTGGAGTCGTCAACGGCCACTGGTTCTTCTGCAGTCTATGGCGCAGATGAGGGACTGTGCCCTGGGCTAACAGCCTCTGGCCTTTACAGCAGGGAGAGGTGTAGCAGATTGCCCTGATGCCTGCACTGGAACTCCTTATATACTAATTTTTCCAGCTTGGATGCTCTCAGAAGGGTGCGGGGGGAATAATCCCCTCTCCTAGGGATTGGAAGCTCTGACTTCATGCATGGGTTCCTGGATTCTTATCTTAGGGGTGCGAGGTGACAAAAAACTTTCCCTCATGCACTCGAGGAGGCAGTGATTCTCCATTTGGTAACACGCTGCCCTACAGCGGCGCGAAGTTTAAATATCACCGCCATCCTGATGTGAGCCGCAAATTTTGTAGATGGACAGTTATTCATAGAGGGACATTGACAGGACAACTTCTTGGCGAAATGCGAGTGACCGTAAAAGCTGAGAACAAATGTCTATAGATTACATAGAGGGTTTGTCAACTTTCGTAGACTACATGTCCCACCTGCATTACTGTTCTAGTCGAGATCTGAAATGCCCATGAGATAAATTATGGTTCAAGATGTGGTGAAGTCGTTTGGTAATGTGCTTTCTTCATTAGTGCAAGGACATGTCATGCATCAGTATACATATAAAAACAAATGTATAAAAAGAGTTTTGCATGTTTGATAAGCATTTAATGCAGTGTTGTCACTGATGATTGTTGCAAACTCTTTAAACTTGCTTTAAAATCCTCAAAAAATCTTAAATTATAAAAGAACTTTAAAAATTCTTTCAGTGAGTTACATAATTCCAAAATATATGCTTAAAAATATTTACTATTATTATCGAGTACTGCTATACTACAACAAAAATCCTAAGAATAACATAATGTTATACATTTTTATAGCAGGTTTAATTCTGAAGTAATGTAAATGACGATGCTTTAAAAGTCAACACAAACTATTTTTAGCATTTACACAAACATACACACATGTAACTACAGTACAATTTAATTGTCCACAAAAATATGATCTGCAGTGTCAACATTATTTAATCAAATATCTGGCTCTCTGTCTCATTATGTTTGTTAGTTAAAATATCACAGTGTTTTTATTTGATGATATGTGCGTAAGATAATTTAATATTAGTGAGTCCAGTGATGATATGTGGGCAGTGTTTATAAGGTTTTAGTTCTTAAATGTTCTTCGTACTGTAGCATTGCTGTTGAGAATTATTAGCATAGCATTTATGAATTTTCAAAGAATTGGTAAGTATGGTTTTCCATTTTGTGTGTGAGAATACACTTTCTTCTAGTATATATCAAGAGTATTTGTCTTGGCAAGACCCAGTGGTGTTCGTGTCTCTGATTATGTATATGCCAGGAACTCTTTGTTAAGTTGATAATATTCAAAAGCAAAAATTATATTTTTAAACCTTTTAACAAATTTTTTTACATTTGACATTTTCCCCATTATCTTTCTTAGTTGGCACAAGTGTGTCATTGTTGATCAAAAGAAGTTGACCTTGCAGAAGAAATAAATGATACAACTCTTTTGTCCCCACCTCATAGAACTTTTGCACACTACTGAAAAACTCAGTTTTTTTTTTTTTTTATTCGTGTTGCATGACCAACCAAAAAAGCTGCATCAGAAAGTTGATTTTTTTTCCTCCTTACATCAACTTTTTAATGTCAGGTGCCTTTTGGATGATGGAGAATTGCACAAATCTTGCAATAAATTAGTGTAACAAAACACAGGTTTCAGAATAAAGATTGTGAATATATTGTAACTCTTGCTGAAACAAAATATTGAATTTAGTAAATCTTGGGGAAAAAAGCACCCAGGAAGAAGAAATACAGCTTTACAGACGGTGTGATCTTTGAATGAATAGCGCAATGGGGGTGAATGATAAGATGGGTATTTTTGGATATTCGCCATTGTGATGTAGATGTCTATTATGGGAAAAAACAGGACTGAGCACGAAAAAATACTTAAAAAAGGCAAGCAACCCATGGACGAGAAAATAAATATATGTATACAACACTGGAAAATTCCAAGAGGAAATAGAGCCAAAAACAGAACAGCAACTAATTACGAAAAATTCATGTATATTTGACCAACAGATAACACATAGAAACCAACAGAGGCAAGAAACCTGCTGACAATGTTAGGACAACACTGACAAAATAAGTAAGAACAAAATAGGACAACACAACAAAGAAACGCACTAAAAACAGCAGTTTAACCATATACGCCAGAATACAAGCCAGGAAGAATGATATGCACATAGCCAGAAAATTCCACGACGGAAGCGAAATAACTATATATAACCAACAAACAACACAACAAGGACGACACAGACTAGTTATCTACTTTCACAAATAAAACAAACACGACGAGGATACTTGCACAAGATCAAACAGTAGTTTTCCCAAGACTGGGAACAGATTGCAATTCCCGAAACATCGCATTCTAGAAAACTACTGTTTGTTCTTGTGCGAGTTTCCTCGTTGTGTTTGTTTTATTTGTGAAAGTAGTTAACTAGTCTGTGTTACGTTGTCTGTTGGTTGTATATATTTTTTTTGATTCATTTATGAAATTTTCTGGCTTTGTGTGTGTGTTTATATATATACACACCTATATATATTCTTGATTACAGCATTTCTGGCTTGTATTATGTCTTGTCTGGTTAATATACTGCTGTGTTTGTGTGTTTCTTTGTTGTGTTGTCCTATTTTGTTCTTACCTAGCAAACACGGAAATACGGGCCAGAATCGGGCCGGTAAAAGCTAGCCGACAAACTCCGGCCAGCCGATACCAGCCCGCTGTCTTATGCCGGAAGTGGCCCAATGGAAATATGGACTGGCGGCTGATTGTTTTCCGACAGTGTCAAAATACACTGTACAGCTACCAGCAAGATACAAAATATATTCCGGCCCAACATACACGAAAAGTATGGGCCAGAATTGGGCCAGTAAAAGCTATCCGACACTGGCCCGTTGTCTTATGACGGAAGCGGCCCAATGGAAATGTGGACTGGCGGCAAACTGTTGGCTGACAGTGTCGGGCCTGTGACGGATGGATGTCGCTACGATGACGGGCCTGCGACGGCTGGATGGCGCTACAATGCCAGGCCTTCAACGGCTGGGTGTCGTTACGATGCTGGGACTGCAACATCTGGATGTCATTATGATGCCAGGCCTGCGATGGCTGGATGTTGTTACAATGGCGGGCCTGCGACAGCTGATGTTACGATGCCGGGCCGGCAGCATCATGATGTCCAGAAATAAGTAGTATAATAATGAAAAAACCTCTACTTTTTCGATTAAAATCTTTAGTAATAGTCATTTCCTCTTTACATATACTCATTTCATTTATTTCTCATCACATTATATTACACAAAAAAATTTTGCTGGCCGAGTGTGGGATTCAGCCCTAAGACCCTTGAAGTGACAGTCCAGCAAGCTAACCTATACACGACGGGGTAAGTTGCTGATACTCTCCAGTAATTTAAAACATATCATGACACAAACTATTACAAAGGAATGTATAAATTACATGACAATATAACAAATAATTATAAAACACGGAATATTTAAAAACTATTTCTTCAGAGGCTTGCTAACAAAATAGTATTTTTAGTTGTTAATATATCTGTCTGATGATTGTACAAATGAAAAAAAAAACCAAAGTAAATAAATGCCATGGTCTACAACATGACACATACATATATAATCACGAAAAAACATGCTAACGGTTAACACACATTCTCAAAAAAGACAATACCATTAACAGCTAGCTAGCATCTTGTCTATTCAAAACACTTTCAAAAAGTTTGTCGGAAAAAACACATATTTTTATCTTTATTGTGATAAAGAGCCTTGTCTCGAAAATGTTACTGGGCCGGAATAAATAAGATAATGGCCAGCTTACCGAAAAGACAAAATTGCTGTATGGGAATCGGCGCAGAAAGATTTTTAAGATGCTTGTAACATGTTTGCTCTACTATATCATGCAGACAAATTTTCGGCGATGTCCATCTGTTATCCTAAAAAATACAGCGGGCAATTGTCTTTTTTCTAACGCAATCATTCTGTCTACAGTTGTTGACTGAAACGTTATCGAGCCGACAATTTTCCGACACTTTGTTGACAGGTTGTGTTTGCCAGGTACTTATTTTGTCAGGGTTGTCCTAACTTGGTCAGCAGATTTCTTGCCTGTGTTGGTTTATGTGTGCTATTGTTGGTTATATATATACACACACGCACACACATACATACATATATTTTTTCGTAGTTAGTTGCTCTTCTGTTTTTTAACTATATTCCCTCTTGGAATTTTTCAGTGTTGTATACATATATTTATTTTCTCGTCCATAGGTTGTTCGTCTTTAAGTATTTTTTCGTGCTCAGTCCTGTTTTTTCCATGGCAGACATCTGCATCGCAATGACGAATGTTCAAAAATCTCCATCTTGTTTACATATAGTGTAAGTGCAGACCATTGCTCAATATGGAGTTTAACACACCACAGCATTGCCAGTCACATGGTTTAACTAAAAATATTATGATTAACTTCGATCTATCCTTACAAATATCTTTTACAGAACTGCATCAGTTTGTTTGTACCAAAATTAAAGCATGTCTAAAAAATGTGGTAAAATTTACTGTAAGACTTATATTCAGCTCAGAGTTGTGCCTGAAAAAATAATAAAACATGTCCAACAACAATCTAAATTAATTTGTCCTGTCACCACCATGCCTATATCCAGTGCCAAAACCCAGACAACCTCATATCACTGACCCAGGTAGTCAGGTAGAGTGGTAGTGTCGCTGACACACTGACGTCTCTGGGTAGGATCACAAGGTCATTATCTCTGTAAAGGCACCTCCACTTCCCTTCTGAGGTACACCCAAGAGAAGTGGCAGTATCGTTTTCAACCAAGTGTCCCACCATTGGGAAGAGCATAGGCTTCATGTACCTCGTCCTTGTGGTGACAAATAATGCAGTGTGACTATCAATTATTTAAAAGCATACAACATGTTAGCACAGTAAAACTTAACTTTTGAAAACCCTTTTATTAAGACTATCTCTCTTTAAAGACCCATTTTTAAGGAACTGTAAAAAAATTCTGTAAAAAAAGAAAGTAAATTTGACGAAAATAACTTGAAATATAAGTCACTGTGCATTGTATTTAACACTACTCCAAGCATTGCATATCTAAAAATAGACACCTCTTCCATTTCGATGTACAGATGTCGGGGTGCATCATAATATTTACTATTTTCCAAACCCTCTACTAATACCATTCCTCACTAACAACCGTATTTGTGGAAACTGTGAGGGGTTTTAACAGTTACTTTCTACCTGTACTTGTAATATATCCACCTCTGACACTCTCTGTGGTGTATTGGTAATTATCGTAAGTGTCTTGTGATGCAGGTAAAGCATTTTGTGTGGCAACTGGCTGAGGAGCCTTTTGAGGTGCGCCTGCTTGAGAACTACATGCTCCTGAAGGATGAGCAAGAGGAGCGTTGCAGGCGCTCCAAAATACTGGAGACAAAGATCATGAATATGCGTGCTGCAGGTTGTGCTCTGTCCGTCAATCAAGTTGAATACCTTTTCTACGAACTGGGTCGAAAAAATGCTGAGATGTATATCAGGCGCTCCAAGCAGATGAGAAACACCTACTCTGCTAGAAATTTTGTCTTCAGCTGTTCCATCAGCGACTTAAAGTTGATGCTGCTGGCCGACCCATCACAGCACGGGTCGACCAACATAACTAGCATCATGCGGAAAGTAGATGACAAAAGGTACTGCATATGGATATTAAACACAGTATTACCAATTCTTATTTTTTTACATTACTGCATGTTAGCTATACTACGGCACAGAATCATATGCATTTAACAAACAGTTAACACTTGTGAAAGAAGGGGTGTCGGGGGAGAAATCTCTGATAATGTACAAATGTTCGACCCATTTATTACCCAGCAACATCACATCAAAAAATCTAATTTAATGTGAATGTTATGGAAAGTATATAATGCTTAGAGTGAACGTTCTTCTTAATGAATTGGCACTTTTTCACCAGAAATATCGGCTAGACTTATTTCTCCAAAGCAACAAGTAGAAAATTATTAAATACTGTATCCCATAAATTATTTCTTGAGCTTTTCCATCTGATTGCTAAGCTGGGCAGGCTATTGGTTATCTTCTGATGATCCTTATGTATGTAATGCAAAATGTATTCTGCTCCATGCGAGAAAAGCACTTTGAAGGACATGATTCACTACAAGATGTTTAGAATCTTTCAATAAATATATCCAGTTCTGGGAAGCGTACTTGTTGCTAAGATTCCTCATTGCCATTAATTTTTGTCTTGATTTTGACTATATTTTTTATTGTTGCGGTGTGAAATTAGTAGTGGCAATTTGTTGTTCCCTATAAATATATTTATGTGAACTGTAATATTATCTTCATGTATTTATTGCTTCGTAAAACGGCGCCCCAGAAAAATTACTCGGAGTTATAAAAAAAAAAATAAAACAGGTTGGAATATCAACCTAGCTATAATATCCTACATTGATTAATGGACGGAAGTTAGCTAACGCCAGTCTTTGAGTGCATGTTATGACAGGAAAGACGAGAAAAATGCAAATTTGCGTTGAACTCGTAAAATTTGTTTGCAGAAGTTTTCTTCGTGACAGAACACAGAACAGTTGTGGTGGAAGAATACATTGTGACAGTGCTACTTTTTAGAACTGTCAAAATTTGCCCCACCTATATGATATGGACAATACATAAGATAGCATATTATGACTCTGTAATTTTCCTTACATAAAATTTTACAATGACATAAAACATTAAAAATCAGGCAACCTGTGTGGTTTGAAAAAATAGGATGATCGTAAATGTTCAATTAAACAAAGATTATACAAAAATATAATCAGAATTAGCTCAATTTATACGACGTCACTATCTGAAGATACATTCTGAAAACTTAATATCATAACATTCAGTCCTCTATTCCATTTGAAATTTGAACTTCGAAAAATCTGTAACATTTCAAGTTTTTCTTAGTCTGAAACGCAAATCGACAGTGGCAGATCTAGAGACCCACTAAGCAGGGTGCTACTTGAGGGGTGGGACACTGTGCTTTATGAACAAGCCACATTTGTACCAGTAAGCACTATGTTTTTCTGCTACATACACATTTCAATACTAAAAGACAGTATTACAAAGTACTTTTTAATTACTCTATTAACACTACACTTGACGCACCACATAATGAGTGTTTCCAGAGATTAATGGCATCAGAGCCTTCCTTCCTTCAACCCCCCCCCCCCCCCCCCCGTCTCCTTTACGCCTAACACACGACAGATGGCCCAGGCTCAGAAGCAGGCATCGTAGACTTGATGGGGTTGTTTCTGAGTGCAGGGTTTCTTACCTTTGGCAGTCTGTGATGGCCTGCTGGGCATATGGAGGAGCGCTAGACAGGGTCGGCTGGGTTAGTGCCCTGTGACGGGTTGCTGGTTTGGACATCAGAGAAATTAGGATGTTATGGTGTTGGAAATGGGTTCATCGAGATTTTACCAGGTTAGGGCGACAGTGCGGAGAGCATGAGTGATATGTGGGTTGTGGTGTCGACAGCCCTGAAGTAGTTGTCTCCTCTGATGATCCACCGTCTTCCTGCTGATGATGATGTAGATTATATGTACTATATCCAACATTGCCTAGACGAGTGGGGACTGTTTTGCCTCCCCAAACACAGTATTCACTTGCGTGAGATGGTTGCAGGCCATCTCAATGCCTTGAGAAATGTTTATAAAAGTTATGCAAACGGGTAAACAGCAGTTAGGAGACTGGCGAAATAAAACATGCAAATATTCTGAAGCAACGATTTATTACACATGGCCCTCCGAAGAGGCAGTTACATGATTGATATCAACTCGTATGTGGTAAAAAGGCTCAAAGCCTACATGAGAATTTAATTCAAGTTACGCCCTGGCTGTGTACAATATGGACCAGGTTGTGGGGTGGCGCTGTCTCTGGGTTGAAGTTAAGTTACAAAATGTTCCGGCATGCTAATAAAAATTACTATTGACTCTACATGATGATGCTAAACGATGCAGACCCAGAGAGATCGTGCACGACGTCCACTCCATGAGATGACCAAGGTGCTACAGACTGGTTGTTCGCACAGAGCTCACTCACTGGCTGACCATTCCTGCGTGACACATAAAAAATGCTTAAATATAAAAATGTTATGAAAAATGGAATGAAGTGGACATGTGCAGTGCTGGTGAGATGAGGACACATAAAGCACAATAATCTTTATTAACGAAATACACAATCAATAAAAATATAAAAATGTTGGCACCTATGATGTTTGCCATTAACATGGCTCAAAACCTCAAATGGGATGTATTTTCAAGGAGAGCATGTGTTGCTCCTAGTCCACTTTTTATAAAGTTTATCATCTCAGGACACTGAGAAATGCATGGCGTTAAACTTAAAAATACATCGCACTGAAATAAAACACATCTTATATCAAACTCTAAAAAGTGGGGTTAACCTGCCACTTGGTCGATAAGTTATGTGTAATGTTCAGAGGTTCACGTCTGCATCTAACCTCTTATGCATGTGGTACGAGATAATATTAGTAAAAATACTGGACAATAATGACTAACTAGCAAAAACAATAATTATAAAGAATGTGTAGCATGCACAAATATGCACACATCAAGAGCTGCATAGTAAAAATATGGAAAACATTGCACTGAAATTATTATTGAAGCACTGCATGAATATCAGATGCTGGACAATATGCATGACAAAAACATAACACTTTACACCTAAAATAATTACACTAAAAATTAAATATTATAAAATACTTTAAAACACAAACATAGCTTGCACTGAAATAGAAAATATTAATTTTAAAACGCCATGAAAAATTAAGATGTAAACAACTTCGTCACTGCTGCGGCTGTCGGCGTGATGTAGGCTGCATAGGTCAGGATGATGGGTATACCCAACACTCTTGACATGCCTAACCTAGGTACCGATGAACCTGCTGAGGATGCCGAGGGCGAATGGCTTCTTAAGGGCCTTACCTGGCTATCCTGGCCATCCTCAGGTGGCCACCCGGCTCATTGTGTGTAATGTCATGAGTTGCTGTCGTTGACAGCTGAATGGTGTTCGGCAGACTGTAACTGGTATCTGCGGACGAGATGGTATCGGACGTCGGAGCTATGAACATGCTTGTTACAGTGCTGTCTCGATGTTCGCCGCCTGAAATCTCGGTGTCGGTGTGCGAGGCTGCTGATGCTCCATCCCTGCTGCCACTTGGTGCAGGCGGGTAGATGCCGGGTGTTCTGAAGCCAGCGTTGGTGAGCCACAGGACGTCGGGATGAAAAATGGCAGATTGTCGCCTGCTAAGGCGCACCTTATAGTAGGAATCGCCTTGCACTCCAGTAATGGTATGAGGGCTGCTCCATTTTGCAGCAAAGCCCACGCAAATTCCCTTATGACCAGCTGAATGGGGATGTACGTGTATGTAAACAAGTTGGCCAGGCTGGAACTGTGGCAAGGCGCGAGTGGAATCCAGCACACACTGTGATGAGTAGCGGCGCTGGATCTCCCTTGCCTCCTGCATTTCCCACTCACGCTTCTCCTCCCTGCTTTCCCCTTCCATGATGTACTGAAAATTCCAGCACAATTTTTCAAATGAAATTGCAAAAGACTATTTTTCAACAATTTACTATAATTAAGCCCACACATCATACATGAATTATCTCACATAAACAGCATAATGATACACAGTTCAGAAAATTGTTAAATTTACAGTGCAGAGAGCAGTTGTAATTCTCCAATAAATTGACACAATACCATCACAGGTTACAGGATTAAATGTTATAATACAAATAAGAAAAGTTTTTTATGTACTTAAAAAGATGTGCCCTAAAACGTACAACTGGCATCTTGAAATAACATCACTCTAATAGTAAACATTCAAAAATTTGGCACAATATCAAAATTACTTACATTTGTACTAACAAGAGGAAAAAACTAGTGCCGTCACTAGATGTAGTGCAAAGGTAATATTTAGTGAATGAAATAAATACAGATCGGGTGCTCATTAACATTCATCTCATAACTGGATTTCCTTTTTACTTCATCTTTGGCCGAGAATTATACCAGAACATGGCATATAACAAAACACTCGTTGGTAAAATAAATCTACAAACAATTGCCTGCATCATACCTCTTTATAATAGTCATTCAAAACACGATTGCAATTTGAAATGCCAAAATATACAAGTCGAGGGGCTGTTGACAGTTCTGCTGAAATAACCTTAGGTCTCATAAACTAAGATGAACGCAATTCCAAAATTTTTTTTTTATCAGCTACAGATATTTCATTATCAGTTACAAAATGCTGTATCTAAACCAAATTTTAAGTAATTAATATCATAGTTATGCAACTGAAAAAACATTCAAAATAACTATGAAAATATTCTTTTCAAGTGATGCAGAATTATGTGGCACACAGAATTCTTTTTAATAATAACAATAGTCAGCTAACAGTGCCATACTGAACCTTTAACGCTTACAGCATTCAACCATGAATTATTTGGAAGGCCGCAGCCAGATCTGGTCAATCAAAGGGGTTTGCAAAAAAATAACATTAAAAGTCGTAATAAAATGTACTATTACAATAATAATCCTACATGCCGGCCCCCAAAAAACTACATGTGCTGAACAAGGCGACGTGTAGTAAAAATGTCTTCCTAAGACGCGGCAAATTATGGACTGGCATGTCTCGTATCAATACCAAGCAAGCCGGGCCAGCTAAATGGCGCAACGAAGTGTACGGAAAAATACTACGCATTTTTCCAAGGCAGAACACGTATGGTAATGATTATTATCGATAATAATACAACCAAATATGTACGTTAAAAGGAACACAGATGAGGGTAAACTACAGAACTTATGCACCCACTACTCTATCACTGCTAATCAACTACCAAGAATAAACATGATCTACAAGCCCAAAATTATATAATCGGTCCACACTCACCGAACCATCCCAACTTCAGAACTGTCACAAAACCTGCTATTAAATTACCATAATTAGAATAAAAGTATACTTGCGCTGTATTGATATTACAATTTTCACATTACGTCGATAGCTATGCCGAAGATCCCTCGGCTGGAGAGGTAGAAGTTGAAGATTCCAAGCGCTAAGGTAGAATGAAAGGAATGTCACAGCGCAACACACTGGCTGATCGAATAACCCCCCTCCATAAAAAAAAATGTGATACACCAGGAGAGGAGGTAAGGTTGGGGAAACAAAAGGAGAAACGAATAGGAGATCGAGAAGCTAGAGGCGAATATAGTTAACACCACAACCAGTGTTAATTAGTTGAACTAAGGTGGTGCTGCCACAATACCATTGCAACACCCCGCCCTAAATAACCCTCAATTACGAAAAAGTAGTAGTCAGTTCTCACAGTGCTCTGGTAACCCATGTTCTCACAAACACAGTTCCATAACACACTTGAAAAAAGATTACATGTAGAGTGACATGCAGGTAGAAAGTCCAAGGAATAAACAGGTGTGGGAACAGTCTCCCAAACCAGACAGAGAGTACAATTTTTCACACAACAAGTACATTGAACAACATCATCTTCTTGATTCTTGAAAGCAAACAGATCCTTCCCCAGGAAGACATGGTGAGCAAACCAGGTAAAACCCAGCACCAGAAGCAGGATCTCTTCTCGAGCTGAGAGGGCATGGAAGAGGGTGGGATGGACAGTCTCCATGGGGCAATACTCCCAAGGCCCCGAATAACTCCACCAAGACGTCACCGGACGCCATCTCCTCAAAGCTGCTTGGGGGAACACGGGTCACAACAAAACAATATGACATTAGATAAAAGGGAAATAAAATACATCAAAATAATGGGGTAGGAAATGGGTAAAGGGAGAAAAGGGACACCCAAGTCACAAACAATTTACAAATGAAATTAAACATAGACATGGCAACAGCTCTAAAATAATTATTCTCTAGAAACCAATTTTTTCAGTTGGCCTTTTTGAACAACCTATGTGTTGTTGGGAAGACTAGCTTAACCGTATTCGGGTCCAGGAACTTTCTGATATTAAATTGGCTTTCGAACTTTGGCACCAACTTGCTCGTAATATATTTTGCGATATCGGCGAGGTGGTAACACATCACGAGCACGAGGTCGCCTACAGAGGACTGAGGAGGAGAGCAAGAAGTGCTCAACCCTTCATTTACCAAATCCTTGGAAACACCCAGGTGCCTGTGCACCTCACCCAGCAATCTTTTCTGGGCAGCCACGGAGAGGAGAGAAGGAAAAATAGGAATATTCCAAAGGTGCAAAAGAAGATGGGTGAGAGGGTGACCTTAGAAGGCCATAGATGGAGGAGACCTGGTGGAACCATGACACACACTATTTAACCCTACATTAATAAAATCCAAGTTCTCATCTCAACGGGCATGGTCTCAGTTATGGAGGATGGTAAGGCAAGCTTTGAGATCTTTATTAAAGCATTCTACTTTATTACCCTTAGGTTAATAAGGGCTAGTAAAGTGCTTGATCGCCCACTCGAAACACATGTCCCTAAATACATTTGAAATGAAATACCGGATATTATCTGTCAAGATCTCCGCCGGCACTCTAAACATCTTCCAAACACGCTCACTTGAAGCCTTGACGATCAAAAATTACTTCATATTCCGAAGTGGGAGCAGAACTACAAATTTAGTAAGTGTATCCCAAAGAATAAAAACACATACGTTTCCCTTCCTAGAGCGAATCAAAGGGCCAGAAAAATCGAGATGATACAGTATCCCAAGGCATCTCAGGAATATTACTCACACTCTGCTTCAGAACCTGTGCACATCTTATTTCGCCAGCCGCCTAATGGCTGTTTACCCATTTGCATAATAACTTTTTCTAAACATTTCTTAAGGCATTGAGATGGCCTGCAACAATCTCACGTGAGTGAACACAGTTTTTGGGGAGACTAAACAGTCCCCTCTAGTCCAGGCAATGCTGGATATAGTATAATTTACATCATTAGCAGCAGCAAGACAGGACTGTCAACTCCACAACCCACACATCACTTGTCCTTTCCGCACTGGCGCCCTAACCTGGTAAAATCTCGACGAACCCATTTCCAACACCATAATCTCCGCATTCCTCTGATGTCCACACCAGCAACCCGTCGGAACATAATCAGCAACAGACTGTTGAAAGGAATAATCCCAGCATTTGCCTCGAACTATCTTGCTCAACCATATGAAACCTAAATCAAGATAGCTAAAAGGGGAATTGGATTCAGATATTTGCATATGTGAGTACAGCATCTTAACACTGCACCACCTCACTCGGTGCTATGACTCTTGTGTCGGAGGCTTGTTGAGTGCATATTGGTTGATGTTTGTAGATCAGCCCCACATAAATCAATTATTTCAAAAGTTTTACTTTCTCATTGAAACATTTAACAAATTTATCTCACCTTCTACTGGCAGGATTTCGGTTTGTGATCCTATAATGAAACCTTATGAATTCTTCACAAGTGAATTGTTTTCCTCCTTGGTTGTTAAAAGAGGTAGTTTTAGAGGTGGGGTGGTTTATGTGTGTGGTATATTTTATGTGACCCCCCCCACACACACACACAAAATTCTTTATCTGCCCTTTGCTCTGGACCACACAGAGGAGAAACTATTTAAGTATATGAAGCAAACGAGCCAGCCTAAGTGTGTTGATTGTGAAGGTGTATACTGCTGTCAGTATAGAGTAGAGGCGTGAATGTGGTGGTGCTGTGTGGACAGTCCGTGGCCCAGGGTAGAGCCACTCTTCTCGCTGCTGTGGTGCCGTGCCGTTTCTGTCAGCTGCAAGGAATGCCAGCTGCAGCTGAGGGACATCCCTCAGCCGCTGTGCTCCGCCGCAGGGCTGATGGTGTGGGGTACCCTGGTTGGTGCTCAGCTCGCTGCAGCAATCCCAGGTACGTAAAGGCAGTTCACGGTTTTAATTCAGAATTTTAAAATCAACATTTGGAAAACATCACTGCCCGTATCTGTATTAATTTTAACGGTCATATTTAATGACATGCACCCAGTAAAGTTCGTGACAATGGTGGGGAAGTAGTTTCGTGTATTAACGTTGAATCAAAAGTGTTATGAAAACAATTGTAAGTCCTAAAATGATTTATTTTGCTTTATTTATTCTTTCATGCATTTTGTGCTGGATTCGTACTCCAGCCAATATAAACTAGATACTAAGGTACCACAGGCGACTCCACCTGGATGTATGAGCCTTTAAGTGGACTAGGGACTTGTAGAATATAAAGGCGGGGTTCTCCTTAAACGCCTTTATATATAAATCTTGCAACTCACAAGAAAACTACACTTGACAATATATTAATATTTCTAAACGGGACAGCAATACGTTACTACTAAATGTTATGTAATGGCCACTCTTCGATAACTAATTACTGTCCTTACGGCGTATCACTGGAACTGTTTCACCTTATGTATGATGCCGAAGGCTGCGTCCCTCGACGTATCGCAACGGCGGCTCTGACACACCCTTTCATGGCTCTTTTTGAGGTCAGCCACTGGCTGACGTCCAGACAGCGTCTCTCACGTCTAGTCTCGCGCTGGCCTTTATTGTTGTTTGTTTGGGGTCTCGCCAACTGTTTATAATTCCCGCTTGATGCAATCCCTTGTGTCCTGCTTTCCGCTTTGTGTAATGCAGGGTTCACCCATGGGTGTTAGCTAAGGGCGGGTTCAGTCCGCTTGCTTCAACAAGAGCTGGTCCCTAGCTCTGGAACGGACGCTCGGTGATGATGCAGTAGTCGGTGACGTGAAGGTGGTTGTCTGTTTCCCGACAGACGGAAAATGGCGGGGTTGAAGCCCTCTTCGATAAAGTGGGGAAGTAAATGGAGGAAGAGGTGACGAAGCAAGGGGCTAGGGATAGGTAGCTGCCTGGCCTTCATTCTTGCGTTTAAATGCATTATAGTTCGTATGTGAGGCCTGCCGGTAGTGCTTACAACGGTAGCCTGTGCTTGCATGAAGTTGCTCAGCCGTGGCTATGGCAGTTAACTTGGTTAATAGTGTGGGGGGGTACAACCTTCGTAGAAGGTAGACGCGGCAGAGCAAACGAAATGCGGCCGCGAACGCATGCAGCCCGCTTAATGCCTACCTTCTTAAGTGGCATTATGAGTAAAAGCGTTAACATTTTATAAACCCATTAGAAAGGGTAGATAAGGAATTCAACAAAATTTACATTAAATGCTGTCAACTTTAGTAGTTTGAAAGTCAAAATATTCTCCCGGAACATTGGGTATTAATTATAAAACATGACACATTTAAGGTAGTGAGAAAATGTTAGTTACAAAATAGTATCTAATTTCACCTGAAAAAGAAATAGAACTAAGCATAGCATATACTTTGATTGAATCAGACATATACAGGTAATCAGTGATTGTCACAAAGAGCACATTATACATATAATTTAATAAAATTAACATAAACACTTAACTTAGAAAAACCCATCGTGAGCTCATTGAGTGGCGTAATGAAACGTAGTATTGCCTAAATTGAAAGTTAAATAAATATATATAAAGTGCTTATTCAAAATACAATGCAAAACCCTGCTAAGTTTCATTACTCAGGATGGGTGCACAGGAATGTATCATTTAAAAAGATTTCCTTACAACTAGAAAATAAGTGTCATTTTATTAAAACACTGTGCAATCACACATTATGTCTGCATTTTGGCTTTTTAAATAGAGTTAACCTCAATTAGAACATATTCCTTTACTTATTTTACTTGCTTGACATAAATTATTTTGTGTTACGTGAATCTCTAGCCAGTGTAATTCTGATTGAATACAAAAAACATTGGTGATGTTAAGTTAAAATTTGTTAGTTGATTAGCATATATGTATTCTCCTCCGCTTTGACAGCATTACAATACTAGTAATAATATTTGAAATTAATTAATCAACATCTAGTGCATGTCTCAGACGTAATTCAAGGTCATACAATGTTCAAAGATTGTGAAAACTTAAAATGAATTATATCTGTTAGTTAAAATCAACTTTTTGTACATTTTATTTTATTATACTGTGAACATCAGAGGCCTTTTAATTAATTAATTGAACCTTTGTTTAATAAAATAGTTATAACAAGCATGTATATATAATATTATTATTTCCGAATATTCCCCTTTAGGAGAGCTCTCATAAAGGGAAATGGACCAGGGTGATTATTGATTTTGGAATATTGTAACGGTGCTTGATAGCCACCAGATACGCCAGGGAAGGCAAAGCTGTTTTAAATATATTTAGTAATGGGTTAAACACGTACCCATCGCGAAAGACTTGGTAACCTAGATGGTCCAGAACCGCCTCGTACTCTTGTATTTCGAGACTAAAACACAACTCGTCACGAACGATCGAGAACGTTCCATTGCCAAACAAAAACACCAAGTTGCCACATTGCCTCGTCAATAAAATGTCCGAAAAGAAGAAAGCCTTACAAACTGTCCCTGACGACAATTTCCTTTTATTTATTCGAGGACGAACCCAAGTTATCACCACCTCCATCTTGACCATTGGATTCGCCAAAGATGGCGTATTTGTACATGTTGAACACGTTTGTCCAGTCGAGAGGTCCTTTACATAAAGACAAAAGCAAAAAGTAAAGAACATCTGTCTTGTAGAATCTCACGTACAATTGATAGATTACATTCTCGTGATTGCACAAACTGCTCAAGATGAACTTTGCGTACCAGTTCGTGTTGGAAAACTTGAACACACATCCAATCAACTTTATTTCGTACAGTAATCCTTGTAATCGTAACCGATAGTTTCTGACTGAAATTTGTAAAAACCTTTTTACATATTTATATGAGGTTGATTTTGTCCATCACTGCAAAATATCCAGGCATGTTCCCTTAAATGAAATTTTCACGAATAAAATACAAATATACATGATTTGCTGTTTGAAAAAATACTTATATTTACCAAATTCACCACTCATATAATCCCCCCACGGCGCCCTCGTCGTCGTTGTTTTCAATTACCCGCCGCCAAGGGGTTTTGTTTACCGAAATAAGTGTTTTTTGTTTTTCCTATCGGCCCAATATGCGTAATTTCAACTGCCGATTTTAAGCATTGATTTTTTGTTTCTGGATCCATCAAAACACATGGAATACAGGATAAAAAATACAGTTTTTCCGAGTAAACTCTGATAAATATTGGCGTAATTATCATTTCTATTATGATTATTTTCGCCGGCCAACATTAAATGCAACCATATCCACATCAAAGCCGATTTCGAACCTCTCCATGCCTTATGCATTTCAGGAGTCATTAAAGTTTCGCCATATTCGGGTATGGTCACATCGAAGGCCGATCGCTTGTTGAGAATATCCATCACCATAGATATATACTTTTTTTCGCACATCGTTTGGATGGCGAACGTATTCTTATTTAATTATGTTTAAAATTTCCACCGATGTTATTTTTTCTGTTTATTACACAACGAATGTAAAAAACATTCAATTGCTAATAAAACATCTCATCGGAATCTTCAGTGTGTTGCAATAAGAACGCAGTGTTACATAATGTGTATAATGCTGAAAAAATCAAAATGGTTTTTGGCGATGTCACGAGCTCTTTGGCAAACTCGGGTTTCAGAAATGGCAAAAAAAATTAATGAGTAACTCCATACATTATAAAATTGTTTTTTTTTTGTCTTATAAAGAAACTTGATAATTCTTTTCACACTTGTGTATATAGGCATCGAAAATCACAGAGCAGTCATTCGTGCAGTTGCAGTGACTGCGAGAAGTTTCCAAGTGATAACTACCTTGACCATTTCCAATGACGAGATAGTATTTCAACAATATGTTTAATGAACATGGAGCTCAACCTAAAGAGCATTAACTACAGCCTTTGAACGGTAAACTTGAAGCTGAAACCATACAATGCTCTTCGAGAGACGACTGGAAACATTATCAACGAGTACGACGTTCAACATGGAATACTGATGGTGACACTGGTGATGATGGAGAGATACATTCGACTGATGAAGATGTAAATGAAGAACAAAAGTCATATATAAAAGAAGAGAAAAGGTTTGATATAAAAAAAGAACAAGACTTTGATATATAGGAAGCGAAAAAATGTAGTTCAAAAAGGAAACGACAAAGTAGTACCAACAGTAGTGAAAGGTGTTCAGGGTCTTCAAGTGACTCCAGTGAAGAGGACAAATAACCTACTCAGAGTATAAAAAGGCCAGAAGAAAACGTAAGCTGTTGGAAAATATTAATCTAGCTTCTGTTTTAGTTGTTGATTTTAAATTTGGCACATATCGTGGGAAAAAATATCCATTGGAGTTTGGATATGCTACACAACGAGGGTCAAACATTTTGTACATATCTAGACCAGTTCCATACATACACTTGGTAAAGAGCATGTCTAATGAACTCGAACAAAATCGCAATTTGTACACGAAAGAGCATGGAACATCCTGGGGGGGGGGGGGGGGGGGGGGGGAACCAGTTAGTTCAATTTTGAAGGAAGCTTGGATTTAATTTATAATTGTAGCAAATGAAGAACAGGCTAGATATTTATGAAAAAAAATGAGAGTGCCCAGGAAGAAAATAATAATTTACCACATGAGTGGTTCAGACAGACTTGGAAAAATTTGCCAATGCCATTTTAAAAAAGATGTCTTGGGCCTGTGTCCTACCCATAGTTCAGTTGATTTGGGGATGTGAAACGGGCAATGGAAGATTGCAATAAATATTTCTTTTCTGTGCATAAGCAAAAGTGTCTATACAAGGAAAACGCAAAAACTCATTTCGTATCGAAATGGACATTGAACATACACAATCACCCCAAGAGTGGGCCGAGGACTATGACGAGATTAGCTTCTGGAAAGAAGCTACCATACAAGATTTGTCATCGCAGAATTTCTCGAAAAATTCTATCAAACAACTACTTTGAACGAAATTCCACAATTAAACTACATCAAAATATCATCTACGGATGAAGTGGATTTGGAATTGGGTAAAAGATCATCATAAACATTCAATTTAGCGTTTATGCTGGTGAATACGTTCCCTTAGAATTTGGATGTGCTACGAAAGAGGGGATTTACATGGATCATGTTCAAAGACCAGTTCCATTATCACACCTACGTACAAGTATGCTGGGTGATTTTGGGGAAAATTTGTACCTCTACCGGAAAATACACGGCATACCTTGGAATCTTCCACGTAACGAACATCATCACATGATGAACACTGAAACAGTTCCCAACATCGTAAACAAAAGTGTGATCCGACACATCGTCGTGAGAGGTGCTCAAAAAATACGCTTTCTGATGCGGTTGGGAGTGCCTGCCGAGAAACTCGTAATAGCTACGTGGAAATTTCCCATTGAATGTGGCACCTGTGGTTTTCATAATCCAAGTGCATACCAACAAAGATGTTCTGTGGCAAATGTTGATATTATTTGAAATTATCTTGTCAGGAAATTTAATTCTCTGTATAAGAATTCTTGTTTAAAAAAGGAATTATTGTATTGTGTAAATAAATCTGTTATATATATATATATATATATATATATATATATATATATATATATATATATATATATGTAAATAAATATTTTTTGTGTCATAAATGATTCAATGTATTTGTAAAATATATATCTATAAAATAAATAACTAAATTAAATGACTTAATTTTTTTTTTCATTATAAGTTTTACCTCCCTTTATTTAAAAAAATGAATGATTATTCATCTCAGATATACATTACAAATTTTAGCCATGAGAGAAAAATTTAAGATTACAATTATTCTAACAATTATTTGGACAGTTTTCGTACGAATCTAATAATCGTAATTAAAAAATTCGTTGCAACTACCCACATAAATTACCTCTACAAATATTTATGGATTTGCCCACTTTAAGTACCGTTATATTCAATATGGTGATTCGCAAGGTGGCCGATTTATTTTATGTCGATCTGAGTTTATCGACTCGTTTAAAACTTGAAAATGATGACGAGCGGGTTATGTTGGTGTTTAATCCTACGGGAAAAAATAAAGTTTATGAAAATGATGTTAAAATACTTTTTGCATATGTCGTATTTTCGCAAATATTTATGAAAAAATTTCTATTTACATCACAATCTCATCCCAGACCCCCAACTTCACCCCGGTCATCAACCAGGTGCCCACAATCGCAAGATTCCAACCAAATACATACACTGGGGCCAAAGATCATCTTTCCCGATACTCCCGCACCTCGCCCACAATCCCCGCATCATCATCGTGTCTCGACAACAAACGTATTCGAGTCTGTTCCACAAACTCGCATTGACGAAGAGTCGAATCACGGTGATGACAATGATGACTGCCTGGCTGATGAAGAAACCAGAAGGGACGAGGCTAATTACTTATCATCTGAAGGTTTCGATAAAGAAGAGAGGGTGGGATTACCTTTAATCGATCGTCAAATACCACCCCGTTCCAAAACCATCGGCGACAACTCTGAAAATAATTTACGCCAGCCATTCAAACACAATCGTACGGTTAAAACAATCAAACAAAAACTCAGAGAGGAATACCAAGAACCAAGACAATTACGTCGTCAAATTTTGCTCAGCGACGTTGACAGTTACCACAGCGATGAGATGTCTACATCTCCCGAAATGACATTGCCTAAAATTATTGGTGATGGTAATCAGGTGACAGCGGCACCCGACAATCAAAACGATCCCAAAATCGGCGACGAACATGATGAAAATCGCATTATCAACGATACTTTAGTGGATAAGATGTCGACTTCATCTTCTTCCACCGCCGGGCCCATATCTACTCTAGGCTCGAGTATTTATCGAGGTTTGCAGGATTTGTCAATTATGCTAAACGGTAGGATGGACACGATGGCATTTAATCACGACTTATTTCCCGATACTTTAATCACCCAACTCGGTTATCCAGAAAAAAAGGAGCTTAGGATTTTCGCTGATAGTTTATTTATCGAAGCTCAAAATAGGGTCTATATGGTAAATATTTAAACTTTTTGAAACTCAACCTATATCCCGACCAAAATGACAGAGTTTTTGAAGAGATTCAAGAAAACATTTTGCTTTAAACCAAATATTATTATTTTTTCTATCTAAAAGATAAACAATTTTGTAGTTTTTGTACCAGAAATTATGATTTTTAAAATCCAATAACTTATCCATTTTTTTAGTTCTCATTGGCAAGAGGACTTTATATACGCACTGTTTATTGCGAGTTCTCACGTTCTGATCTCTGTTTGAAATGTAGCATCATACATATTGCCTTACCCCACCTCCCTCCTATTTTTGCACCCTGAAAAAAATAAATAAAAAAATATATATATATTTTATCTTACTTTATTTATTTATTTCTTTTTCAAAAACGGATACATTGAAATAATGTTATGCACATCAAAGCTCGTAAATTTATCGTGTTTTTGTCGGATCGTACATCACGCTATCTTTTCTTTTATTGTCGTATAAACCCAGCACGTGACCTAATTCGTGAATGAGTAGCTGTTGGTATAAAAGATAGGACCATTTATTATCTTTGCAAAACATATGATTTTGTAGGGAGGTAGAGATGCATGTGCGCATATTGGACCTTTGCCATAGAACGGGTCTCCATAGTCTCTGCTGGCGAACTGAATAATGCCGACATTGGAATTGTTTCTATTCACGTACATAAAGATTTCAGTTTCAAATTGCTGATTTAACACTTGGAAAATTAATTGTGTGCTTTTAAAAATTGATTGTTTATTGAGATACGAGGGAATCGTGGAAAATAATATTCGAAATTTGATAGGAAATTCATTTTCGCTTCTCTTGTAAATTTTTGGTATAACGTATCGCATCTCTGTGGAAAAATAAATTTAAACTACGACGACCACGGTTATCAATAATAATAATAATAAGTATATAAATACATGCATCTGATGAATTATATTATTGTTGATATTTCGAATTTCATGAAAGTTTGTGAGGAAATTAACGTGGGTTGATGATAAACATCTCGGTATGTGTGGTTGAAATTCGAAAACACTCAATAACATATCGGCCCTGCATTTACAATCGTTTAATTTAAAACTGGACGTTGCCAGATGGTTCGTGACGATTCCATCATTCCAGGAGTACGGAGTCTGAGTCCTGTTATCGTTCCACATGAGTGGGTAAGTCGAGATACACGCCCATTCTATTTCCAAAGTATCGGTGCTTTTCAACACTCTAACTATTCCGTGTTTGGAATTACACGGAACAATGCTTGCGCAACGGGAAGAGGTTGTGGGTAATTGTTGGGTTATTGTTATTGTTGTTACAGCAGCATGTGTTTCTTTTATTCATGGAGTGCATTTTTTTTATTGCAATCGAAATTCAACTTTGATAGCTCTCATGAAACTCGACAATCTGAAGAATCGATACAGCGAAACGCTAGTGAAAGACAATCGACCGTCTTGTGAAACATGCCATTATTTGTAAAAAAAATTATGCTCGATTCGATCACCATAGTTTTCGGGAATCATCAAATGCATTGCATGTGTAGCCACGACAAGGGAAATGCGAACACAACAAATTAAAATAAATTTTTTTCATTTGAGCTTTTTTCCCCCCAATCAGTCAAACAAGTCGTTTTCCGTCAAACAGACTAAATATAGCGGAAATTTATCCCTATGTATTTTTCCACTATTATTATTTTCACCTTTTTCGAAAAGCTCGATTTCAGTTTTAATTTCTCCCGAATCCATTTCCACCCCTGTCGATTCGTTAGGATCTTTAAGACTGGTTTACATTTCGCTGAATTCCTTCAATACAGGCTCATCTAAAGTACTTTCTTCAAGTGATTGCCATGCTATTTCCTCTCATTCGATTTCTGTTTCCGGTTCGCTTACACTGAAATATATTTCGACTGGTGTAGTTATTGGCTTTTCAATTGCCAAGAATGTGGTCTTAGGCTCGGTTCTATAGGAATTCAGTTCCAACGGTACTGTTGTGGATTCGTCAGCAGTATTTACAACTTCCATTTCTGTTCTGTTTTGGAGGAAATTTAAATCAGTTGATATTATACCCTATTCGTCAGAAAGAACGACTTTGGTTTCAGGTTCATTTAATTCGCTAATTTCGAGCAGCTCGTTCTCATCGACATGATCTTTGTGGTGAACAATGGCCGATGCTGTGACTTTGTTAAAATTCTCCCAATCATTATCTACGTTGTGTAACACACATTCATCTTCGCTATCGTAATCGCCATCATCTTTACCATGATTGCCATAATTAGCTTCTATCGCGGCCGTCTTCGGATCGAGCAGATCCAACACTTGGTCGTTTTCCGCGTGGAACTCGCCTTTATTTTTGTCACCTTGGACCTCCCCGATCGTAGCAGTATTTTTTGAAACTTCGTAATAATCATTAGGGTTGACCGTCTCGCCCAATAATCTCACTTTTTCCGCATCGTCAAAAGTGTTGCCAATATTCTTTCAACTTTGTACAAACACTTCGAGAATGGATTTTGTAAAGTGATAAACGATAAACACATAAATGGGCGAATTATTCGAAATGTCGTCAATTAAGTCGAAATATCCTCCTCCACGACGAAGGTTTATAAGTTTTAATCGAAACAAGGTTTCTGTCCTTGGAAAATTATTAAGAAATTGAGTCACTGCCAAAATAAACCAGTTTATTATGAATGGTCGTCTATCCTGATCGTCGAGAACCACTTGGTCTATAATTTTACACAAAAGAAAAAGGACAAAATCTATAAATGAGTGTTGATTGATTACCTCTTTTAAAATCACGTACATTTCATGTGGGTTTTTGCATTGAATATACGATTTTTTTTGTCGATTTTGGTATATAACGACTATTGAATATTTCTCTATCTTGCAATTGATGCAAAAGTTTGTTATATATTTCGGTGGAGTAGGAATCATTGTTTAAGGTGGGATTTTTTTTTGAGAATCCAAAGTAGTATCAATGTATTTGATTAATTTTTATATAGGGTAATGATTAGACCTTATATATATAAAAAAATACAAAATTATATACAAAAAAACACACATTACAAACGTAAATTTTTTAAAAATAAAACATATGCAAAAATACACACTTTTCCATCACACAAAGTCCACGGTGGGTGATACATCTTGAGAAAAGTACCGAGTCAACTGCATTCTTCACCTCCTCTAGAAAATTTGGTATATGGTTTTCGAGGTCGTGGATCGAGTTGGTGAATAGGTATGGGGGCAGAAATTGACTGTGCAAAATCTTGTTTTTCCACACTTGAACCATATATATGTTTGTAATTCCTCAGCATTTTTTGCACTATACTAAACGCACACTTGTAATGTACCCACCCTTCATACCAGCGTATTCCATGCACATGTAAAAATGAATTTTGGATAACTGATTTGGTCTCATCACTGAAACAAGTTATCTTACACGGAGGTCCAAAAACGTAGTGTTGTTTTCGATTCGTTTCAATGTCGAAAATAGCCAACTCCTTTATATGAAACATTTGAAGAATTTCAAAACCTTGAAAGTCGACGATGTAAATCGAGTGAACTTCATCATCTACAACAGGAACAGGAACATTGATGGCAGCGGCTGCAGAATCGCCATCTTCACCCTCTCGCCATCTGCTGATTTACATCGCATCGCCATCTTCACTCTCTCGCCGTCTGCCGATCTCCATCGAGGAATTTGGCCATTACCATCTCTCCGTCTCTGATGTATGCGAAGGCAAATCATATACGTCGAGACACTGAGCATTGTATCCACAAATAAAACATTGACAGAAGGCAGTTTGGTGGGCACATGCTCCATGTTTATCACACCTCGTCGATATGATGCTCTTCTCGACGACAAATATTGATTGATACGGTTCGATGCGTTCCTGCAGTTATATACCATCAAATTGCCAATAAGAATCATTTTTGAATTTTTTTTTTTGAAATTGTATGTGAGTTGGTTGAGTAAAATTTGCGAAAGGTCGGTATCGTTCAACGTTTGTTTGTTTACATAATTCAATGTGTACATTATTTTACTCTGCCCAATTGCATTTTGAGCTAATCTCGGATCGACCGCACTTGCACGCACTGAAAAGTTATTTCACCAGCATGAAACAACGCCCCGATCAGGTCTCGCTCCTGCTATTTTTTTGTAGAAGGTAATGTAAATCAAACGGAGTTTTTCGTATCGGGTGACAAAGAGTTTATTCAAGTTTTTGTAAATAGAACGCAATGAATGATTCACAAACGCGTTCAGCATATGCGTAAACTGAGAAGGAATACATATTATTGTTTTTTTTGTTTTAATTTCAGTTTTTTCACGTTCAATCAGTTTGTTATCTTGACTCGTCGTCAGGGACGAAATTTCGTTTTTTCGTCTATCTGTCTTGTACACGAAATCAAGTAGAGAGCGTTCGAGTCATTTAGAAACTCAGCAAGCACATTTTTCTCATAGATGTGTATTTATTTTGTGTTATTTCAGGGCAAGAGTTTCGGGCTTTGGCCAATTTGTAGATTGTTATTATTTTTTCCTTCGATGGTGATGGGACTTCCATCATTAAATATAAGATCTGCGCATCGTAGCGGTTCAGTTTAGCCGCTCGCCGATAAGCCGAAGTGATCATGGACATTTTAAAGGTTTTTTGGTGAGAGGGATCTAGACGTTTCAGTTCGCTCACCAACGTGTTGCAAACAGTGGTGCAGTATGCTCGAGTTTTGGGTAACTACCCGAAAATAAAATATGAAACTAAATCTTGGAAATCTGCCAAAGTACCGCCATTTTTTATGAAATTCATGTACTTTAAATAGGACCTGATACATCGCTCGCGTCCTCTTATCATACAATGATTGTAAAGGAATGCATGTTTATCAGTTGATGGACAATGTTTTCGGGTAGACAATCATAGTATCGTTTAATGAGTGGATGAATTATTTTCATTGGCACGAAATGTTTCTCTGACCAAATGTAGCCTAGTATCGTTAGAGATGTAATAAAATTGGCATGTTTTCGATCGATATCTCTAATGTTATCGTAATCTACGAAATAGGCACATTTCTTCAGTCCTTTGTTCAACTAAAAGGTTGTACCTATTGTTAAAATGTTTTGTTTTTTATTTTTGTTGACTGTGATACATTTGTTTACCTGATTCGGACACGAACTCCACAATTTTCGCAAAGAGTTGGTAATTGCCTATGAATGTACGGTGTCTGTGTACGAATGACACATGAACTTGTGAAACATGTTGAAATTATTCCTCAATTGTTGTATAGTTTCTTCGTACGTGGTTTCCTCACCGACAGATATGAAATGTAGTAATTACCCTCATCGTCATCATCCGAATCGGCTCTATCGCCATTGAAGATATCAGAATCGTTTGAAACATAGCAGTTTAAAAACTGGTTTAAAAAATCAAACACCCCTTTATACCGGTAATGGGTTTCCATTTGGAGCAGCATTTCCTTGATTGCCATATTTTTCTTTGCATTTCCACTCGTTGCAAAACTACAAGCCTTTTTATCGCGGAATGATGAGACGCGAGAGGAAGAGGTTTTATCCAATTTCAAGACTTTGGGTGTGATGTTCATATTTTCACAGATATTCCGGTATTGGGCCGGTTATTTATTCTTGCATCGGCCGCACTGTATTTCACAAAGAGTTTCGGACGCACAAATCTTGCGAGTCAGCTGAAAAGTCTACATAGAGGAGATTGAATCCTGTATTTAAAATCGAATACATTAGAATTAGCAGGAACAGGTGAACAGGTGTATGTGGTTGGCCTTATTCGTTCAAATGTCGCCAATGTTATTTTGAATGTTGTTGAGCGATTCGTCCACGGCAGCGTTTCGTTGAAAATACTGCTGCTGCAACACTGATGATCCAAATTCTTGCTGATTAAATAGATTATAGGAATGATATTTTAAGGTATCTCGTCGCGGATTTCGTTGGACCGTTAGAATTGTACAATTCATCTCCAAAAGATAGTCTCGGAATGAAGACGTGTCCAGCTAATGGTGAATGGAGATTTTCTGTTTGATGAGAGCGAAGCAAGCGAGAGAACAACGCAATAACTGCACAGCCCCGTCCACATCAATGTTCAACACTAAATTCTGGTCGTTCAAATAAGGCACGATTACAAATCCGTCCCACAGATTAGTCGCCGAGGCCTTTGGCGAATTGTATATGATTGAAATTATCCTAGTCAAATCATTGTAAGTTTCCACCACATCGTTTTCTCGTTTCGTATTCAAACACTCTTCGGGAGCATCATGCGAAAAACCTAACGGTGTGTTCAAAGTCGGCGAATCGTTGGACGCGAATGAAGCTGCATTGACGAAGGTAGCCATTTTTTATTACTAATAGATAGAATTTGCATGCAATTCGGGATCATCTATACGTTTTTTTTTTTTTTTTCCGTACGTTAGACGTTTACTTATAATTATATTGGTCAATATTTTCAAAATGGCAAGGTATACCAATCCTAATATGACTTGAAAAAAAAAAACAACAAATGTTTCCTTTTCTATTTTACAGCATCTTATGAGTCAAGGGGTAAGAAGATAAAAGGGTTAATGGAAAAAATATTCACTTTTTAAAAAAAGTAATACGAAAATAGTGGAAATGCTTTTGACTAGTCTACTAATTTTATAGTTTTTATGCGACACAATTAATACAACTATACAAAATATAGATGATGTAAAAAAAAAGAGTGTCGCGTTGTTACAGACTTCGCAACAAATGCTTGAGATTTTTAATAATTTGGCGAACAATTTGAATAATTTCGAAATTAGATAGGCAAACTCGTTTCAATTAAACTATGTAACTGCAAATTATCGCATTAATTTCATAGATTCGCTCGTAAATGGTAACGGTGACAAACTGGAGAAAAAAGGACGCCAAAAAAACAACGATAATTGTAAATACATTACCGGGCTTCGGGGAAGCCATTAATATTTTATTATCTACACCCTTCTCCCAACAATCGTACGTGGGATCTTTAGATCAGGTTATAAACACGATGCATAATTGGCAAATTAATATCGCGTCTCCTTGGTATGGTACGACCAAATTTCGGCTCACGAGGGAAAATGTGTTTGATGAGAAACTTGCTGGTTTGATGAACAAATACGAAGAGCTCAAACATGAGAATCAATAAGGTGAATAATTGAAAAAAAAAAATTGGGAAAGGACACCCAAAACCATTTATAACATTTGTTTACTTATTTGATAATTTACAAACAACATCATGCAGTTGACTTTTAGCAAAACATTCTTTTTTTTTCAAATGCAATAGTGGACTCCTTGTCTGCATTCGCATTTATGGAAATTGACTCCATACATACTAAACTGAAAGGCGGAGAAGGGAGCGAGAAGTGAAATCCTGCAATGTGATTGGTTGTTGAAATTAGGAGTGGGGGGAATCAATAATCAGATTACACCAATTCATCCCCCCCCCCCCGTGGCCACTCATTTCGGTTATCATGTTGCACTCATTCGTCGACTTGGATCATGACATAATTTTTATGTCATTTTAGGCCACCTTCACGTCATTTTAGGCCATTTTAATGTCATTGTATGTTGTAATCGCATTAAATTGATGCTGGCGTAATTAACTTCACATTGTTTTAGGTGGCCATCACATTAGACTGATGCTGACGTCAGGTTTGCACCTTACAGTAATAATAAAATTAACAATAATTGAAAAATACTTTTTATTTATTTTATTACAAATCTATTCAAATACAGTAAACACTTATCTAAATCTAAATCATTCCCAACTGTAGATGTATTTACATGTCAGTTGAGTGTTTTTTCTTTCGATCTCGACGGTCATCGCAGCAATTTTGGAAGCTACATGTAGAACAAATCTTTGGAATTTGGACACGAAAATGTCGTTTATGGCTTCGGCAAGTTTTTGTTTTCGATCACTATCCGAAACGTACAATTACATCATAATCGGTATCCTCTGTAAGTTTAACACTTATATAATCAAACAAAAATTCATCTAAATCCGACATTTTCCTATAGGTTTGCGAGTCGAGAGCTTGGTGGTGAGATTTACCATCCAGTAGATCCGAAACGTCCTTACCTCGTTTGCTTGGAGCCAAAACTAAATCCCGACTTTTGACACTGCTTGGACCGGTTGTTTAGTTATATTGAAGAATATTGTTTATTCAACTTTTATACAGCAGCAATTTCTAGTTTTTTTTTTTTTTTATTTTTTTATTTTACAAGTGTTCTTTTACCAATGGTAGTTTTTTTTGTATCGTTTTATTCGACCCAAATTTTTCATTTGACAAGTTTCACACCTTATAAAATAGACAGTAATTGAAAGACATGTTTTATTTTATTACAACATTTTAAATACAGTAAGTAAACATTTATCACACACATAACTAACGGTAGGACATTCTTTCTTCGCATTTACATGTCGGTAGAGTGTATTTTCCTTCACTCTCGACGGTCATCGCAGAAATCTTGGAAGCTACATATGGAACGAACCTTTGGAATTCGGGCACGAAAATATCGTTTATGGCCTCGGGAAATTTTTGTTTTCTATCTTTATCCAGGTAATTTTCTATCTCTCATATTTTTTTGTTTAATTGTTTTTTTTTTTGGCAATACCTTCTATGATTGTAGGAAACGATAATAATTCAATTGCAGTTGCAAATAAAAATGTGGCATTTTGGTTATTGTTTCTTCAGACGGGTATCCCATTTTCATACTTGTGTATCCTCACGAACAAACCAAAAATGCAGATCGCTAAAGTCGATAAACTTCTTTTCTTCAACCACAATGCTTTTGTTGGGAATATAGAAATGTCTTCGTAATGTGTGTTTGCGCAACCGCCGATGCTCCATTCTTTTAATTTCAAACATACATAGTTGAACAAATCGGGATGGCTGATTATAATAGTGCCAGAATTTCAAAACATTTTTCATATCCAAAATCTTCATACAGTTTTCGAAATCATCCACTCCTACGTATAACCTTGTTTTGTGATGTCATGCGCAGGCGAGCAACTCAGATCGCACACAGCATCTGCGACATGTTTCAGTACAAGGTAATATGTCGCCAACATCTTCTCTTCACTAACATATTTACACACATGCCTGGCTGGGATACACAAACAATCATACAAAAAAACATGCTATACAAATATAATATAGAGTACATTCATATTCACATTCTGGAAAGTTTAATTAAAAGCAATTTTTTTTTTTTTAAATAAAAGCTCTAGGCCAATATGCGTTTTAAAGGCCATGCACAAGAGAAATTCATTTCGTAAAATTAAGGGAATTGTTACTACCTGCTACATAAATATTATCGCATTAAGAAAATTATATGTATAGTATTAATATTTACAGGCAAACCCAATAATGTAATATAATATAAAGTTCACAGAGTTGCACATTGTCGCATCACTACTATTAATATTATTAATGATAATACCATTCCTATTAATATTATTGCACAAAGATAATGATCGGCAGTTCGCACAGTATACTTTCAAGTGATCGGTTTATTAGCAAAAACACTTTGAGTATAAATAAATAAATACTATTCATGGAATTATGTTATATTGCGAGTTAAAACTTATATACTTTGTTATTGCATATTAATCGACATAGTGTTAGTAGTTGTCATAAAGTATACAGTAAAAGATTTGATAACAAATGTTAAGCAAATCACTTATTCACGAACAGTTTTACTGGTTTTAGTTTCATGATATAGATGTAGTTGCACTAGGGGATTTCACTCTGAAAAGATCGTAATGAAATAATGCAGCATGTGTAATAGTAATATTCAATAAATTGTATTGATATAGTGTTATACATAATATTTTAACAGAGTAAACACATGATACTAGTGGGGTGCTGTGGGATGAATTGGGGTTATTTAGAATATTTTGAGGAGCGGTGAGTGGAGTGAAGGAAAAATTTGATGGGAATGGTGTTTACCCGGGCGCCAGACACAATCCAGTCACTGATGCCGTGACTGATTAATAGAGCTGATGCTTTATCTCGGGTTGTGCAGCTGACGACCAAGGTGGCAATCATTCCAGTTGTGGTGTAACTCCTTAGTAAAAATTTAGAATATTGTTGCGCGTGCTACATGGTGGACAATCGAGGCTGACCACACGCCCATACATTGCTTGACTATTGTGTGGACTATTTGGGCCTACCACACGTCTGTGAATTACGTAGTTACGTAGTGAATTACACACTGAAAATACATACTTGCAATTTGGCGGGAGGTGAGGGCCCACACCCTCAAATGCCTTACGGCTACCAAAATAGAACACAGTGGTACTTCTCACTGATGCATTTACTTGGTACCACTATGCATTCCTCCAGGAAACAAACTACATTGATGTGCTGGCTTTCAATCTGCTGGCGTAGGTGATACAGACAAAATTATGTTAATGGCCTGCAATGAATTAAATGTGCTTGAAGCTTCCCCAGACAATTTAAGCACTGGGGAACAGAGAAGTGGCGTTCCGGGCGGCTGAACGAAGAACAGTTCCATAATAATTATTCTATTGATATGCTAAATGGTTGACTGCAAAAGTTGTGTGCTGCCCGGGCGTGAAAACTGACAACATGGCAATACATGTCTGACCTCTCAGAACTTGCGATGCTAACTAACTTGGTGTCGTGGCTTGCGTGCTGACATTGGCAGGCCAGTTAACCATGGCGGAATTATTTGCTAGACACACGAACATGCAAAAACCCTTCTGCTCTCACCTTACATGCTGGAAAATGAAAACCAAAATACACTGCATAATAGACTCTGTAATCTGTAACATAACACAGAATGAAATGAGATGTGTATGGAAACATATGGGAATGAAAACAACAAAACATAGCAAAAACACAATTAAACTGAATAAAATGGGTGAGGGCAAGTGTAAAGGTTGCTCTATTTAACATTGTGTGTCTTTGCATTACACCCTTTTTCTTTTTAAAACCCTTTGAGAAATTATCGTGCATAGGCACTACTTCCTTGTATCTATGTGCTACCTCGGTTCATGTGGCTCTTCAGTCATGCTGTTCTGACGCACTGCACTATCCACTCTGCACTTCACTACACTTTGCCTCACTCGCTGGAGTGTTCCTTGTTGGTGGCTTGTGTATAGTGTGGTGCACTAGTGCGCTAACACACTCGGTAGAGGACTGCTCCTAGCTGCGCTAAGCAACTCATCGTGGCAAGCAAACTGTCTTGGGAGAGAGAAATGTGGCACGCATCAATACCATATAGTGAAAGATAAATACCAATAATATTAATACTGTTTCTCCATTATTAGTTCATATCATGATGAATGGCAGCACACTAGAAGTAGTGTTTATACTGTTTACATAATAATTTTTTCAGGTTGTTATAAAAGCAGTAAGGGAATGCCACAATATACATGTAAGGTAGAGTAATAATTCCTTCCAATACCTCCTTATTTACAGAAATGTAGCTATGGGGGCAGTTAATAAGTTGAATTTTATTGAAGTTGATATTGAAGAAATAATTGTTATTAATTTGAATTAATTTACTATATTTCGATACAAAAATCCTTACATGTCCTAAGTTATGATGATGTAACATAGTTTAGTTATAGTCGTCAGAATATATACTTAAGTGTTTGTTATATTGTCACACACTGTTTAATGGTAAATTATACAAAGTGTATCATTGGTCATTTTATTTCAGAAACACACAGAATAATTGTGAATTTTATTTCAGGAATTGAAAACTCTGTATTCACTATCATAATTTTTCTTTCGTGCTTATATGAAATATTTTGTAACAGGAGCATTTTGTGGTATAATTCTTTAAAAATCCAAAAGTAAATTGTGATTTTCTGGCATCAAGAAGTAATATTCAATTTTATTAGTCAAAAGAGTTAAATGTTTGCAAAGCCATGTATAATGTAGGACAGATAGGATCACAAGAGAGACTAACGGTCCACGACCACATACCGCATAAGACTGCTGCGTTAACCCCGTGGAAGACCTTGTACACCACTACTACAAGTGAAGTTCAGGGCCATGGGCACTGTCATTTACACTCAGCAGAAAGCGCAGGCCGCTCGTATAATTCAAACACTGGGTAATGCAAGATAGAAGGCAAGGCAGCTCCTTTTCACAGTTTTCCTTTAATCAAATTATCATTCCACACAATCCCACTGTAGCAAAGATGACTCCAACCTTACCACATTCCCGCTGCCAAGAAGCAGACAATTACATAAATGCCCAAATGTTGCAGTCAGTTTGCCACATTACCACAGTTCATCACATGATATGAGTGCATTCCTATTGTCAGAAAAGGAGGGTAATGTTACGGAAGCATAGCACCACAGCGAATCAGGCCATCAGCTGCGGGCGGTTTAATATTAATCAATATATTTGGAAAACAAGCAGGGTACATTAAGGCCAGTGGAGCAGCGAGCGAGGTCTTACCACAGTGAGACGCCATCCGGTCAAGATGGGACAACAACTATTGTATCGACCACCGAAGCGAAATGTAGAACCATCCTTCGGCAACATTAAGGTGACGATGTTCTAACACGTTCTATATAGTTTCACACAGTGCCTTACAGACTTTATATAGAGATTTATATGTGACATAACTAAATAGTAATAATAACTTATTAACGCCAAGCTCCCCCAAAGTTATTAATAAAACATAATGTAAACATTGTTCAGGCAAAAGGTTTTTAATACAGTGACACTAACGTAGTATTATGTGTTCTTCCTCAGAGTTTGTTTCCCCCCACTTAGTTTTAACGACCTCCCATATGGGATCGTTAGAGTAGTAAAATTCCCCTTTTGTATATGACCTTTTAAATGTCCTTCGCGAGGTCCTCCTCAGTTCATAAAACCCTAACTACCCATAAATTCACATTTACCTTTAAATTAGTGCTGATGTTCAAGGTCCCGAGTTCTTTACCCAGAGCAGACACTATGAAACCCCATCATCTAAAAGCCTCGTCCCAATGTGGTAAACACCCAGCCTAGCTGATGCATGTTTCATTTAAATTAATTTATTTCTGGGCTTGCGTTTTGACTCCGACCTACATTTGTCATCTAATTTAAGTGTGAGGTTTATGTTATTCAACCTGTTAGCAGTTAAGTCTGACTTATATTCAGTTAATATAACCCAGACCAGGAGGACGAGGCGACAGTATCATAGATGATATCTGCTGTTGCAAATTTTCTATACTCACAGCAGTAACCACTACATCAAGGAACTTGTGGAGGCTGAATTCGTGCCCTTTCTTCAGCACTCTTCTGAAGCATTATTATAGAAATACAACACACGACCATATGTTGCCAAAAATACCTTAGGCTGTCTTTGAAGCAAGGCAGATACAGCTTCTTCACTGGCCTCGTGTGTTCACCTGATAATGTTAACTATTAAACTTGTCTCGGTTATGCTTACTCTGAAGCTAGCGCATCATTCTTAACCAGCAGCTAATACCGAAGAATCTTAAACTCAAAAGCAGTCTGGCAGGGGATTCATCAGGAACACATCCAAGCTGCCTGTTTGATTTTTTCTCACTGTGTGTAGTGTAGGAGCTCTTATTACAGATTGTCAAGGCTTCAAAACATTCTGATCGTTTGTAAGTAATATTGGTGCATTGCTCTGAAAATGTAATCTTTTTTTTTTTGTAATGCTCTTAGTAATTTGTGTAATATTCCCATTTTTTCACATGGCTCCTCCATAGTGTTGTATTTTTCAAAAATATGGGTGTGTGTGTGTATATTTATATATATATACACACACACACGCGCGCGCGCTATATATTCACAATAAGCGAACATTTTTCACTTTGGTGTCGTTTTCATGAATGCTGGTAGTGTGACATTTGCAAGTGTGTGGTTGCTGCTGCGATGTTGAGGAAAGTGTGTGTGTGTGTTGCTGCAGCAGAGAGAAGTGTGGTGGTGAGCCTGGCACCTCCTTGGAAAGACGAGGTGCTTGCAAGGAACATGCACCCCTTGAAGCTGTACCACGATCTTTATTGCGAGGTCCAGCACATAGATTTTTCATGGGGGCCTGCCCTAGTCCCCTTGATTGCCCAGTGCACCCTTGGTGAGTATCTACCATAACTCAGTGAACACTTATTGTGGGGCTCTGTATTCTTTTTTAAAGTTTTTACTAAATTGTAGGGAGTGATATACAATTAGGATGCACTTGAAAAAAAAAAGGTGCTAGGAAACTTTGTTTAACATCACAGGCAGTAGTAAGAAGTTTTGGATTATTGTAATACCCCGCAAACTTGAATTTGTGTGTGTCTGTATAGGTTGTATGTTCTTGTGTTTTATATTGTGTGTGTGGGTGTGTAACTATATAGTGCACAGCATCCCTGAATACAGTATCTTGCAAGTATTCCAGCAGCATTCCTAGGAGGAGCAGTGAATACCAAGATGATGAGGCAGTAAGTTCGAGTGTGATGTGTGCCCATCATTATCCTTCTCTCTGGAGTGCTTATCAATCAAATCTTGCAACATTTGGTCCTCCGTGGTCGGATTTCGTATCCAGAGATTGTGGTGCATAACTGTGACAAAATTTCGTTTGTTTTGCTACGCCATTGCTCCCAAGGATGTGGCAAAATGGACTTGCAAAAATGTCCAGCAATACCAAACATTTAGATGAAGAAAACCTCGCATACACAAGGCGATGATCAATACAAAAGCAATATGGTAGGAAAATACTACTAACTCACGTAAACACACATGAATTTTGGTACTGTCAATCATTTGCAATTTTATTTTCATTTTTCACATTGATTTTCAGTTTTCCAAATATTTATTTCTTTGTATTATACATGTTTTTTCCAATTCATTTGAAAATAGGAACACACACACACGCATATATATATATATATATATATATATATATATATATATATATATATATATATATATATATATATATATATATATATATATATGTGTGTGTGTGTGTGTGTGTGTGTGTGTGTTACTGGGATTCCAATATCACTTTCACATAAATTTTCATGTATAATATTTAAAGACAATACTTGCAAAAACTTTGGACACAAGGCGGGATAAATTCAATCCATTATATTTTTTATGTCCTCAAAAAACATTTTTCTAAAAGTTGGATTACTAATATTTCAATTTCTGGAAAAGATTATTTCTTTTACAATTATCTTCAATTGGTTAAATTAGCTATACAATAACTTTTAAAACTGTGGCCATATGACTTTGATAGTGGCCATGTTTTCCTCTTTTTGTTACCTCTTAAAGTTTTATTTTCTCAAAACTTTAAATTTATATTTCAATTGATTTTCTGGCCGTGTGCCTCAAATGTCACTGCTATTTTACTATCTCAAACTCAAGTAATAACCTTTATTTTTCTGGCCATATGAACTTATCAGAGGCTACTGTCCCTCAAATGTCGATGCTTCTTTACTATCTCAGGCCGCAGTTACACAGGATGCAGAACTACTCCACTAAAACAAGTTCAGATATTGAAGAGGTTACATTACCTTCGAACAAGTTCCGATTGCTGTTGTTTCTCATTCTAAGTGAATTGTTTTCATAAGAAGTTTCGAACGACTACTCTTCTCTGTTGTGCTCCTATTCGCTGCTTCGAAGTAAACAAACAGTGTAATTAATATCACTGAATTTGGCAGGACGTCCTCCACTTGTTGAATTAAATTAAATTTAAGGTGGATGTACTTATACCCACATATATTATATTTTTACAGCAAAAGTTTAAGTTTCATAACAAAAAAAGATCAATAGTGATACATGTTGGAGGCTATTACAATTACATATCATTCATTTTAATTTCCATGTTTGTTGAGGTTAGAATTTCTATTGAATTCAGTCTGCTTTGGGTGTGTGACTGCGAAAGCACATTCTGTTTGTAAACTTGTTCAGATAAGACTACCGAATGTATAAGACCACTTCAGACTTGTTCAAACTTGTTCAGATAAGACTACTCGTGGAACCACGGCCTCAAACTCAAGAAATAACATTCATTTTTCTTGATTCGCAAAACTATTAGGTGAATTGTTTTAAACACCTATAGTAAGTTTTATGAACACATAAACATTCAGTTTTCGCAATTAACAACTTCGTCAGGAAAAGTTCTGGAAAATTACAACAAAACATTCCTGTAATTAGCTTGCAAAATAAAAAATACTATCCTCAACTTACACGAATCATTTTAAAAGATTTATTTCCAGAAGATGGGGAGGAAAAATTTAAACCAACTTTGCCTTATTAAGAATGCAAAATGTCATGGGCATATTCCCCATGGATGACCATAATTTTTATATTGCCATAATAAATTCTCTTTAAAATTTGTGCAACATAAAAATACAAGAATGTTTAAAAAAAACTTTGGTACAAAATTATGTTTTGAGTTGCCGAGAATTCTAAAAGAAACAAAGCATTCTCAAAATACTTGACATTTTACTTCTAGGGCACCATGGCCCCCTACTTGTGCCTATTGAGACATTAAACATGTCCCCTAAAGGTGCCATAAGGGCCTACTATTTATCATCTCATGTTTTTCTACTTAATTGTTGTTGAAGCATTCTCGAGCCTGCTGTCTGACATCGAGTGAACTTTTAGAACAGCTTAAATACTTTACGAATTCATTACTCCCTAGAGGGGGTAGGAAACATTGGGGAACCAATGGAATGTTACATGACCATATACAGCAATCACCCTCTATTCATCCTAGGAGGGGTCAGGTATTTCATTAGCCAAAGACTGCTTAATTAACCTGTTTTCATTACAATCACAATTTTCATTAGAGGGGCGATATTAATTGTAGCCAATAGCCATCGCAGCACACTTCCACATCATTTTCCTGGCCACCTGGCTGCTGAAACCAGGAAGTGACGCCACGCCACCTCCTTCCACCTGGGTGGAAAATGAGCTTCATCTGTCACCACTATGCTGGCCGCATGAATGTCGTTAGAGGGGTGAGAGGCACCTGCCAGTGGCCGCGACACTAGTGCGCTTATGCTGCATGGCATCTGCATGGAACTAGCGGTGTTAGTTGTGAAGGAATGGTCGTGTGAGGCGGGAGCTTATGCCTGAGCTGCAAACACTCATTCATGCCAGGTATCAAAGTATGTAATTACAAACTCCTACATATAACTTCCAAATTATACAGCACAGGTTACATGTTGGTATTAGTTTGTAAGTGTTTTAAATTCAGGTAAATATATTAGTTTTTAAGAGGAATGGGACAGTCAACACCCTTCACGTAGTTAACTTCATGTTGGCATCATGTCGGTTAGATAGAATATCATGTTGGTTAATAGCAGAGATGGCGTATTTTCCATGCAGACTGTCTCATCCTGCCCTTCTAAAAGGGGAATTTTCTTGAAGAACACTGCCAGAGACTCTGTCGAGGTGGCCTGCCTCGTCACATACTCCGACATGCATCTCCATCAGGACACATCGGGATGAGATGAACCTCCAGCTGCAGGACCATCTTCATCATCCAGTCACCCCCGGAACAAACAAGAAGAGCTTGAGCAAGCAACAAGTGATCAACTCCAGGAGAAAAAAAAAATGAGTACTACTCAACTCATGATCATGGACTTTAGCTCAGTTTCGAAAGTCCAATCAAAAGACAACATCCAGGAAAGAGACCCTATCCTTTATAATTTCTGAAAATGCTTCGTTTCCCAACAAACCTTAACTTTGAAAACAATAATCTCATAAAAACATCTTAAAACTATATGAACGTGAAACCCTAATCCATAATGAGCATGAAAAACAGTCTTAACAACTACATGAGCATGAAAAACAAGAATGAAATGAGCATGAGTGGACAGACATCAGCCCCCAGAGGGTATCAATACCCTGTAAGCTCATTACCTCCCCAAATAAAAAAGTACATGATTACATGATGATTGCACACAATAATAAAACTGATCACAAAACCAGTTGAGGTCTGTAGCTGGTCACACCGCTCACTCCAACTTTTCACCGAGGTGGATCAGATGGCTCTCTCCCCAAGTAGCTATAGGCCATCATGAAGCACACTGTGTGGCGCCAATCGACCGATAGGATTTCTGCAGGGGTTTACATCAAGGTACCAGTTCCAATAAGAGTAGAATATTTCTTGGATGGACAGTGCCACAACCTGACCTTCACGCTGCTACATAATTTAAACCATATTTATGGCTGTGCCTGCAACTCCAGGACCCCCACTGAATCCACTAATCATAATACTCTATTCTTCTTTTGTTTTATTATGTCGGCTTAATGTAACATCACTGATATTGCTTAGCTGTGTACTCATAGCTATTTCCTAAATGCTCCACCTCCGAGCAGGCCATGAAAAAGACCAACGAGATCGCAAGGGCTTGGACTACACAATCTAGCGAACCAGAGCCCAACATCCCCAGGGTGCTCACTCAGAAGCAAGAAGAGGCAGCCATCTTGCGATGGGCCATGTGCATCCCCGCACACTTCTGGAACACTGTACCCGCCATCCCAACATCTAGAGACACATGGTATAATGTATCTCGACCACTATCACCTCTTCTGCCCACACCCCAGAAATGGGTGTTGCCAGCCATCACGCAGCTTATTGGTGCTCCCATTGTAAGGCAGATCATGCTATACACCACTCGCCCATCTTCCACATAGTATGTCCGCTTCAGGACCCTTTTAAGGACAGCCATCTGCTCGGCTCTGCCATCCTTGGTCAGTAAAGTTATTGAGCTGCCAACCCTTGTCTCTAGAGGGATACTGGGCCAGTACACCTTCATTCTTTCACTTTGAGGGTATTGGCGTCACAAGCTAAGATAGTTGACTGTCTTTCGCAGCCATTTTTATTATTCACCAGGCTTCTGGGCTTGAACTGCATCAAAGGTTTCTTCATTGCCGATAATATTGCAGCTATTGCAGCTGTCATCATCAGGTGGTAGTGTCTAACCGTGTTCATTCGTTGGCACCTCTACACTCTCTTCTGAGAGGCCAGGAAATTTGTTAGGCTTCAAACCTGCTTCTTTTCCTATTGGTTTGACTACCAGTAATAACCACAATCCGGTCAGCTGTCTGGGGTGGGCTAGTTTTGCCAGTGCCATTTCTTGCACTGGCAGCCCTCTCCTGCCTCTTGCCTTCTGGAATGCTTGTCTGCATTAGCTGCAATGCTTCTGTCATTTACATGTATTTGTCTGTATTATTTCTCGGGCATGTTTTATTTTTTTGGTTGCATTTAGTATTGCTGGGTGTGTGGTGTCGGTATTTGTGGATGGGGAATGTGACCTGTACCTGGTTGCTGTTTTCCCGTATCTTAAGGAGGACAGGTGTGAAGGCCTTATTATAGCAGAAGTAACTGATTTCTTTTCAGACTCTCGAACTACTCTCCCCCACCTACTAACCCAAGACTTTGGTGGCTAACCTGTTTCCTTAAATAAGACATAGATGGAAAAGAGCCTTTGAGATACTGTTTTATCAGTACCAAAGCTTGGTGTAAACTTTATGGGCCACAGCCAAAAGAAAATAAAGTTGAGACAATGTTGCTAATGGACATCTTAAAGTTCGCTATTTAGTAATGTAGCCAAAACCACTACTACAGCTAAGTTAAGAAGATTTATTCAACCTGGTAGAATATCTAATTAAGAGCACACAATCACCACTAAGGACTGATTACTAATGTGGACATATGCCATAATGCCTGTGCTACCAACACCATATGTTGTAGAACAGCTGAGTCATCTATTAGAGTAAGGGTAAACTACTATTTTGGCGCAACCATATGTGGGATAGCAGGGAAGTGATGCGTTTCGAAACACTAGCCAGATTTTATTATGGTTGATGCCACTGCACGACTTCCACATACACTCGGATACATAACACGCAAACCTAATGATATGCTTACCATATAAACCACAATTTTGGGACAGCCTGTAAAAACTGGCTTCCAATGCTAGATGGCAAGTGATGCCACGTTGTTCATATGACAACAACAATTTGCATCAAGTATCTCAGCCGAGGCTTGTATGGATCTAGCAAATGACATATATTCATTCTACATGCTGGCACTACTGCAATGGCTTCGGATTACCACAAGTTGCTTTTGTAACCACCAAAGCAGCCAAGTTGGCTAGATGTAAACAGCACCATAAGCAACTACTGGCACTCCCCAACTCCTAAATACCACCAGCAATGTGTGTGAGCTGATACGGACCATCCATACTCCTAGCATCCAGCCATCCACTACACATTTATTAGCGATTCGGAGATACATTAATGTATTCCTTTAGCTGAACAGAGCCTAGCTGGTACGAGTGCCTGTATGCCAGGTCACATAGTTGCAAGATGCTAAAATTAGTCCCGTAACATGAGTATGCCACTTGCTAAAAGCACATATTGTGAGAACTTTGGGTTGGAAACCATTTTTCATTTCCCAGAAGAAGCAGTTTGTCACCTTCCACTTTGCCATATGACCCAGCCTCACTGTAGGCACAAGCCCATCCAAGATGTTATGAGTTTAAAATATGCATAGAAATTTTTCAGACATTCTCCAATGGTAGACAACTTTAATGAACTAAATGCAGCCAAACGTCAAAGTACGTACCTCATACCTCTGGGAAGACATTCATCACTTCCAGCATGATTGCAATCAAATCAACTTTGCCACCAATGCGCAAAGAGGGGCGGGGGGGGGGGGAGAGAGAGACTTCAATAGACTTCAGATGTCAGTTGATACACTGTGCCACTTAACTCCAGAGATCTACACAACCAAGCAAAATATCAAACAATCTCCTGGGTGTTTCATTATATTGCTCATGCTACCCAATTCATAAACGTTATTTGGCTCCCTATCAAGGATGTGCCCACAACAGCAGCTTTCCTCTTGCATAGTTAAATTCAAATAAGAAAATAATCTCAGCGCAGCTTTAAGGTAGGGAAGGAAGGGGAAGACTTTCAAAAATGCTCGCAGGTGGAAGGAGGAAAACCATGTAACACTACAGGCGCTGTACACGCCAAACTGATAGTTTCACCCTCTACTATGGCACTTTAAAATACAGCGCTGCATGAATTATATTTTTTACTTCATGTAATGCACACGTGGGGCAGCTTTTGCCCATCCTGCTCTCAGCCACTGACACCACTGAAATAAACAACCACAGCCCTTGTGCAATGGCAGTGGACTCTCCCGACTAGCTTGACGCATTTTGGTCTTCTGCGCATAATTTTCTCATTTGGATTTCACTATAGGGCTAGTCTGTGTGAGGAGGCTAACAGATTAGGGGCTGTATTATGGCGTCTTATGGCAACATAATATTCACATTTGTTGTTGTCAACTTACTAAATTTGGTTCAGATCTCGTGTGCATTTTGAGTACACGTTTTGCTACACCAAAAAATTTTAAGAGTGAAATTTTGAAAATAAATATTTTATTTGCGGGCTTAGAAATTGTAAGTGACACATTAAAACAGTTCAAAGGTTTTGCAAGTCTTATGATAGGTAGCCTTAAAAGGGGCAAAAATTTAATTTAAAAAATTTATGCGAGATATTGTATGGCTTTTATAAGATAGCGAGGTAGCTAAGTTTTTTAGGGTGATCCATCACAGGCAATATTTATAAAGTAATATTTTCCCACATGCTAAGATGACAATATGATGACAGTGAGATTAATGTATGGTATAAATTTTGTCCTGATTTACAAGTGTAATAATATTATACATATATTTAATTTAATAGACACTATAAAATTATGCTTACATACAAGATATCACACATTCCTATGTCATATATTTAACAGTGAGAATCAACCTTCATATAGAGACAGGGGCGAGCAACTTGTACAAAGAACACCCATAGTACATAGACGTTGTGATGTGCAGCTTTTGAACAACTGCTGCCGATGTCGAAAGATCCTAGCAGACCGCTGCGCTACTGGGACAAGATGCGGCTACTGGCACACGGACAGCTCACTGCAGTCTGCCACCATTTGGAAGTGATGCTGCGACCCTCGCTGGACCCCTACAACACATCAGATGGTCTGCAGATCCATGCCAATACATTTGCTGTAGACCTCTCTGATGGTGAGCTCAGAAATCAATTTACCGTTTATGGTGTCGCAGTTGGTACTTTCTTGGTGCACACAGCAGGAATCATTGACTTTGAGGAGTCATGGATTTTGGACCTTTCGCAACTGTTTACAAGCGAGTAAAAGGCAGCCATCACACACATAGGGTGATGTCAGCAGAAGGTCCATGTTTAAGTGGTATAAATAGGAAACAATTAGGCACAGTATAGAGAAAAAACAGGATACTTTCATCACCCAACATAATCGTTATCTGCACTAACTTTTAGAAATTTGTTCTTGGTTGATGTGATATGGGTAAAACATCAGTCAAACATTTATTTTATGGCACAAGTAACCATAGGAATGGTTTTATTTTCATGTTGTAAGAGACTGCTTGGCATTTAGGTGGTATTTTTATAGTTCAATGTAGTGGCTTAATGTGTTCCATGCCAAGTCTGTAGGAGGCAAAATATAAAGGCTATAAACTGTAATCAATAAGATGTCTGTTACTTTTAAATTTTGAAGTGCAAAAATATTACTGTACTTAAAAATACTGAATCAGCAGGCTTTAGTACCTAATTTTGGCAGATTTATATTGGTCTGTGTGAATTAGAATACACCTTACCTCCAGGTATTCTCTGCCATACGTCTGCACATATTCCTACTATCTTAAAACTGTAGACAACTTTGTTGTGTGTTTCCTCTACAGTAGTCAAGTGCTCATGTTGACGCATAATGCCCTTTCGACTAGGAGAACACTTGTCAGGTGGAAGGGGTTTTTGTGGGGTGCTAAATCAAGCACACCCTATTCTGGCGAAGAGGGCAGGGGCCAGCTCTTGAAAATGCCCACCTTCTCAACTTTCTTCTTGAGTCCACTACATATGGAAAAGGGCACTTGGAGTTCACAACATACTCTTATGTCCATGACGCAAAAGGCAGGGCTCGTGTTTCTCTATAACATTGAGCCACATGAGCAGCTGCCGACGGGGCAGACACCCTATTTATGCACTCAGTGCAAAGGCGCCGTGTGTACTGAAAGTCAGGCCTCGCTGTCTGCAGTTCCTACATGTGGGTGTTGGCTTCGGCCGCATCTTTCCAATCCAAGGAACGTACCCTCCAGCTCAAATGTGCGATGGAAAGGGCGAGCATAGAACTGACATGCTGGTCTGCAAGCAGTGCGCTCCTGTGATTGGGCTCCACCGTTCTACCTACCGGAGTATGTAGAAAGTTTGTCTGTAGCTAGTGTTTGTGGGTTTAGCAAGGTGTGTCTAGGCTCGACTGAGTATTTTTCTCGGGATCACCTGCATTCCGCTTAAGGGTGATGTCAACTAGGATAGGTGCAAAGTCTACAGAAAGGTGGTACACCTAAGGATTGTTATGGGTGGACATTTCCTGTTTATGGGTAACAGTGATCATCGAATTCATGTTACATTGGTGGTATTGTGTACTTACATTGTGTATATAACAGGATGTATATTTAGGTGGACATGGTTGGCACGAGTGAGCAGTGTCATGGCATACGTCGTAAACATGATATAATCGTGCACGCAGAGACCAAGGGCAATGGTTTTGATCGAAAAATAGTAGTGCTGATGGACAAGACATAAAAGGGGCGACTAGGATAGGATCTGTGCCAGGTTGAATAAAATACACTAAGTGTCCTGTCATCGGTGAATAGTCATGGGCTCCATGGGTACAATCGGCGAATTTATGCCGGGCCAAGATATGTGGCGTTCTTACCGCAAAAGTTTAGTTCTATTTTATTGTTAATCAATTAGAGGATGATATAGTGAGACGTTCGATTTTTTTACTCTGTGCAGGGCAGCGTTGTACAGTATTGTTAGATCATTACTATTGACATCCCAAACAGATGCAGTACCGTTAAGAGAAGTGCTAACAAAACTTACAGAATATTTTGAGCCAAGACCAAGTGAAATAGTGGAGACATACAAGTTCTTAAAACATGATCAACAGGAAGGCTACACAGTTGAGGTCTATATGGCAGAACTGTGTCGACTATCGACTCACTGTAATTTTTCTAACACAGAACGAATGTTTCATGATAGGTTGGTATGCTGGGTACATGACAAAACTATTAAACATGTGCTACTGGCGAAAGACAAAAGTAGTATAAAAATGCCGATTCGAGCACAGCACCCAGTTATCAGAAAACCAATGGTAAATGAAATGCTCGAGCCATCAGAAAACCAAAGGTAAATTAAATGCATGAGCCATCAGAAAACCAATGGTAAATGAAATGCTCTAGCCATCAGAAAATCAACGGTAAATGAAATGCTCGAGCCATCAGAAAACCAATGGTAAATTGAATGCTTTAGCCATCAGAAAACATCAACTGCCGATTCGAGCGAAGCCGTAAAAAAGTGACTACAAAAGTTGCATTTGGGAGCAGCCTCAAAAAAGTGACTACAAAAATTTGCATTTTGAAGCAGCCACAAAAATACACGTAAAAATTGTGTTTGGGAGCAACTGCAAATAAGTTACTACAAAAAGTTGCGTTTGGGAGCATCTGCAAAGAGTGGCTCAAGAAATGTGAATGCGTAAAAAAATAAAATGTATATAATAAATGAGCACAAATAAAAATCAACTGATGTCTAATATGATAATGACCATGGCAATGAAAAAGGCTAACACAAATGGTAATGTTTGGAAAGAATATAAATTTAAAAAAGATGTTTTGCGAAAAGAAAGAAGAAATCTCAAGTGAAGTATGTCAAGTGTGAAATGTGTAGTCACTATTACAAACCATCTTTCATAAGAAGTCATCTTAAAAGTAGATTCCACAAAGGTCTTACACCAATACATAATAAATCACATGAACCAACAAATGCATGGGAAATTTTTAAAGTACCAAAACATTTAATATCAAAACAGAAGTTCCCATGAGAGAAACAAGTGAAATGTGAAACATGTAGTCACTATTACAAACCGTCTCTCATAAGAAGTCACTTGAGAAGTAAAATTCATAAGTACACACCCAGATTCAGTGTATAATAAATCGAAACAGCATTTCAAAGTAGGATCAAGACTTATGCTGTAAAGAATGTGAATGCATACAAAGACCCAAGTCATTTCCTAAATGATATAAAAGAAACTGTCATGGGAATAATTAGTAAACATTAAAAATCATTCAAAGTGAACATGAAATTCTTCACTGAGATTAAAAGGAGAATTGGTGAGAATATTGAATATGTAGAAAGCTCCTTTAAAACAAAGAACGAAATTATACTGAAATCGACTAAGCAAAGGGAGATCCCTTTGCTCTCGAAGCAAAGGGATCTCAGTGGGTACTTAGCAGAATATTTAAACTAGACGTGCGAATAAATAAATATGTGCCATTCAAGGGCAATTCTTTTGTTGATCGCCCAGAAAAAATCAAAGATAAGCAGGCGGTAATTAATGTTAAGAACAATGATCAAAAATGTATTTTGTGGTTTGTTCTATCTGCATTGCATCAAGTACAAAGAAACCCCCAGAGTGAATAAATTCACAGCTTACGAACATGAGTTTAATGATGCACTTAAGGGTTTGGAATTTCCAATGAAATTGGATAGCATACCAACCTTTGAGAAAAGAAGTGGAATTTCTATTAATGTGTATGCATACGAAGAAGATGGTGGTAAGAAATATATAAACTGTCCATTAAAAACAACAAAAAATAAGACGGATAAACACATAAATTTACTCTATATCAAAGACGAAAAGAACGACCACTACTGCTGGATAAAAAGTCTTTCGAGACTTATCGCATCACAAGTAACAAATAATGGTCACAAAATATTTATATGTGATATATGTTTCTACTCTGTAAATAAGCCAAAAGATCAGGAACAAGACTGTCGAGTCACGATGGTGTTAGAGTTGAACTACCATCTGAAGGAAAAAATGACATATTAAGATTTAAAAACCAAAATCATTCTTTGAGAGTTTCGTTTGTGATATATGCTGATTTTGAATTTTTGTTGACTAAAATTGAAACTTGCCAACCAAACTCCGACGAATGGTACACGAAACCATACCAAAAACACGTACCTGTTAGCTTCTGTTACTATGTAAAATACGAACATGGATACTATAAACCACCAGTAACTTATGAAGGACCTGATGCATCTACTGTATTTGTTAAAATGCTAATGGAAGAAGCAAAGTCTATTGGTGATATATACACAAATGAAAAACCAATGCTTCCAGTAACTCAGAAAGAACAAATTGTTTATGATACAGCTACCCATTGTCATATATGTGAAAAGCCTTTGAATGGTGATTCTGTGAGAGATCATGATCATCTTACGGGGAAATTTAGGGGAGCTGCACAAGAGATTGTAACTTATTGTATAGAAATCCATGTTTTGTTCCAGTGTTTATACAAAATCTATCTGGCTAGGACACATATTTATTCATAAGAGATCTTGGCATCGATGAAAATAAGATGGGTCTAATTCCCAACAACGAAGAAAAATAAATTTCTTTTGCGAAACATGTGGAAGTGTAAATTTTAGATTTATTGACTAATTTAAATTTATGGCTAGTAGTATCGATAAACTCTCTAGCAACCTTTCCAGAAACCAATTACGAGAAACGTGTAAGCATTTTTCTAATGAACTTCTTGACTTTGTTACAAGAAAAGGTGTTTACCGATATGACTACATGGATAGCGCTGAAAAATTTTGTGAGACATCACTTCCATCCAAAGATGCATTTTACAACAAACTCAATAAATGCAACATTGCAGACGAAGATTACAAATTTGCGAGAAAGGTGTGGGAAAAATTCAACATAAAATCTCTAAGAGAGTACGCAGAACTCTATAACAAATATGATGTATTGATATTGTCTGATATAATGGAAAATTTTAGAGATATGTGTCTCAAAACATATAAGTTAGATCCAGCATAGTATTTCACACCTCCAGGGTTAGAGTGGGATGCTATGCTCAAACATACTAAAATAGAACTAGAATTATTAACAGATTACGACATGATTTTGATGATAGAAAAAGGTGTTTGTAGTGGAATTTCACAATGTTGTAAGCGATATGCTAAAGCAAATAATAAATACACGAATGCTTATGATAGTACAAAAGAAATCTTTTATCTTACATTTCTGGACGCCAATAACTTATATGTATAGGCTATGAGTCAGTATTTACCCTATGGTGGGTTTAAGTGGGGAAATACAAATAAAGATGTAACAAAAATAGAAGATGATGCTAGCAAAGGTTATATATTGGAAGTTGATTTGGAATACCCACATGAACTACACAATCTCCACAAAGATCTGCCATTGGTACTAGACAATAAAATACTGGAAGGTTCAAGAAATACCAAACTCTTGACTAGTCTGGATGGTAAAGAAAAATATGTATTACACTATGTAAATTTTAAACAATATCTATCTCTCTGAATGAAGTTGAAAAAGATCCATAAAATTCTGGAGTTTGATCAATCAGATTGGCTCAAGTCCTATATTGATCTAAACACAAATATGCGAACAAAGTCTACAAATGACTTTGAAAAAGATTTCTACAAATTAATGAACAATTCCGTTTTTGGAAAAACATTGGAGAATATTAGAAACCGAGTGGATATACGGCTGAGCACAAGTTCTAAGCAAATGGATAAACTAGTGGTTAAACCAGACTTTAAAGATAGAACTATATTTACTAACTCTTTGGTTGCAATTCATATTATTAAAACAAAACTGTGCTTTAACAAACCCATTTATGTTGGAGTAAGTATACTTGATCTTCGAAAGTCTTAATTTACGATTTTCACTATAACGTAATAAAACCAAAGTATTGGGAAAATATCGAACTATGCTACCAAGATACTGATTCGAACATCTATTATATAATAACACCAGACTTCTACAGTGACATGAAAGAAATGGTCGATCATTTTGATACTTCTGACTATAGAAAAGATAATCCATGTGGTATACTGTTAGTTAACAAAAAGATTATTGGCAAAATGAAAGATGAATATAATGGAAAAATAATGAAAGAAATTATTCGTTTGAAATCGAAAATGTATGCAATAAATGTGGAGGGTGGTGTAAAGAAAAGAGCAAAGGGTGTGAAAAACACTGTAGTCAGAAATGAGATTAGTTTTGGTGACTACAAAAAGCGTTTGGTAAAAAAAAGTGTTGTACAAAAGTATGAATTTTATTAAAAGTAAGAAACATGAACTCTATACGATTGAGATGAGAAAAAAAGCAATAAGACCAGAAGATGATAAAATATTTATTCTTAAAGATGGCATTAATACACTACCTTGGGGACACTACAAAATTGAAAAAGAGCGATACTATGAAAGAGCAGTCACCCAGCGCGAGTCGCCTTATAGCTTATATCATTCGCATAAAATCGTTCGCAACATACAGTTTGCAATGGCTGTTCGACTGGGAGTAGTGGGAGACGACATCTCGTCTCGAAAGGTTGCAAGCGAAGTACGCCACGTATCAAAAATGTTCGCAAGGTGCAAGCTGTAGGGAATGAATGCTTATCGACATCGTGAACAACAAGCTCGTCTACGATCGTAGAGAGGTGCATCGACGAAGAAGGCAATCTGTGGTTTAAGACTAAAGATGTTGCGAACATACTCGAGTATGTAAATCCACGAGAAGTAATCAGAGGCCATGTCAGAGAAAAGTATAGGCAATCATACGCTGATATAGGGATGAGCGATTCGTTTACCCCTTTGAATATGCAGCCACATGCTGTATTTATCGGACTTGTACGCATTGATCATGAAATCAAAGATGGCAGCTGCAGAACAATTCCAGGACTGGGTGTACGAAGAAGTGCTACCGTCCATATACAAGCATGGCGAGTACAAGATCGAGCAAAAGTACAAGCTTCTACTGGATGACGTGAACAAGAAGCTTATAGCGGATAAAGATGTTATCGATAAATGTGTATTGCCATTAACCAACAACCTTGATATGCATCACCCCTTTGTGCTAATCTCACTCGGCGGCAACGACTATTATGCCGTGAGATGTCAAAAGCGACTGGTGAGTGTACGACTCGATGCGATTAGACAATTATACCCCGAGATGCATGTAGTGTTATCTCTCAGTAACGTCAATCCCGTAATGCTATACAACCTAATGAAAGAGCAGTTGCCCATCATGTCGACGAAAGAGACATCCTTCAAAACTTGCGTATACAAAGGGAGTCTGTGAGACTGACTCCCTTAATTCCCAACCAGACGCGATTTTCATCAACGAATCTGGTCTGTATTCGTTAATATTGGCTTCCAAAAAGGACAAGACTAGACAGTTTAAGAAGTGGGTGACAAAAGAAGTGCTACCGTCCATACGCAAGTTTGGCGTCGACCAGATGAATAAACTGCTGCTCGACACGACGAACACAATCATCGACTAGCACGCGCTACCACCGACGAAAGATGTTATCAACACAGAAGGCAACCCGTAGCTCAAAGCGAAAGACGTTGCGAGAATACTTGGGTATACCGATCTGAAAAAAGCGTTGCGAGTGAATGTAACGGGAAAGTATAAGAAGCCGTTGCTACAATTAAAAGGGGTGACTTGAGTCGCCCAACTGAAGATTGCACATACTCAGACGGTTTTTATTTCAGAGCCCATTTAAAACACTCTTATAGCGCTATTATATAACAGTAAATGTTTTAAATAGATAACCATCCATTAAAAACTAATAACCATACATGTTTGCACACTATTGGACTTCAATGATTCTTTAACTTTTATCATCATAAATTAGGTCTCTTTGGCTTACGAGTACCACATATAATCATATTATATATACATCTTTTATAATAGCATTTTTCTGTAAGAACAATCAATAACATACAATGGTCTTCTCCCAATAAATGACACAGAGTTGAAGCACAGTTCATTATTACGATAAGGAGTATCTAGTTTAGTCTTTGAATTTCTAAAATCGTTGTAAGCAATATACATCTTATCGAAAATTTTATCATCAATGTTTAAATTCCAATTCTCTTTGGGAAACACTTCATTCCATCGATTCTTAATATAAAATATTTTTGACGAAACAAGAGTCAAACATTGAACCGTGTGTGAATTGCCCAGGATCTTCTTTTCTGCTGTGCTGAAAACCAACAATGACAAAGTCTGGCATATCGATTGAATTGGATTGAACTGATCTTTTATATCAAAGTGAAATGAGTTTGCATGATTAGGTACTGGTTTTTCAAGATATTGCCAATAATTAAAACCAATTGGAATTTTGGGGTATTTGTATAATTTTGCTTTAATTTCATCTCCATAAATAGGATTGTATTCAACAATTGGCCACAGAATTTCCAATTTCTCAGTAACAATTTTACCAGTATCTGGTATATTATCTGCATAATCAGATCCATCTGCTTTCTTTGGAGGTCTTCTGTAAAGCGAAACATCGTCACTAGAATTTCGAATGAATGTGATCTTGTACCCACCTTTCCAGAATATTTCATTACAATCTCTCATAAACTCAAACAAATATCTTAATGGAAAGGTAATTTCGTTAAGCTTATCTTTCCTAACATATTTACCTAGTTCTATCCCCGACATTTGGAAGTATGCTGTTTCTGATTCCGAAGCTAGCAATGTATGCATCATTGTTGAAGTGATGCCAGGGTTGTAAATACTTTCGATTATACAACCATGTTGAGAGACCTCTATTTTTGAGAACTGGAATGGGAAAAAATTCTCACAAAGATCAATAGTTGAAGTTTTTTCATAATCTGTATTTGTGTCTCTTTTAGTTAGCTTATACTGTTGGTAAACATAAGCTTCATTCTGATGTGAAAATGCATCACCAATGGGAATATCAACCTCAATGCGCTTGTTGTATTCATTCAAATTATTTTTTGTTTGGTCGTTTGGCGGAAACGACTGACGCTCATTACTTTCAATTTTTTGTTGATCCATTTATTATATAGAAAAAAAATTCTTAAAACAGCTACACTCTTGTTATCAATCTAAGAATTATGACTACTATCAAAACCTAGCTAGTTAATTAGCAGCTTATTTCCTTTTCTTTGCATAACTTTTTCCATTAAGTAGTCTATCATATTTGGTTTTAAGCAGCTCTGGCTCATAAAAAATACCTTTAATAAGTTCATTTTTTAAATCTTTTATTTTGTATGTCGTGGGTTTTATGCTCAATACTTCACACACCTAAAATACTTCAGTGGACCAATTTGGTGTATATCCTTTTTCAAACAAATTTTTACTTTTACTTACACAAACTTTATCTCCTATTGCCAACTTTGGTTTAACCATTTTTCTTTTTTCTCCATACATGTTGATTAGAATAGAACTTTCATTCTTTGCATTTACATTGGTGGATTTCATTCTGATTGTACTGTGAACAGTGTTATTGTATTCACTTATTAATTTAGGTAATCTAGCCACCCATTTATAGTTTCCCTGCATTGTAAATATCTTCCACATTTTCTCCTTCAATGGTCTATTAAATCTTTGTACAACAATAGCTTTCTTTTCACTGTATGTTGAATAGTGTGTTATGTTGTTGTTGGCCATTAATGTCCTAAATGATTTATTGTAAAATTCTTTACCTTCATCTGTTTGTAAATGCATGGTTTTGTGATAATTCAAAATAGTTTTAAATGATAACGTAACATTTTCACCAGTTTAATCTTAGATTGGTATTGCCCATGCATATTTGGAAAAAACATATATCACAGTTAACATATATTTGAACTCTTTGTTAATTCTATGTATACCTTTTAAAGATCCAGAATTCATCTCAACTAAATCAGCTTGCCAAAGATCATCGATACCAAAAGATAGAACAGTTCTTCTGGGGAAGTTTTTTTTCACATTGGTTTATGAATTTCATTTATATCATTTTTTATACTCCCACCAGTGAATACCGAGTTATTGGAAAACATACATCTACAAACACATTTAATTCTTAATTTGTTATTATTTGTAAGTTCATATGAACTTAGTGTATTTTTCATACATTTGAGACAGTATACATTTAAGTTATCAATGTTCATTTTATGTATTTATATAATAAATGAGACAGCAAAAAATTGTAAACAATATAGATAATAATATAGAGAGAAGAAGACAGTTAATTGAAAAGTTTAAAACTTTTAGAAAATTTCACCAAGACGAATATGATAAAAACAAAAAACATGATCAACCATTGATATATGCGATAGAAGATTTGGGGCAAAAAATTGGACACAGAAGAAATGAGAATAATAATTTAATAAAAGAACTTGTTCCATTTGCTGTTAAGAATTTAGACTACCCATAGACACCAACAGAAACATCTTTTGAAAGAAAACTGTTTGGTAAAACAGGCACCGATGAATGCTCTGACAAGATGAACGCTATGGCGATGAACGCTATGATGATGGTGATAAACGCATTGACGATGACGATGAACGCTATGACAATGAACGATATAACGATAGTGTTAAACGCATTGACGATGACGATGAACGCTATGACGAAGCGTTGGGGCATTTGAAAACTGATATCTCACAGTTAACTAATTACAAAACAACATTTATTGATAAGAAAGTGGCCAATTTCTTAATTGACTGCAAAAACGATGTTTTTGGGCTAAAGGCTAATAAAGGTAGATTGTATATTGGTGATACCGAAGTAACATTCATCCTTGACAAATTTACTGTAAAAGGTAGGACATACACTGGAACTGATCGTTTGATGAAATTACTAATTAGTAAGAAAGTAACATAAAGTGACTACACTGCAACCGACTATGAACACTATAGTCGTATTCTAGCAGATACAAACACAATTTTTCAAAATAATGATCCAAACTTGGGAATGCCAAAATAGAGTAAAGGGAATAAATGGAAAATTATTGATAATCCTATTTACGATTCGATTAAAAAGAAACGCCCCTCACCTAAAAAGGGGAAAGGTATAACGAAATATACAGACTACCCCAAAGAATACATATGCATGGATGATGTTAGGATGCTTATTGATCGACTTCTCGTTATTTATGGAGAAGAGAATGCTGGAAATAATAATAATTACAATGAAAAAGTTGGAATAATGAATATGTTCAACAGCAAGTTTATTGACTTTGTTGTGAATAATCCAAAAGGTATACCTTATCTGATACGAATGTTAAACACAATATCACATACTTTTTTGGGAGTCGGAGCATCACGGAAAAGGGTTACTCAATGACATAATAAATTTTCTACCTTTTGAGTTGCATGCACCCAGTTATCAGTACTTAGGTCCGGGTACCAGACTAAAAGAGATAATTGAGCGTGGTGATAAAATCATCAATCCACTAGATGCGGCTGCAATGGAACATGATATAGCTTATCATCATAATAAAGATCTAGCTGAAAGACATGTAGCTGACAAAGAAATAGAAAAGAAAGTGTTCAAAAGATTGTTAAGTTCAGATGCTGATCTCAATGAGAGATTGTGGGCTGGTGTTACTGGATCTGCGATGCATATTAAACGTAAGCTTGGCTGGGGAATTAAAATGAAATGCAAAATATTTATTATAATAAATGAAAGTAAAAAACATTGTGTTTCAAGTTCCTAACGAGGAGTTGAAGTTTTGAATATTGATTCTTCCTTAACGAAAGACCTACTGGAACGTAAAAACAAGAAACTTAAGGAGGACAAAGGGATGGCTATCACAATTTCAGTTCCACAGCTTAACATAAAATGTCCAAAAAAATGAAAACTGGAAATGGTTTAACAGTTCACAAGGATGGATTTTTACCCTTAATTTTCGCAGCATTGGGAGCTCTAGGAGCTTTAGCTGGCGGTGCATCATCTATCGCTACATCAGTAATTAATGCTAAGAAGAAAAACCAAGAATTGGAAGAACAACGCAGGCATAATTTAGCTATGGAGGAATACGGTAAGGGATTGAAGAAAGTTAAGTGCGGTAAGAATGTTAAAAAAAGTAACTCCACTCAGTAACTTTGATATTGATAGAATAGTTAAAAAATTAAACATTAAAAATTTTCGGGGTGTATTTATGATCGATGATCTACTTAACATGCCACTCGATAATGAATGTGGGATTGTTAATCTAGATGTTTCGACAAACTCTGATACATACTGGGTATGCTATTGGAAAAAAGCAAACAACATATGTCTGCATAACTATGGGTTAAGACCCAAGTGAATCCCTGGAGTGGTGATCGCCAGGGAGGGGCCAGTAATGTACAGTGTTCGAACCTCGGCGAGCAGACAGATTCACCAGCGTCATTTTGACAAGTTGATCTACTGCCCAGCTAATGAGGACATGCCTTACATATCTACCTAGCCTATGGAGCAAGGAGAAATTGTTTTTCGAAGTTATGTATGACTACAGTTGGGGTTCCAGGGATGTCAGTGTTCCTGGAAGGCCAGAGCAGCGGTTTTCAGAGTCGCCAATAAAGGGTTTCCCAGATGCCTCGCAGGATAGTGTATCGGCTGTGGCAGTGTCAGCAGCTCACATGGCAGCATCCTTGGACATGTCTGTGTCTGAAGAGGACATGAGAGCAGTTCATGACTCCGGTCCACAACCTTTGGCAGTACCTGGGACTGAGTTAGTGACAGACGTGGCAGTAGCTGTGGATATGAAGGTGTCAACAGAGAACACAGCAGCACTACACAACTCGGGTCCATCACCTCAGGAAGCACCAGGTGACCACCACAGGAGAGAGTCATCAGTTCCAACACAATCACATTCATCAATCAGAACTAAGTCAAAGACATTTGCTGATTGCGTAATTTATAACTGAGGGTACCAGTTAGGGTTGTAAATAGTTAGTATAGGTGTTGTGACTTGGAGGGGAGGAGTGTTGTGTACTGTTATTGTGTATGTAACAGGATATATGTGTACGTGGACATTATTGGCACGAGTGAACAGTGTCATAGCGCACATTGTAAACATGATGCAATGGCGCGCACAGAGATCGGGGCCATTGTTGTGGATTGGAAAATAGTAGTGCCTATGGGCGGGATATAAAAGGTGGATTAGCTGGAAACTGAGGACATCGCCCATTTAGATTGCCTGGCTGAATCACTCGTTCTATCTTGCTATCAAGCATGCTTGGGCATCATGATGCGAGATATCCAGTATCTCCACGAATATTCCAGGATATTTGGGTTGCTGTGTTTCAGCGATGGTATTCTGTATTTCAAGAACTGATTAATAACACTGTTCACAGTACTGGAGCTAACATTACTGTATATCTCACTGCCCAGGATGATCACATAATATTTTGACTCTGACTAGATTTTTCCATATGGATGATCAGAATGGTTGGATTTCATAAGTTATGAATATCCTGTGACGTTCTGTTTGTTGTACTATATGTCAGTATAAATACAATAACACAAACTGCAAATAATTTCAATTATTTATCTATTTTGTTTTTTTTAACACCCAAATGTCTTTTCCTGTTTTTCGGGTGGATGTGTGTGACGGGGTTTACTTTAATACCAAGTGAAGTGGAGGGATTTGGCCGGTTCTTAACATTGAGGTCTTGAGAGCTGATGAGGGTGAAGTGAGATGACTATGTAGCAGCACCGAAATGCATTGCCCGGGGGGGAGAGACCCCTGAGAAAGCCCGCCAACCAGTGCCACTGTCTGGCACGATTCCCACATGCGAAAATCTGGGAGCGAGTGCTCTGGGAATCAAGCCTAGTTTGCCTATGTGAGATGCAAGTAGTCTACTGTACAACCGCTGCCCCTTTGATACCAAGAAAAAGTGGCATCAGATAAAAGTAAACATTAACACCATGGTTTTTTCTTTATATGTATGTGAGATAAAATAAGTGCCAGAGAAGCACTTTGGAATCACACACACATTATGCAAGTATAGCAAAAAATACTTCACTCATAGTAGTTATTATAGTTTTTTATCATTTGAAAATCATACGATAGAATCATAATGAAATTAATGTGTGAATACAAATAACCTAAGAACTAAAAAAAAATATTTTGCAAGTAGGAATATTATTTTTCAATATGTTAAGATAGTGTTGTGTTGAGTTTACAAGTTTGAACATTGGTGTTGTGTGCTGCAGGCAGAGTGGTGTGTGAGGGATCATTGAGTGCACACGTGCTCACACAGTCCAGCTATGATGAGTGTTGCCTGCTTCAGCTCCATTTGATGCGACTAAGCATGCGCCTGCTGTGGGGCAGCCTGGGGAATCCACATGACCACTATTCCATCTCGCCATATGTTCCCAACCAGCTACCACTGTGCTGTCAAACCCAGGTAACTCACCTACCACCTGACATTATCCATCTACATACTGGGAGACTCACACAGCCATGACCTCATTTTCCATTCTTCTAACCAACCCTCTCTCTGCACTAACAATCCCAAGAGACCCACCTATTGCTTGACATACCCATATTACACATTTTGTCTGTGTATCTATTTTTGAAGTATGAACACTGACACCAGCACTAACCTTATCCACAGAGATACATAATGTGATGTAAGGCACATATGTTGTGTACATTTATAGATGGTGGCAGGACTGGGAGACAGTTATGGCGGATGACGTGTGGAATAGACAGTCGGTGACTTGCAGTCGTGCGAATGTTTAACAAGATGGCATAACATGGTGGCAGCAGTTGCTCCTGTGCTAACCATATTATGTAAAAAAAGGTAGTTTCGATGTTTGCAATGTTGGGCGGCGGTTGTGTTCAAGTAAAAATGTGTCGGGACAAGCACAGTGACCAATAACCTCTACCATAGGAATCGGGACCTTGTGATTAATATGGCAATATCGGCGCAGTTCCAAATTGTTCCGCCAGGAAACTTCGATTTTCGGGGGCTGGCTGAATAACCAAAATTGATAAAACACCTTGAAGAGTTTCGGTTGGCTTCGGAACTGAACAAGAAGTCGGTGGACAGCCGAGTTAATATGTTACTGTATTGTATGAGCGCTGAGCTGGACGTAAAGCTTGAATAATTCCCATTATCGGAAGAAGATGCGGGGAAATACAGCATGGAGAAGGAAAAAATGGACAGTTTTTCACGAACGAGCGAAACTTTCAAAAGACGTCAGCAAGATGGTGAACCTGCAGAGGTTTTTTTAACGATATTTTCAAGATGATCGAGTCATGCAACTCATCATAACAGTGTTGGTAATAAGGGTTTCAGATGACAAGTAGTCAGAATCATTTCAGATGGACCAAGATCTGACAACAGCACGAGCAATCTCACATATTCGACAGGTGGAATGGGTACGCCAGCAATAACATCTTGCATGAGTGTGGTCCAGATGTTGTGGAGGCTGTTCAACATGTCACAGGCCAACATGACAAGAGGTATGATCCAGGAGAAAAAGATTCTGCTCAGTAAAGTCGATGCAGTATCGGTTACAATATAACATCAAAATGGCCTAAATGCGATTATAAACTAAATCATCATTGGCCTAAGTGCCAAATTAGCAAGGCTAAATGCTATCGTTGTGGCAAATTGGGGCATTATGGTAGGTCATGTGCACATTGGGGTGTGCAGGAATTAGGTGAGGATAGAGATTATTATTTCCTATTGAGACAACCACAAACACTTAAGCAGGAATATCACTTGGGAGAAATAGCATTTGAGATCTGTTCAGAACCTTGGTATATCAAATTGAGAATGTGTGGGAAGGAATTTGCTTTCAAGGTTGACACAGAAGCTGATGTGATGGTGATTGTAGAACATTTTTGTTGTGACTTGAATTTATTGGTTGAGGCAACAGACAGAGAGAAATGTTATTGTTGTAGTAGGCTCTATCACAGCAATACACTCATGTGGCAAGCAGGAAGTTACACAAAACATTTTTATGGTAAAAGGGCAGTCAGTGCCATTGCTTGGCTGCCCAGCTATAAAGGCACTAAATATTTTATTGGTGAAGAATGCAGAGAAAGTAATGGAGATATAATTTTCCTGTAATGACAAGTTTCCATCAGTTTTTGCCGGCCTAGGCCACTTCCACCGAGAGTAGGATATTCGCCCTTCAGAATGATGCAAAGCCATATGCTGTCATAGCACCAAGACATGTTCCGTTTGCCCTCCAAAACAAACTGAAAGAGGAACTTAACAGAATGGTACAGGATGGTGTGATAACTCCAATCGAGGAGCCAGCGGAATATTGCGCACCATTGGCACTGGTGACAAATAGAGATGGTTCAGTAAGTATTTGTGTAGACTTCATGGAACTGAATAGATTTTTTTCTCAGGGAGAGATTACAGTTACCCTCAGTAGAAGAGTCGCTAGCACAGTTACCAGTAAGTTGTTCTCAGCAGTAGACACTTTGAATGGGTTTTGGCAAATTCCATTGATACAAGCTA